>LPNX010700061.1:567070-633186 GCA_001517045.1 Pseudotsuga menziesii | reverse complement strand
AAAATGACTAACATAAATGACTAATTCATATTCTTCTAGCTAGTCATTTTTTATGCCGTGACTAAATTAGTCATTTATGTTAGTCATTTTTAACTCTGTAACTTATTATCTAGTCATATTTGTTAACTGGTGACTAAATTAGTCATTGATTTTAGTTGTTTATAGTTGGATCAATTAAAATTGCTCATATTTAGTAGTAAATCACTTGAAAAACCTGTGGTGACTAGAATTTTTAGTCACCTAGTAGCTAATTCCTCATTTTGTACTAGTGTATGTAGGCATATACTCAGCCCATTTTGTGAAATAATCAATGGCTATGATGATGTAACCATGCCCCCCGACTGAGGTAGGATTACAATGCATGAAATCAATTCCCCATTTGACAAAAGAGAAAACTGCAATGATGGGGTGTAAAGGAGTAGGGTGGGTGTGCTTTTTCGGATAGAAATGTTGGCAAGTTGGGAATTTCTTAATAACCTCATGATAGTCTTTAAATATTTAAGGCCAGAAATAGCCAATGCAAAGGATTTTCTGGGATGTAGCCATCCTAGGAAGATGACCTCCACATGCTCCAGAGTGGTAATCATTTAGGACTTGTTCGGCTTCCTCATGTGTAAGGCATCACCGAAGAACGAAATCGATACCACGTCCATACAATGTATCATTTAAGATAAGGTAGTACTTCATGTGGTGACGAATACGATGATGATCGTCACAAGACATGTTAGGTTGAAATCTTTGAGTTTGGAGATAAATGATTAAATCTCCATACCATGGGTCTGTCATGCTTATCAAGAACATGAATTCATATGGAAATGAATCACTGGGCTCAATATCCATCAAAGCACAGGGAAGGTCACACATCAACTCTGCAAAGACAAAGGATTTATTTGAAGTGGCCTTGGAAAACTCAAGGTCAAATTCCTGTAGGATGACAATCCAACGGGATTATTTCCCCCCTAGAACTTGGCGAGTAAGAATGTAGTACATAGGGTTCTAATCTGCAAATACCATGGTAGTGTGAAGAAAGGAATAATGATGAAATTTTTGAACAACAATGACCGTAGCTAATGCTAATTTCTCCACACACGAGTATTGGGTTTCAGAATCAATGAGATTCTTACTGGCATAATATATCACGTGCTCCTGACTTTTGGGATCTTCCTGCGCTAAAACCATTCTAATGCTAGTAGCGGAGGCAACAACATATAAGAGGAAATCCTTTGAATAATTTGGGTGGTGGATCATGGGTGAATGAGTCAAAGCATGCTTAATATTATCAAAGGCTCATTGGGCCTGGTCATCCCATAAGAATGGAGTGTTCTTCTTTAGGAGACGCATATAACCGTGTGTTTTCTCAGCAAAATTGCAAATGAAACGACGGAGAAAGTTTTCCTTCTCTTGCAAACTTTGGAGTTCAATGATATTCATTGGGGCAAGTAGGGATAATATAGCAGCAATTTTCAGTAGATCTATCCGGATGCCATCCTTAAAAACCACAAATCCAAGCAGATGTCCCGTCTCAACACAAAGAACACATTTGTGTGGATTGAGCCGTATGTTATAATGATGACATCTCAGGAAAATGTCCCTGAGATGTTTAGGGTGGTATTCCCATTGCTTTGAATGCACTGGGAGATCATCAAGGTATGGCTCCACAATGTTCTTCATATCATGAAACGCATAGGACATGGCATGCTGGAATGTAGCTCCGACATTTTCAAGGCCAAAAGGTAACTTCATATAGGCAAAAGTTCCCCATGGGCATATAAATGTTGTTTTGTGTTGATCGGCGGGTAATATCTCAATTTGATTATAGCCAGAAAAGCCATCCATGAATGATAAGATGACACTTCCAGCATAGTTGTCGATAATCTGATCGATATTCGGAGTTGGAAAGTTGTCTTTAGGATAAGATTTGTTTAGGTCTCAAAAATTGATACCGACTCTAATGGTACCCTACTTTTTGTTCTAGGGACAATGTTAGACACCCATTCCATCAACGGTACAGGATAAATAAATCCTACCTTCAGAAGTTTTTCTACTTCGACTTTAATAGCCGTAACTTTCCGGGGATGGAATTGATGTAATTTTTTCCTAACAGGGTTTGCTGTGGGATAGGTTTTAATTTTGTGAACCACAATAGACGAGTCTATCCAAGGCATCTCCTCATAAGTCTAGGTAAAGATATCTCAGAATTCTTTGAATAATGCTCTATATGCTTCAGTTTCTTCGGTTGAGCAGTTCTGCCCTACGTGAACATGCTCAATTGTTCCAGGTTTGACTGATATGCCCATGGGGGTTGTTTTAGTAATGTTGCATAGATTTCCCTCGGATTCAGTATTTTGCAACAATACAGGCATTTGCAAATGGGTGACAATATCAGTACTGATAAGTGATTGAAAGTCAAAACCTACCGAAGTGGCATTGGGAAGGAAAGAAGAGCAATGATGATGGTCTTCCCATACGGGTTCACTTCCACTCATGATCTCTAGGATGGAATCATCCAATGGAAAAGTCTACGTGAGATAATCTAGAGTGGGAAGAGAAGGTTCTAACTAGTAAGGTAGGTGGTAAGGGTCTGAGGCCACAAGGTGAAGGTCATCAACATGGTCATTGGAAATGGATTGGATAACATCATACATTTCTTCATATGGGCCAAGGGAGGATGACTCAACAATTTATTTACCCTTGGTACTATAGCCAGTTGTGGAAATCATATTTACTGTTGCCACTTCTGTACTAGGAGGGGATGATGGAAACACACCCATAAGGGTGGAGTCTTTCAGCATTCCTACCCCAATTGATTGATAAGGAGGAGGGGACTGTCTTAGCATAGGGATGTTATTTTTCGTAGGGGTCGTAATATCTGGCGTACAATAGTCAAGTTGATCAATAGTCACAATATTCCCCATATGTGGAAATTGGAGAGTTTGAAATACCATCGAAGTGACAATGGTCATAGTGTAAAACTAATTCCTCCCCAATAGAAGATTGTAATCTAATGGGGCATCAACTGTAATAACCCAAAAATTCTAAAAAAATTAAGAATTTTCAAGTGACATAAAATGTCTAAAGTCGTAGCTAAGTACCTGCTAAAGGTTAGTGGGAAATGAAACAATTTATAAAAGAAAATGGGATTGCTTCTTTATAAGAACCTGTAAACTAAAAGGTGTAATCTTAAAAAGTTATGTTAGTGCTATTAATGACTTAGCAGCTGTAATTCTATCAGAATTACAAAAAGACTTGCATTTTGCTGCTACTAGATATATTGATGTTTATCTTTTGTCAAGTAGGTAAGAATTATTGTGTGTGATCGGGGCTTACTTAGCGTTCAGCTAACTCAATTGGACTGCTGGTTCCTTACATGTTTAGCAGGTAAGCGTATGATCCAGTAGGGTGTTATTTAAATTCAAGTCGAGAAGCTACTTCCCTAGCATGATTAATATGCTAGTATTAGAAAATGTTTTAATATGCTGTTTGTCTTCAAGGAGGTAAAGTTAATCTGTTTTCTGTCATTAAAACTCCATAATAAAAGTATAACAAACTGCATCGACATAGTTATAAAATTATTTTCAGATACTATGCAATAGGAAAATCAAATTACTATTTGGTTTGAGTCCAAGAATACCATATACTTTTGTTGAAAGCAATTTTGATATGGATTTTAACTAGGATGCATTCTTAGTACGCAGTCTTTTGCTTAGTTGAAGCATACATTGGATTCTAGTTTTGAGCATCATTAAAATGAATCATACACAAGAACTACTTCGTACTTCCTAAACCACCATCCTAGCCTATTTTTGCTGGAAAAGAGTTACTCTAAAACTCCTACGACCTAACATCGAAAGATGTATACCATTTTAACCTTATCCTAGGTCTTTCATTTTATAATTTTCATGATATATAAGGATGTACTCATTCTTTTTATATGTATCTTTTACTTCAAAAACTGAGTGTACTCTCAGCTATGACTGAAACTTCATGCAAGTTGATTAGTAGACTTTTGAAATATCTATATACAAAGTTTTAGCACATGAAGTTAGCAAAAGAATCTATTTAAATTTGACATAGCTTATGGGTTACTTAGTATCTTAAGATTATGATTTATAACCTATGTATCTCTAATCTCCATGGCAATGATATATATTATTGTCAATCATAAACAATGTATAGTCTATAATGATCGTTGGTTTGAATTTGTAAAACATTTTACTGTAGTGCTGACTATGGAACTCTACCCACGCTAGAGAAAATATTTAGAAGGACAAGTGGGATGGTTTTATCCACACAAGGGTTGACTTATAACTCCAAAACCCTACTCATTTGTTTTGTAGAGTGAAGGTTCCTCCCTCTTGTTGGCTGAGCTGAGAGCTCATGGCCATTGGAGACTTGTAACCACCTTCAAGCTTGACCTCTTTCTTCCATATCCAACGCTGTGACTGTCTTGAGAGAGATTGTGAGGGGGTTCTTGGTATTTTAAGGATTATTGTGGTATACAAAAAGTAGAAACTGGTTTTTCTTAAGGTTTTGTGGACTGTGTTTGTCTCGAGCCTACAACTGATTGACAGAACTTGAGTAGGAGTACTCCTTCATTCAGTTGAGTTGAAATTCTCATTTTCCTTTGTAGTGGTGACTCAGTGTCTTCTTGTCTTCTGGCCCAATGCCAAAATGATCCAAGGTGGTCGTTTTATCTCAGCTTCGTCCCGAAACTTTAACAGGTAAATTCTTACACTCGTTTTGTTTTTAAGTTAGTTTCTAAAAAAGGGTTTTACAAATTTTATAAAAGACTTGTAATGATAATGTGGTTAGTAACCTTGCAGGTCCTTCTCTTGGCTCTATAGGTGGAAACAAGATTACTCCTTCAACGTTCCACTTGACACATAATTGGTAAGCCTCGGTTGCAAATGAGGGTTTCTTCCTGCAATTTTTTGTGGTGGTTGGAAGTTAGGTTCTTTGCAGTTGAAAAAGCACAGCCTCGGTTTACTTGCTAGCTTGTTGTTTCTTGCTTGCTTGTTTTTGTATGAGTTTGAAACCCTTAGAGAGTAATTTGTGTAGGGAGGATGAAGGCTATTGGATCCATGATAATTTTTTTTTAAGTCTAAGCCTTTACGACCTGAACAATGTAAACCTATTTTACTGCTTTTGATAGAGCTTAGCTCTAAGCCCTACGAGGCTGTCGACCTCTGTTCGGTTAATTTTTAGTTTTCAAAATAGATTTTAAAGGAAAAGAAAGACTGTTAATCAGTTAATATTTGTAAATGGAGTAATGGTTTCTACCTGTCAGTAATGTATGGTTACTGTTCGATATATATTATTTTGTTTTAGCTAAGATTTGGACAGGCCTGTGTCTTAACCTGTAATTCTAAAGGAAATAAGCCATTTCTTCCTATTTGATTTTGTTTTTAATAAATGGTTATAGTATTACTTTAATTATTGTTATGTAATTAAAAGGATTTATAGTGAAATGTAATTATGGAAATTTTTACTGTGTTAAGAGTACTATTATTACTCTATTTGGCTCTTTATGGTTAATTTTCAAGTATACCCTACACTTCGATGAAATAATACATTTTACATGGAAAAATTCTTAGCTCTGTTTTATTATTTTCCTTCAATGATTTTTACAACTGTTTTAATTCTTATAAAGGAATATTTAGGATAAATATTACAAGCTTGAGAATAAGATTAAGTTTATCTTTCAATAACCTAGGTAGTTGCCCTGAGGTTACAGTAGAAACTTCTGTTTTAATACTGAGACAAATATTGTCTGGAAATAAATTATTATGAGAATTTATTGAAATCTTTCTAAATCTAAACCCTAAGTGATAGTCTGTTCATTATACCTATGTTTATTTGTTAAACTGTATCTATTGTGTTTATAAAGAATACTAGTATTAAAATAGTTCTATATGTAGTATGATTACTAAATATCTTTATATTACTATGTTCAGTTCTTTTCTGAAGTAAATGCATTCAATAGATAAAGTATTTACTTCCTTTTTATAAAATAAATCATAAGCAAACTATAATAGAATTTAGTTACATTTTTCATTCAGGGTTAAGTAAGATTCATCATATCTACCTAAACACCTAGCTGTACTAGAGTACTGCCTAAGCCAGACGTGGAAAAATACATTATGGAATTCTATTTCTATTTAATTCTCATTTAGCATATTTACTACTATTTCTAACATAATCTGCTAATTGCTAAGTCCATTAATACACAGTTACTCATTTCTTCATAAACCCTAATAAAATCTTAAATGCCTGCATTTGAAAACTAGTAAACATTTTACTGAAGACAGTAAATAAATATAATAACATGAAACAAATAGAACCTATCAATGACGAGGTGACAACAGTCTAAGGAGGTTGTTCCTCCCAACCAACTCCTGGAGAAATATTAGACTGCGCTTCCTCAGGACCCCTGAGCCTGTTTCCTGGTCCTCCCGGTAGAGTACTAGGTGAAGGATATGTCCTTAAGACCTTATGTCACCTGACTGGTCCAATTACCTCAGTAATCCAAATATGCTCATAGTAGTAAGAAATTCAGCCTAATAGTTACAATAAGTTTCATCTCAGCAGTTAACCCCTCAAACTCACTTCAGTAATCTCCTCCATCGAATTTCTCAAGAGAAAATTCATTCACTCTGAATGATCACTTCCCAGAATGAGCAGCCTCAGCTGTCTTCAATGGGAAATTTTATAGAAATTCCTAGGTCTTCTGGGTCAGTTTTCATTTAATGAGCCACCTACTCCAATTCCACTTTCTTGGGGAATCATGACCACAAAATATAAGGAAGTTGCCACCTGCAACAGTTGAAAGTAGTTTGAGGATGCTTCCACTTGTCAATGTACTCTCCACCCAGTCTCCTCCACCAAGTGACCAGTTAACACTCTTTTAACAACTTCCCTAAGCTGCTGTCTCATCATTTATTTATTTATAAATAAAAATATTTTGAATTACATTAATTATTCTTGACCCCACTTGGTCATCAAGTACAAACTTAGTATAAAATATAACACAGTGTTCCTCAAATAACATTAAATTGTTTTTGCAAATTGGGGCATGTGACATACACACTCCCTTAATTTATAACATTGTCCTCGATGTTATTTATTCCTCGTCCTCAGAGTTTCCTTGAACTATAATTGGATATGCATCCCTCATATGACTTTCCAATTCCCAGGTGGCTTCTTCTGGACTAAGGTGCTTCCATTGCACCTTCACCTGACCAATGGTGCGATTCCGAAGCGAGATCTCCCTTCATTTGAGGATACAATCTAGTTCCACCAGAAAATCTCCTTCGGGTTCCACCTGCACATTATTCCAATTAATAACATGAGTAGCATCATGTACATATTTTTTTAATACAAAAATGTGAAAAACATTGTGAACTCTTAGATTTGGTGGTAGAGCTAACTGATATGCTACCTATCCTATCCTGGACAGTATTTCAAAAGGACCACAATATCGAGGGGCTATCTTGGCACAACTACCCAACCTCAGAGAACTCTTTTTGGGTCTCACCTTAATAAAAACATGTTCTCCTACTTGGAACTCCTTTGGAGTTCGTTTAAGGTCTTCTTGACTTTTTTGTCGATCTTGCGCAATTTTCAAATTACCTTGTACCTGTTTTACAATTAACTCCATTTCTTTCAATAATTTAGGTCCTAATACTAACATGTCCATTGGATTACTCCAAGAGATGGGAGTATTTCATTTCCTTCTATATAGAATTTCAAAAGGCCCTATACCTAGCTGAAGTTTGATAATGATTATTGTAAGCAAATTCTACTAGGTGTAAATAATCTTCCCATTTACCTGGCTGCTCCTTTACATACATTTTGAGTAGATCCTCCAATACCTGATTTACTCTTTTAGTTTGTCCATCAGTTTGAGGATGGAAAGAGGTACTAAAGTTTAACGTAGTATTTAATCCTTTAAAGAAATATTTCCAAAAATTACCTGTAAATTTAGGGTCTTGGTCTGAAATTATCACCTTCGGTATTCCATGCAACCAAAAAATTTGTTTTAAGAAAATATCAGCAATATTTGCAGCTTTATAAGTAGTTTTTATAGGTATAAAATGGCCCAGCTTACTCAATTTGTCAACCACTACCATTATTGAGTCATTTAAGTTATGATTTCTAGGTAATCCTGTAACAAAATCAAGGCTAATTATCTCCCATTTCCAGCTAGGAATAGGCATTGGATGAAGTAGCCCAGCTGGATGCTAATGTTCAGTTTTTACTTGTTGACATTCAAAGAATCTAGCAATATATTCTGCCAGTTCATTTTTCATGTTTGGCCAGAAAAATCCTTTCTTAGCATGGTTATAGTTTTCTGATAACCCGAATGCCCTGAATAAGGAGTTTTATGAATTTCGTTTAAAATTAATAGATTAATATCAGGTACATTAGGTACGTATAATCTGTCTTTATACAGTAATAATCCTTTTTCATTCAAGCTGTACCCTATAGTTAGACTTTCTATTAAATTATCTTTTACAATTGCTTGTAATTTTCGGTAATTTTCATCTTGTTCTATTCCAGCTTCAAGTTGTTCTTCCAAGTCTGTTGTATAAGTGCTAATGGCTACTATAAAATTTAGCTTTGCATTTCTACTTAATGCATCAGCAACCTTATTCTCCTTTCCTTTAATGTGTTGAATTTCAAAATCGTATTCACTGAGAAAAGATAGCCACCTAGCTTGCCTAGCATTCAAATTAGGTTGATCTAACAGGTATTTCAATCCTTTATTATCTGTCATTAATATAAACTTCCTTTCAATTAAATGATGACGCTACATCTTTAAGGCATGTATGACAACTGCTAACTCTAAGTCATAGGTCGCATAATTTTTCTCATGAATCTTCTGCTTTCTAGACTCATAAGCAATGGCGTGTCCTACTTGAGTTAATAATCCACCTAAACCGTCATTGCATGCATCCGTACATACTATAAAATCTTTATTAGGATCAACAATTCTTAGAATTGGTGTGGTTGTTAATAATGTTTTTAACTTTTTAAAACTGTCTTCGTACTTCTGATTCCAATCAAATTTCTTCCCCTTTTTCTGTAAAGAGGTTATAGGATTTACAATTCTTGAAAACCCTTTCATGAATCTACGGTAATAACTAGTAATCCCCATGAATGATCGGATGTCCTTTACGTCTTTTGGGACTAGCCAATCTTCGATTTCCTTTATCTTTTCAGGGTCAACCGAAATTCCTTCTTTAGTCACCACATGACCTAAATACTGGATTTTATCTTTAAAGAAGTCACATTTACTAAATTTTGCAAAAAGTTGATGCTCTCTTAACTCTTGCAAGACAGTTTTTAAGTGTTCTTTATGTTCCTCTTCAGATTTTGAGTAAATTAATATGTCGTCAATAAATACGACCACAAATTTATCGAGCTATTTGTGCATTACATTATTCATCAGACACATAAACACAGCTGAAGAATTAGTAAGCCTGAAGGGCATAACGACAAACTCATAATGTCCATATCTAGTCCTAAAGGTTGTTTTAAAGATGTCTTCATCTTTGATTCAGATCTGGTGGTATCCGGACCGAAATCAATCTTTGAAAACATCGTGGCTCCACGTAGTTGGTCAAACAGATCATCTATGTGAGGTAACAGGTATCTGTTCTTGATAGTCATTTTATTTAGTTGACGATAATCTATACATAGTCGTAGAGTTCCATCCTTGTTCTTAACAAAGATGACAAGTTCCCCCCCAGGGAGACACACTGGGTCTAATGTAATTCTTATCAATAAGTTCTTTTAACTGTGACTTAAGTTCATTTAATTCTAGTATATTCATCCTATAAGGGGCTTTTGAGCTAGGCACTACACTAGGTACCAGCTCAATAGTAAAATCTAATTCCCGTTTCGGAGGTAGTCCCAGAATTTCTCCTGAAAATACATCTGAATATTCCCCTAGAATCAAAATATCTTCCAATTTTAATTTATCTAAGTTGTTAAGGTTTTATTCATCGATTACTGTTACTGCATAATTATTAACAAAGCTAATTGCCTTTCTCTTTGCACCAATAGCTAATTGAACTAACCAAAAACTTGCAAACTTTTCAACTTGAAGCTTACACTTTTCTACTAAATTAGGAGAAATATAGCTTAAACTAGATCGTGGATCAATTAAAATAGATATAGGTATTTTATTTATCTTACCTTCCACTTCCACCATGGAAGTATGATAATCTGCTTGCCGGTTCTCTAATGCTTCATTGATCCTGGGCATTGTCCTCGCTAGATCACCAACAGTCATCTCCTCCTGTATTGTGTGTATGTTGCTAACAATATTCTTCCAATTGGGGTAGACTGATGCATAATGCGGACCATTTCATTCCCAACACTTTATGGGTTCCTTTCGTTCAAAGTTATTTGTATAGTTACTATGGTTGTTTGTAGATTCTTTATTCCTTTGATTATTCGGATTGGTCTGTGAATTACTTTTGTTCCCTTGGAAATTCTTACTAGAAAAATTTATGGTGTTATTATTCTTATAATTTCGATTAGGTACAAACTCTTTCTTTTTCTGTTCAAAGTTATTATTCCTTTTGGCCTTCCAATTGGCCATGCTCTCATTTTTATGATTCTATTCATAACATAAATTCGCTTTTCTCATTGCTTCTTCTAATATTTTTGGATTTTCATACTCAATTCTGTCCTTTATACGATAAGGTAAACAGTCAAGAAACCGCTATACATTAGGTTTCTCATCCACAATATATGGCACATACCTGAGCAGACTTAGAAATTTACTATTCAGTTCTTTCATATTCATTGTACCTAGTTTTAGCTCGTAGAATTCCTTAGCCCTTTCCTCATAGTACTGTTCAGATAAAAATTTCTTTTGAAATATTTCTTAAATGTACTCCAATTTATGTTTTTCTCCCTTATACCTTTTACTCTTTTTAAGTCCTACCACCATATATCAGCCTTTCCCGTAATATTATAAATAGCCATCCTGGCCTTTAGTTGATTAGAGTAGTTATAAATTTGGAAGTATTTCTTCATCCCGGATAGCCAAGATTCTAGTTCTCCCCCCTTCTCAATTTCTCCATTAAAGGTTGGTTTCTTGATCTTCTTGAACTCCCCATAGATTTCTTCATAAGGTTTAAATTTTATCTTCCTAGTATGGTGGTTATCTTCACTACTGTCACTAGTATAATGAAATTTTTGTTTATGTAAATCACCATATACTTCAGAAGATGAGTTACTTTCGTTTTTTACTTGTTTGGTCTTTTTATATTTATGTTGACAACCTATATCTTCAGACTCAGTTCTTTTAACTTTTCCCTTAGTATGAAATCTTTCCATTAAGATCTGATTTAGTTCCTTTTGAGCTCTCAAAATCCTCTCATTTTCTTTCTTAACTGATTCCATCTCTGTTTTTAATTCTTTAACTGTTTGTAGTAGTTCGAAAGAATTATTAGTTATATCTTCTTGTATAGGTTCTTTTTGAATATTATTTCGTTCAGTGTAAGGAGATTCCTCATCCGCATATTCTTCCAATCTATCCATACCTGTCATTAACTTAGAAACAAAATTCTTTGTGTGTATCATTCAAAGAAAACAACATCAGCATATTTATTTAAATTTACTGTTCCACATAAGCAAGTTGAGCTACATTCAGGCATAGTGTTTGAACCTTGTGCTCTAATACCACATGTAATAACCCAAAAAATCATAAAAATTTAAAATTTTTCAAGTGACATAAAACGTTTAAAGTCGCAGCTAAGTACCTGCTAAAGTTTAGCGGGAAATGAAACCGTTTATAAAAGAACATGGGATTGCTTCTTTATAAGAACTTGTAAACTAAAAGGTGTAATCTTAAAAACTTGTGTTAGTGTTGTTAATGACTTAGAAGCTATAATTCTATCAGAATTACAAAAAGACTTGCATTTTGCTACTGCTAGATATACTGATCTTTATATTTTGTCAAGTAGGTAATAATTCCTGTGTGTGATCGGGGCTTACTTAGCGTTCAGCTAACTCAATTGGACTGCTGGTTCCCTACAGGTTTAGCAGGTAAGCGTATGATCCAGTAGGGTGTTATTTAAATTCAAGTCAAGAAGCTACTTCCCTAGCATGATTAAGATGCTAGTCTTAGAAATTTTTTTAATATGCTGCTTGTCTTCAAGGAGGTAAAGTTAATATTTTTTCTGTCGTTACAACTCCATAATAAAAGTATAAAAAACTGCATCTGCATAGTTATAAAATGATTTTCAGATACTATGCCGAAGGAAAATCAAATTATTGTTTGGTTTGAGTCCAAGAATACCATATACTTTTGTTGAAAGCAATTTTGGTCTGGATTTTAACTAGGATGCATTCTTAGTACTCCGTTTTTTGCTTAGTTGAAGCATACATTGGATTCTAGTTTTGAGCATCATTAAAATGAATCATACAGAAGAACTACTTCATACTTCCTAAACCACCATCCTAGCCTATTTTTGCTAGAAAAGAGTTACTCTAAAACTCCTACGACCTAACATCGAAAGATGTATACCATTTTTACCTTATCCTAGGTTTTTCATTATATAATTTTCATGATATATAAGGATGTACTCCTTGTTCTTTTTATATGTATCTTTTACTTCAAAAAATGAGTGTACTCTCAGCTATGACTAAAACTTCATGCAAGTTGATTAGTAGACTTTTGAAATATCTATATACAAAGTTTTAGCACATGAAGTTAGCAAAAGAATCTATTTAAATTTGACATAGCTTATGGGTTGCTTCGTATCTTAAGATTATGATTTATAACCTATGTATCGCTAATATCCATGGAAATGATATATATTATTGGCAATCATAAACAATGTATAGTTTATAATGATCATTGGTTTGAATTTGTAAAACATTTTGTTGCACCGCTGACTATGGAACTCTACCCATGCTGGAGGAAATATTTAGAAGGACACGTGGGATGGTTTTATCCACACAAGGGTTGACTTATAACTCCAAAACCCTACTCATTTGTTTTGTAGAGCGAGGGTTCCTCCATCTTGTTGGCCAAGATGAGAGCTTGCAACCATTGGAGACTTGTAACCACCTTCAACCTTGACTGCTTTCTTCCATATCCAACACTGTGACTGTATTGAGAGAGATCATGAGGGGGTTCTTGGTATTTTAAAGATTATTGTGGTATATAGCAAAAGTAGAAACTGGTTTTTCTTAAGGTTTCGTGGACTTTGTTTGTCTCAAGCCTGCAACTGATTGACAGAGCTCGAGTAGGAGTACTCCTTCATTCAGTTGAGTTGAAATTCTCATTTTCCTTTGCAGTGGTGACTCAGTGTCTTCTTGTATTCTGGCCCGGTGCCAAAATGATCCAAGGTGGCCATTTTTATCTCAGCTTCATCCCAAAACTTTAACAGGTAAAGTCTTATATTCGTTTCGTTTTTAAGTTAGTTTCTAAAAAAGGGTTTTACAAATTTTATGAAAGACTTGTAATGATAATGTGGTTGGTAACCTTGCAGGTCCTTCTCCCAGCTCTGCAGGTGGAAACGAGCTGACTCCTTCAACGTTCCACTTGAGCATACAATTGGTAAGCCATGGTTGCAAACAAGGGTTTCTTCCTACAATTTGTTGTGGTGGTTAGAAGTTAGGTTCTTTGCAGTTGAAAAAGCACAGCCTCGGTTTACCTGCTAGCTTGTTGTTTCTTGCTTGCTTGTTTTTTATGAGTTTGAAACCCTTAGAGAGTAATTTGTGCAGGGAGGATGAAGGCTATTGGATCCATGATAAAAAAAAATTAAGTATAAGCCTTTATGGAATGAACAATGTAAACTTATTTACTGCTTTTGATAGAGCTTAGCTCTAAGCCCTACGAGGCTGTCGACCTCTGTCCGGTTAATTTTTAGTTTTCAAAATAAATTTTTAAAGGAAAAGAAAGACTATTAATCAGTCAAGATTTGTAAATGGATTAAAGGTTTTTACCTGTCAGTAATGTATGGTTACTGTTCGATATATATTATTTTTTTTTAAGCTAAGATTTGGACAGGCCTGTGTCTTAACCTGTAATTCTAAAGGAAATAAGCCATTTCTTCCTATTTGATTTTGTTTTTAATAAATGGTTATAGTATTACTTTAATTATTGTCATGTAATTAAAAGGAAGGATTTACAGTGCAATGTAATTATGGAAATTTTTATTGTGTTAAGAGTACTATTATTACTCTGTTTGGCTCTTTAGGGTTAATTTTCAAGTATACCCTACAGTTAGGTGAAAGAATAAATTTTACATGGAAAAATTCTTAGCTCTGTTTTATTATTTTCCTTCAATGATTTTTACAGCTGTTTTAATTCTTATAAAGGAAGATTTAGGATAAATAATGCAAGCTTGGGAATAAGATTAAGTTTATCTTTCAATAAACTAGGTAGTTGCATTGAGGTTACAGTAGAAACTTTTGTTTTAATACTGAGACAAATATTGTTTGGAAATAAATTATTATGAGAATTTATTGAAATATTTATAAATCTAAACCCTAAGTGATAGTCTATTCATTATACCTATGTTTATTTGTTAAACTGTATCTATTGTGTTTATAAATAATACTAGTAGAAAAATAGTTCTATATGTAGTATGATTACTAAATATCTTTATATTCCTATGTTTAGTTCTTTTCTGAAGTAAATATATTCAATAGATAAAGTATTTACTATCTTTTTATAGAATAAATCATAAGAAAACTATAGCATAATTTAGTTACATTTTTCATTCAGGGTTAAGTAAGATTCATCATATCTACCTAAACACCCAGCTGTACTAGATTACTGCCTAAGCCAGGAGTGGAAAAATACATTATGGAATTCTATTTCTATTTAATTCTCATTTAGCATATTTACTACTATTTCTAACATAATCTGCTAATTACTAAGTCCATCAATACACAGTTTTTTTTTTGTAAATAAACTTGTACTACTTTACATAATCAAAATTATAGAGTAGATATTCATCTAGAACAATCCCAAAATCAGGGTGTCCTTGACCCAATCCAGCTTGACCCAATCCGGATTCAGACTTGGTCTGTTTTGCAAAAAATATACATAATTTTTCCATGTCTTCCAGTCATCCCTATTACATTTAGGCTTATCATAATTCTTGTCAAAATTACAGAGCTGTCCTTCCCTTATCAAAACAAAATTGCTATAATGCCTATAAACTCGTAAATCCCCATGGGATATACATTTACCACTACTCCTACTACAATGACTACCTAAGCAACTGCTAGCATAAACTAAATCCTGAAAGTAGTCAAACATAAAAGAAGATCAGACCCAACCAGGAGGAGATGGTCCCCAACGGGGTGCCACAGACGAGGAGGACGCCATAATGGCCTGCTGGGGAACTGTTGAGTTTGGGAAGCCCACTGGAATTCCCACTTCTACTAGACTGCTTCTGTTATCCCTTGCCCAAGGACGAGCATACTCCAAAGCATGTCGATCAACCGGATGAAAAGGAAATCCCAACCTGGCCGCAAGGATGTCAATTTTCTGGTGCATAGTGTGGCACTCGCTATTGTGCTCTTTCCATAAAGGCACTGGTTCCACATTCCCTTCTTCCTGGGCTTCCTGCATCACCAAAGAATGACCCACCATGTGCATAGTCACCCACTAAGTCATCAACTTATGGTCATAGGCAGAGGTGCATCCTGGAGTGTTGCCAGGATCAAGGACCCAATCCGCCACCTCCGCATGCAGACATTCCTGTGGCATTCTTTTCACCTTAGCCCATAACTCTTCAACCACCCTTTCCACCTCCCTATTAATTCTGAGTGGAATGTGCTCTTTGAAGTGTTCGTCCTTCTCCTGAGCCTGGAGCTGAGCCCTAGTGGTTTGACAGGTCCGACACATCATGGATTTCCCTTTATCAGTAGGATGGATGGACGCTTCTCCGGGGCAAACATCCCTCCTGAACTACCATTTGGGGGCCATAATCCAGAGCTGCGGGTGGAAGGAGAGCAGCAGGAAGTAGCGATGGGGGGTACCCATAGAGGCAAACACCAAGGAGTAAACTGGGTCGAAAATAGGAATCGAGAGCCTGAATCCTTTGCTTCGATATTCAGTGGTGGGAGGACTGACCTTCGCAGAATAAGAAAGAGGGGCATGCATGGGAGCGCTCCCATCCTTGACCTTAGCGTGTGTCAGGAATATCATGAGGACAATATCCCTCATACTAGAGTCTACACTATCCTGCTTGTGGTAATTGAGAACCCTATCCTGCTGATGATCCTGTTGCATATCACCTATCTTATTAGTCCCAACGACATGAAATTAAATGATGGTGCAGTACAGCCACCAGTACCAGCGAGCATTTAAATCAGAGAATCCACACAGAATTAGTCTGGCCTCGTGTAGGCATGCTCGCGTCTCCTATCCCCACTTGTCCTGCCATCTTTCAGACATGCCATCTGTTCCTCCCTGTTCACATCCCTTGAGGCCAGATGTCGACAATGTTGGGCCCATTCTTCCTCTCCAAAAGCCTCCAGTATGTCGCATCAGAAGCCTAGTCTTCCTTCCACGCCAGCGTTTTCCAATAGGTCGACAACTTTTTTGGCCTCCTGTCTGACATGGTAGAAGGAAATCGTTGGGTAGGATTGAAGGAGAGTGCAAAGATAGTCCAGCCGGTAAGCTAGGCGCCAACTAGGAGAAAATTTTTCAGACATTTTCTTATTCATCATTCGTTTGACCATCTGGCTGAGGATGTTAGAGTCGCCTTCGATGATCGTAGGAAAATGGCCACCTCGGATCAACACCTCAATAACATGAATTATTCCTTTCAATTTGGCAGAGTTATTTGTATCCATCCCTATTGATCCTAGGAACACCATCATAATCCTGCCATCATGGTCGTGAAAAAGACCCCCAAAGCCGACCGGGCCTGGGTTTCCCCTAGATGTGCCATCAAAATTCAGCTTGAAGACTTGGGGGGGAGGGACAGACCAAATGTTTGGGCTGGAAGGTTGGCAGATCTTATCCCGTTGTCACAGACCTTCCATCATGATTCTATCAAGACCCCGATTTGTAGCAATCTAAGCTTCTTCATGAGGGATAATCTTGTCCTGATCGTGCCACTGCATGCATTGGATGGAAGATAACAAGTTGTCCTTCACCGTTTTCCACACTGTCTCCACATCTTTACATTGGTCCCTGAAAATCTGGGCATTCCTTTCCTTCCATAAGCACCACATAGCCATACCTGGGAAGGTGTCCCAGATTTTTTTGATGATAGGGTTCTTGTAAGCTTTTGGATGCCATTCACAAAGAGTTTGAGACGGTTGGACCCGCTTTCTATCACTCCGTCGAAATCCCATCGCTCCTTTGTCCCACACTGCTACTGCATAAGTGCAGCTATCCAGAAGATGGCTCATGGATTCGTCCTCTCGTTAGCACAAGCAACATTGAGAGGGTCCTTGCACCCCTCGCTTTCTTAAGTTTTCACTGGTGAGGATCCTCCCCTGGACAACCAACCACACAAAGAGGGAAACCTTGTGCCAGAGGTTAACTGCCCAAATTTTCTTCCAAATGTCATCCTCCGTGGTGCAACGAGTGATCCTGATGTTATTGTCCTCCTTAATGTTAAAGGATCCTCTAGTGGTGTATCCCCATCTTAAGAAATATGGACCATCTTGAGCCTTGATGCAGCATTTGATTAGTTCTTACTGAAAGGCCTCCCAATCTACCTCACTAGTGAGCTCAGGTTTCTCCTAAAAATCCCATTGGTGTTGCTCCATATGAGCTCCAATTATCCAAGACTGATTCACCTGGATATTGCCCCCCTCAATCGCCTGATCCTTAATGTGCGACCATCTCGGATCACGGCCAAGGATGGGAAGCTGGTTCCATGAATCCTCCCAAAATTTTACTTTGTTACCGTCCTTGATCTCCCAGAAACTATGCTCCTGAACAATATTCTTACCTACCAAAGCTTTCAACCATATGGGAGAACCACTTGGGGACTCGTTGAATCTAATCAAATGTTGTATAGTCCTGTCTCGAGCATATTTAATGTGCCAGAGTTTGTCCCAGGGCTCCGAGGTGTGGTTTACCCATCACCACCATACTTTGGCTCCTTGGATCTTCGACATCACTTCAAGATCTCTATGGCCTAAACATCCCCACTCCATTTGCCTGCAAACATCCTCCCAACATACCAGAGAGAATTTAGCTTTCTCATTGCGGCCCCCTCACAAAAAATTGCATTGTAATCTTCAAATTTCCTTGAGGATAGACTTGGGGGAATCCAAGATTGAGAAGAGGTAAGCCGGCATAGCCTGCATAATTGATTTGACCAAGATCAATCTACTGGGGAAATTTAAGGGATGCGACATCTAGTTTGAAAATTTTTGTTTCAATATATCCAAAAGCTCCTGCCAGGACTCCTTTTGCGGCCTTCCCAACCCTAGGGGAATCCCAAGGTATTTGGATGGAAAAGTACCTCTCGAAAACCCCAGGATCCTTAATATTCTCCTCTGAGTGGCCAGAGGAGTGTTAACAAAGAATAACTGAGACTTATTTGGGTTGACCGCCAAGCCTGAGGCCCTTGCAAAGAGATCCAGGCTATTTTTGAAGCTGAGCACTTCTTGGACTGAAGGGTGTCCCATGAGCATAGTGTCGTCAAAAAATTGTTGGTGTGTCTGAGGTGGTGCCCCCTCATGAGCCTTTACTCCCCTTAATTTCCCCTTGGCCAGCCTGGGCCGCGATGAGACGACTCAGACCCTCAGCCATAATAATGAAGAGGAACGGAGACAGAGGGTCACCTTGTCTAATACCACGAGAGGGCTGGAAAGTGTTAGTCGAGGATTCTTTAAGGAGGATGTTGAAGAAGGGTGTTGTGACTAAACCCGTGACCCACTCCACCCAACCTTAAGAGAAACCATAGGCCTCCAGAATCTTCTCCATGAATTTCTAGTTTAGTTTATCATATGCCTTTGCTATGTCAATCTTAATCATGATACCTGGAACCCTCATGATTCTGAGCGAGTGCAGCACCTCGTGGACTAGAATAACCCCATCCAGGATCTGTCTTCCTTCCACAAAACTCGGCTACTTCAGGATAATAAGATTCAGGAGAAGGGGTTTGAGCCGATTTGCAATGACCTTGGAGATAATTTTGTAAATGACATTGCATAATGCTATCGGTATGAATTTGTCAGGAGTTTCTGCCCCTGCCTCTTTGGGAATTAGAATGAGGAAGGTAGCATTGAAGGCTTTAAGGACTCCCCTATTGTTCCTAGATTCCTCCACAATATCCATCACATCCTCCTTGACAAGGTCCAAGAAGTGGTGAAAGAAGTTGGTTGTGAAGCCATCAGGTCCAGGGGATTTTCCCATATCCATTTGGTTGATAGCTTCCTCCACCTTTTGCATCCCTATTGGCTTTGTCAACATTTCATTATTTTCAGCCGTGACTTCCCTAGGAACTAAGCTGGTGATTCACTCAATATCTTGACTTCTGTCCCCACCATATTCACTGAGAATCTTAGAGAAGTGTTTTGTGAGTTCAGCTTCAATCTCCCATTTGGTTTCCACCCTGCTACCATCCCTTTTCTTAAGTTTCTGGATTCTAGAAATGTTCCTATTCTGGATCACTGAGTTATGAAAGAATTTGGTATTTCTTTCTCCCTCTTGTATCCATTTAACCCTCACCTTCTGTTGCTATTATATTCCCTCCTGCCTTTCCCTAGCCTCAAGCTAACACATTTAGTCCTTTTCTTTGACTTTCATGCCCTCATCCCAACCTACTTCCATACCTTGTTTATGAATGAGATCCAACTCGTTTAGCAAATTTTTTTTGTCCTCAAAGGTTTTTCCAAATTCCTCTTTGTTCCACGTTGGATTTTGGCCTTCATATCCTTGAGTTTCTACTGAAAGCAAAACATAACAGTCCCTGGGGGGGAATCAGCTCCTGCCACCACTGACTGACAAGGTCCTTGAAGTCTCTGTGTTCCATCCAGAAGTGTTCAAAGCAAAAAGGTTTTCCCATAGGAGAGTGAGAAAAATCACAAGAAAGGCTGATGGTCCAGTGGTCCAAGCCCACTACTGGGAGAACATCATCCATAATATCCCCCATGCTGTGCATTGTAATGTCCCCTTTTTGGAATTTTATTAAAATGCCCAATTTTCCATTTTTTTCACAATTTTGGCTCTTTACTAGTTTTGATGTCTAGACCTCCAAATTGACCCAAATGCTTCCAATTTTTTTCTAAATGTACATGACTGATAATATAACTTAAATATAATTCTCATGTATGTTTTTTGACCTCCCAATTACTTCTTCAAACTTTTTTAATGTTCTGTTCAAAGTAGGATTCTTTACTAGCAAATTGGGGCTCCAATTCCCCATGGGTAATTGCTGGAAATGGATTCACAAATGATCCCAAAGTCACTTGAATTTATGAACAGAGGATGGGTATGTGTAAGGGAAATTTTCAAAGTCTCATATGCATCATGGTTCAGTTTATACAGTTTGTTATTACTCTTTCCAAAACAACCCCCAAGTCACAATTTCGACCCTTCGGAAAAATGCACCAAATCTTCTCCCAATGCAATAAAAATGAGTAAAATGGATTCCAATGCTTAAGTACTAAACATGAGACTTGAAATAAACATTAATTACAGTCCATCCATCATACATTTATCAGATATACATTCCTCAATTCAAAATAATAAGCATTACCATGGCATATATCAAAATGGAGTGGAAATGGTCATTGTTTGCTCATTAAAAGTCATTTTGACAGACAACTCTTGGGAATTTCGAGTTGAAACATTATAAGAATTAAGAACATATAATATTTAACTGATTCCAATAATAAATGGACAATCAAAGGTTCTCCCAATTCTAAATCATCAGCATTGCAATGGTTCACAACAAGATAGTGGGGAAATGACACCATTTCTTCATTGTTCAACATTTTTACATGAATTATTTTGGGTATTTCGACCTGAGAGTATTATAAAAATGAAATACAGAGAATATACATCATAACATAATATAATGAGCATTATAATCTTCCCCAAATATATCAATAGCTCACCCAAAGCTCAATCCCTCCATTGGCATGAATATGGTGTGAAAACTGGAAATAGTTGAGAGAGAGTGTTGCAATAGAAGAATACACATTATTTCATGTATATTACAACTGTAAATAAGACTCCATTAAAGCTCCATGAAATACTTGAGTGGCATTTCCAAACACCAACTATGATGGGAATCTTTCATCCTTGAAATTGGCCTAAGCAAGAAAACTAGTCATCCACTAGCTCTCACAATTCACAAATGAGCAAAAGCTTCTTCTCATGGATGATCCCTACATTTTATAAACATTATTGGTATTCTAAGGTTCCAATTCCATCCATAAACCAAATCCAAGTCGAATTGGTGTGGCTGCTCATGCTATGCTATGTGGCCTCTCTCTTCACCTTCCCTCTTCTCCCAAATTTGAGTAGGAGCCTCTTGGCCTTCTCCAACTCCCAATTTAGACCTCCAAGATGATCTATTCAAGAATGACATGTTATTATGTCAGTATTTCAGCCTTCATATCTGACTGGGGTCATAAGTGTCATAGAATCTCCATCATTGGTGTCATAGCTATCATAAATGTAAGGGGAATCTAGCCAAGTGTCCATGAAACTCCCATTTGGCTCTTCCTCTCCCATGTAAGTTACAATTCATCCCAAATTTGACCTATGAAGTATATGTACAAGTATATTAGACTTATAATCCATCCAAAAACATTAGGCTTCCCATATATTCTAATTTGCAAGAGAAATATACCATTTAACATAGGAATTCTAGCTAGTGTGGGCCCCATAGTCTCCATGTGTCTTCATGCTCTATTTCCACTTCCATTTTATCTTGTATTTATTTAATAAGATAAATTATTAAATATTTATCCCCTTATAATTTCTAAACATCATTTATTATCCCCCTTATTCCAAATCTCAAAGCTTCCACCCCCAACCTAGTAAACTAGTGATTTTCCTCCTTGGCAATTATTTGACTTTTAGCATCCATTTGAAAACTTTAATGAATATGGAAAATGTGATTTGACCATTGTGATACAATTCCAAATTTGGGACATTACATGCATGATATTTTCAGACACCAGGAAGCGATCCAGGCATGAGGCCACCAGATGCTCCCCCCCCTCTCTTATTGTTCCAAGTGTACCAACCATTCCCTATCTCTACATCAACGTGTGAGCTCTGGGATAGAAACTCGCAGAAGGATTCCTAGTATTTGTCTAGGAATCATCTTCCTCCCTTATTATCCCTTATATTGGCAATCAAGTTGAAATCCCCACCAAGCACACATGTTCCCCTCTCAGTTTTCTCTTTGAACCAGCTGAGGAGATCCATGAAAGACTGCTTTTTAGGTAAAATGTTGGGGCCATAAACGTTCCCCAGGGATCCCTTCACCCCCGAATCCAAAAAATAGAAGTCTTCCATGAGAGAAAACTTGTTGGCTCACCAATCAGTGAACTCCACAGTTCAAGGCTGCCAAAAGATTGCCACACCTCCAGATTGTCCAGCAGCATCTAGAGCAATGAGATGACTGCCTTTCCAAATTTTGTCTTTAATCTTCTCTAAACCCCCAAGGCTGCACTTTATTTCTTGAAGGAAAAGAATATCTGGGGTTTCTTACCTAATTTTCCTGTTTAGCGTTTTCCACTTCCTGGGGCTGCAACACCCCCTTATATTCCATGATATGATCTTCATTGACAACTCTTTTTAACTTTGGAGAAGGATGCCTTGATTGTGGGGCATTGGCCAAATTCAATCCGTCAAAATCCCACTGCTGCTATGCGATGTTTATTCGTCTTCATTCCTCTTCATAGCTCTTTTTTCAGGGATTTCCTCTTACTACCTTTCCGAGCATCTGGATTGATACCAAGACTCTCATGGGTGCCCGTTCGAATGATTTCCTCATGTAGGAGTTTGATCTGGTGACATGAGACGTAACCTTGGCCCTTCTTCCCATATTCTTCCTCAATCACGTCTAGGTCTAGCTCTCCTAGTTCCATGTCATCGGCTTCCTCCTCCTCCATCCCTTCCATTTGCTGGACAACTTCTTCCTCAGGAGTTTTGTTAAGATTTTCCCGCTGGTCAGCTGTCGGTTTCTCAGCTGGGAATCCTTCATCCTCATTCATTGACCCTAAAGCCTCAAAGGGATTTCTAGGTTTGTGATACTTTTTCACTGGCTCCTTTCTTGTATTGGTTTTCCCACTCCCTTTGCTTCTTCTTTTGTTCTTGACCTGAGTGAACCCATCCACTCTAGCATTCTTATCTGGACGAGGTGCATACGGTTCAGCCCTAGGTCTAAATTTGGGGAATTTCCTTCCAAGATGACCATAGTCACGACAGTGAAGACATATGAATGGGAGTTTCTCATAGTCGATGGGTTGAATCCATTCTTTGTCTTCCCAGTTTAGACTGATTGCTTCTGGGAGCTCTCTGGAGAGATCCATATAGACACAGATCCGCACAAAGGAGGAATACCTTTGGATCTTGGTTTGTTCTGCTATTTTTATGAATTCCACCAGAGTGTTTCCTATGTCCCTCAGAGTCTCCATATCCCAGTACTCACCCTGAAGAGAGAAGAAGTGAATCTAGACTGGGGCGACCGTCATATCCTCCGTCTCTGGGTTAAAATGCTCCTTCCATGGGCAAAGGTATAACCCAGCCGAGAAGAAGAAGTATGGGCCTCCCTCCATGACTCTATCTCTGTCTTCCTGGTTAAAAAAGATAATATTGAAGAAAACCTTTGAGCTTAACTGAAGGTCATAATGACCCTTAGGTTTCCACACACCATTTATCCATTTAATCAGGTCTTTCTCCTTTGGCCATATCCCCACAAATTTCCCTATTAGGGATTTTTCCTTGCATGAATTGATATTTCCTCTAACTACCTCAGATTTGATTTAAATCACTGGGATAGAGGCAGTATTCAGTAAGCAACCCCCCAATCCAGCCTTCTTGCTTGACCTAGGGCTTGGATGACTCCCGTCTCCCTTTCCTTCCTCAACTAACTTCTCCCTTCCAAGCACGAGATCCCTTCCTTCCGGGGAAATATCCCCCTTATACCCCAATGCCACCATGGCACATAGCAGGAGGCCTAGGGCCATCATTTAAAGGAAAAACCGTGCGGCCTAGCCCCCCCTCACCCTGCTACACCTGGGAAAAACCCTAGTCACCGCATCTACTGTCTGCCGGTTCTCCTCATTTGAAAAGTTCACATTAATTAAATTTAATGTCCTCTTCAAGTCCATCAATACTCAATTAATCCTTTCTTCATAAACCCTAATAAAATGTTAACATGCCTACATTTGAAAACTAGTAAACATTTTACTGAAGACAGTAAATAAATATAATAACATGAAGCAAATAGAACCTGTCAATGATGAGGTGAAAACAACTTAAGGAGGTTGTTTCTCCCAACCAACTCCTAGAGAAAGCTTAGATTTCCCTTCCTTAGGACCCCCAAGCCTATTTCCTAGTCCTCCTGGTAGAGTATTGGGTGAAGGATATGTGCTTAAGACCTTCTGTCACCTGACTGATCCAATTACCTCAGTAATCCAAATATGCTCACAGTAGTAAGAACTTCAGCCTAATAGCTGCAATAAGTTTTGTCTCAGCAGTTAACCCCTCAAACTCACTTCAGTAATCCCCTCCATCGAATTTCTCATGAGCAAATTCATTCACTCTGAATGATCACTTCTCAGAATGAGCAGCCTCAACTATCTTCAATGGGAAATTTTATAGAAATGCCTAGGTATTCTGGGTCAGTTTTTATTTAATGAGCCACTTGCTTCAATTCCACTTTCTTAGGGAATCATGACCACAAATATAGGGAAGTTGCCACCTGCAACATTTGGAAGTAGTTTGAGGATGCTGCCACTTGTCAGTGTACTCTCCACCCAGTCTCCTCCACCAAGTGACCAATTAACACTCTTTTAACAACTTCCCTAAGCTGTTGTCTCATCATTTATTTATTTATAAATAAAATATTCTAAATTACATTAATTATTCTTGACCCCACTTGGTCATCAAGTACAAACTTAGCATAAAATATAACACAATGTTCCTCAAATAACATTAAATTGTTTTTGCAAATTGGGGCATGTGACATCAACCACTTCCACCTGAATGGAAACCGTCTTTCCCCCAAGTTCGACAGAAAGGGCTGGCAAGAGACCATTGGGATGGAAACCTCATCCATCAAAGTATTTTAAAGTAGTCAATTTTTTCATCACCTTAGGAGAACCGATGGCCCTCCAATAGGAAATAGACAAGACCGAGGTTGAAGCTCTTTCATCCAGGACGGTCTGATGGACCTTTCTCCCAACTACTCGAAATGCAATCTGAAAGGTGAGCTGGTGGGGTAACCTAGATTCATAGTTCTCTACATTGAAATTAATTAAGTTCATATTATCTGGGTCTAATGCCCCCATAGCTGTTAGCAGGTTTTTAAGCTGTGTTGGAAAACTTTGGAGTACCTCAAGAGTAGACATCGCACAAGGTTCCTGAGCTAAATCTTCAACAACGTTATAAAATTGTGCAGCTTGGGCATTGGGATTGAAAAATTATTTCTTTAGGGTGGCCTTAGGTGGTCATAAAATTGAATCAATATTTGGTTTTTCGATCACGAGGGGACCATTAGACGAGGATGGAGGAGAACCAGTTGAAGGAGATTTCTCGGAAGAGGGATTTTCATCCTTCTTTCCGACGGGCTTGTCATATGATTGACTATGATTACTGGAACTGATGGTCTCGAAAGACATCATCCAAATTTCTTCTGTGGAATTAGGGTTCCCCTTATTAGACATGTGGTCTATCAGTTGTTGTTGAGAGGGAAACAAATAAAAAAGGACTGCGGGTGTGGGGTTACTCTTCAAAAATGTATTAATATCGTCGCGATGAGGACATTCTTTTGTGAAGTGATCTCCTCCACAGAATAAGCAGGGATATTTGGCTTTCCTCTTCCCTTTATCATTCTCATTGATCATAGGCTTAGGATTCTCCTATTGGTTTCCAGGTTTCTTGTTTTTATCTTTTCCTTTTTTCTTATTGTCAGGGGTTTGTGTGCTTTGAACAGAATTACCTCGGTAGAAATTGTAGGATTTGAAGGAGAAATGGTAGAATCATTAGGTTTCTTGGTAGGTTTTGTCATCGATGAGGGCTGGACTAAACCAGCCACCCCATCAATGGGAGTTTCTATTGGTGGCTTAGCAGGATCTATGCTGGGGTGAGGATCTTGCAGGATTAAATCATACAATGTTTTGGATTGGGAATAGACCAAATCCAGATACTGAGCGTGATTAATATCCTACTATTCAGTAACAACACCACCCATAGCCACATCTCGGGTGATAGGAGGAAACAATCAGCTAGCAATTGGTCTGGGATGGGAGCTTTAATAAGCCTTCTCCACCTTCTCCACTCATGGATATGGTTGGATATGTGCATGGAGGTGTTCTGATGGAGTGAAGTTAAAATATCCATACCCATTTCATAATGGTGGGTACCTAAAAGTGTGTAAGGAAAATAGTTTCCAGAGAGCTAAATTCCACTAACGAATGTTGTGGAAGTTTAATGTACCAGTTCGCAGCTGTACTGGTCAATGTGCACTGGAAGAGTCTCAAATGAACACAATCATCCATCAAGGAGTTTGAGGAACACCACAGATGGAAGGTCATAACATGGTTTTTAGGATCATCTCCCTGCTTTCCATCAAATTTTGGAATATTTGATGGCAACTTCACCAGAATAGCAGGCCACGAAGGGTTGTGTCGAATGGATCATTTATCAATTTGGATAAATCAGGTAAATCCAAAGTTGCTAGGAAAGGTAACTGATGATTGGGTTCCACATACTGGTAGTATTAATAAGGCATGTATCCATCAGAAGTACCATATATTGACTGATATACAAGTTGTTGAAATGGTTGATGAGATGTTGAACTTCCCGAAGATTGACCTCTAGGATTAGGGCTACTAGGACCACTAGGGCCCCCTGGATCACCAGGAGAAGGAACACTAGGACCACTAGGAGGAGGATCACCAGGACCACCAAGAGGAGGACCACTAGGATGACCAGAAGGAGGACCACCTCGCCCCCCAGGGGAGTACCTCCATAAGGTGGTCCTCCGACACCTCCAATAGTATGAATAGGTATTCCTCCCATCGCTGGCATGTAAGACCAGTTGGGTTTCCCCCATGGTGTAAATGAATTCCCAGGGTATGGAATTCCAGTGTAGGACATTCCTGTAGGGGTAGGTTGATAATTCATGTTCCCTACATGCATTTGATTTGCTGGGTAACCATAACCCCATGAGGGTTGATTAACTGTAGGTTGTGCCGCTAAGGGCTGACCTAAACTTAAAGGAGGGTTTACCATGTTTGTATTGGTGGGAGGAACATATACTATGGATTGTCCTACAATAGAGGTTTGTCTATTATTAGTAACAATTACACTAGCGGGTAACGTAGGTCGTGCTGGGGGTTGCCCCCCAGTGTTAGAAGGTACAGACACTACTGGAACTGAAGGTTTCCCCCCATCCATAGAAAGTATGGGATGACTAGAGACAGACCTAGAATTCAAAACTGTAGGAGCAAAAATGGGGGTTTGACCTGATTGTGAGAAGTCTTACCATATGCTGGATGACCATCAGTGGGAGCTCTAATTTCAGCCACATGCCAAGGATCTGTGTTACAGGGTTATATAGCCAATATAGATTCATTATGAGGTGCAGGTGTGGCCAAAACTATGTCTATCCTTTGCATTCTCTCTTGAAAATATCGTGCACAGTGAATAGATGCTTGGATTTGTCTATATTCTTCTTCACCTGGAGAAGTTTGTTCAGGAGAGGTTCTATTAACCCCAAATGAGGAAATGGCCTGACCCATAGAAGTTCTCCAAAATGGAGCATTGAGGCCATACTGTGGTTCATCAGGACTATGGATATGACCTTCCATAGGAAGGTGAAAGGAATTTTTATCCATAGGAGGCTGTTGAGTCAAGGAATTAATGTAAGAAGTGAATTGGTCTCCACTTTCTACAACCAGATTTTCTTCCTCATGGGAACTGGTTGCAACTCCTTGGTCGATGGATTCCATTGGAATTTCTCCCGTAATAGGAGGAAAATAGAGTAGTAAGCCTTGATTCCTTCTGGATCATCTCAATTGAAACTCAGCTAGATTTTATTAGTCACTAAACTAACCTAGGGTTTAAAATCCTAAGAAAAATCATGCAAAAACTTCTCCTACTCAAGATACAGGCCACAAGCAAACTTAAGTGATAGGATGAGCTCAAAATAGTCGATCTGTCACCAAGATTGTCAAGCAGATGCAACTTGCGATATACTCAAGGTACGTGCGTAGTAGTCTCCCCGAGTGTTGTTCTCGTTGCATTGCTCCAAACAAGATGAACAAAGGGTTTTTCTCAGTTGGAAAAGGAATGCTAGTGGGGTATCTCGATATACACAAGGTACGGTTGTGCTGTCTAATGCACAATCATTCACAAGGGGCCTTCTGATATACAATCGAGTAGGTGAAGTACCTTTCTATATACCTCAAGGGTATGTGAAAGGCCTTTCGATATACCGATGGTACGTGGAAGAACCGCACGAGTCCTAGGTTGTAGTGCAGACAAAGTAACGACAACTGCTATGTTTTATGATGCCCATACACATCACTAACTTATCACTCAAATTTCTATAAAATTTTAGACCTATAACTACCGTTAATTTTATATTTAGCGGTTAGGTGAATGCATGAGATTTTGAAAGAAATGTAAATCCATGCAAATATGAAATGCAGATATTTTCACTTTACTTTTCAGCGCATTCCTACCTATGGGAAGGAGAGATTATTTTTCTTTCAATTTTGATTTTGAAACCAAAAATTTCCCAAACAACTACACTAAACCAAACTTTTTTCCGAGAAAGAGAACAAGCAACAAACTTCAAACTAATTTTGAAGGCAAGCAGAGTAAGGTAAGATATCTTTTTCTAAGAATAAAGACCAAACACACTCAAAAGCATAATCAATTTTTCAGTTTTCTTTTAAAACTAGAAAGATCTAACTTAAAAATATTAATATTTTCTTTTGATGAGATGGAAATGTAAAAGAAAGAGAAGAAAGATGGAAGGATGAAATTTGATGAGGCTAATCAGGTATCCAATAGTTCAATCTCCAACAAGGAAATAAATAATTCTCAACAAAAAGAAATTTCTTTTTCCAAAGTTAAAAAGAAGTCTTTCACAAACTTTTTAATGAAAAATGAGAAAAGGAGAACAATCAAGCACATATTTATTTTTTTCCAGATTGATTTAATGATACGAGTGAGATCTAACTAGTGCTAAGCTCTCAAATAACACTTCATTTGAAAAATCCAAAACCAATCATACAAACCCACAAACATATGAACCTATCCTAGCTCTTTTATTTCAACAAAACAAGCCTTTTACCACATCAAATTTGACATACAAACATTCAGATATATTTCACACAAACCCAGACATTCAGAACTGAAGACAACTAACCAACATTTTTTTGCAAATTTTTTTGAAAAAACTAAGCTTGGACAAGGCCTGCTTGGCACTGCATGCACAGAGTCACTGACAGAGTGGTTGTGATGTAAAACCTCTTCCTTATTACAAGTCCAAAGTAGTGGCACCACTTCTTGCTAACTTCCTTCAGGCAGTGGCACTGCTGATTGCCTGCAGCACATGCGCAGTTCCCTGTAAATGCATAAAAATAAAGAAAATGGTGAAAAAGCAAGGTTATATCACTATGCAACTGGAATTTAAGACATGAATTAGCAATATTTAAGAGTACAAAGAGTCAATAAAAATCAAATCTAAATAGATCTGAAGATGCCAAACCGATAACCACTAGATTAGCTAGTGGATCTGATTGAACTGATGAAGGAGGGGAGCTTGGATTTCAGACAAGCGTTCCTAAAAAAGGGACCAAGGAAGATCAGATCATCTGAAGTTCTTCCTGAGCGGAGTCGCCATATTTTTTTGTAGGAATTTTGTTGCACCTTCTATGGATAGAAGCTGTTCCTCTGGTCTGAATGGTTCAGATCCAGAACAAATGGTTCACAATAAGGCTAGAAGACTTTCCCTAGAAGCTATAAACACCTAGAATGCAATTTTGATGGAGTGATGTGGTTCTTCTCTTATGAGAAAAGGTCTCCAAGGAAACACCTACATAAACACCTCAAACACACAAGATATCAAAGATACCAAAACATCATCTATAGATCTATGCCAATGACTAAGGAATTTGACAATAAACATGCAAGATTATTACATAACAAGTATATGGGAAAGGAACCAACTTTATATTAATAAAATTAAGAAAGAATTTACAACCTATGCCTTAGTGTTGATATGCTCTTTCACAAAACTAGCATCTCATCTCCGATAACTCCAACTTGCTCCCTTAAGCTCTCTGAATTACTTGGGCCAGAATATCAAAGCAACATCATAACATTACTCTCTCCTCAACCATGGAGATTGAGCCTGATTTTATAGGCTTGGAATGGATAGGGATGGTTGAGAAATTGGTGGGTGAGGTTGCTAGGAGATCCTACAAGGATGGATCTCGAGCCCAACTGACCTTAGTGATCAAGGATAAGGGTGCAATGAAGCCTTCTTTCGAGAAGCTTCGTGAGAACCTCTCTTTTTCACTTTTTACCAAGGGCATTGCTCCTTGTTCACCATGACAGAGCGGTTTTGGGCAGAACTGCACCTTTCTTAAAGGGTAAAGGAGGTGCCACTGCTTACTTCCAACTGCGTTAAGGCAGTGTTGAAGAAGGTACCACTTTTTAACTAAAGGGTAGGGCCGATGTTGAAGAAGGTACTGCTTTTTAACTAAAGGGAAGAGGTGGTGTTGGACTTTCATATACAAAATTGATATTTGGACCAATGTCATTGCTTGAAAATTTGGGATTGAGGTAAATACTAAAGTTTGGGATCTTATCACATGATGATGACGAGATTTAGGTATAACACATACTCAACAATAGTCTTTCCTAGAGTTGTTATCCAAAAAGGAGCGTTTGGGACATATTTTTCTTCTATAGTTTGATCCGGTGGATGATTAACAGTCCATTCGGATGCACCAAGTTGACCTTCCATTGGAAAATGAAAGGTTGTGTTAGTTGTAGGAGGCAGTTGGACCAAAGGATTGTTGTAAACATAGAAATATTCCTTGGTTTTAGTAGCTGAAGTAGTTTCTATATGAGCATCAACAGAAGTTGGTCGTTCCATGGTCTCACCTTCATGTCCTTCAATGGCAGGAGGAGAGTCAGGTGGTAAACCTTGCAATCTATGAGATCACCTCGCAAATTGCTTGTCCAGGGTGATGGATGAAGTTTTCTACCCTAGGTAAAAAATAAAAAGACACACACAAACAGACCTACGCAAGCTAAAGGCCGCAAGCAGACTTAAATGATAGGATGGGATGAAGATAGCCGATCTCTCACTAGGATTGTCAAGTTGTCACAAATCACGATATACCGCAAGTCCAACAGTAAAATGCAGTGAGGAGGATCAACCGTCCCTCACTTGAATACCCGACTACCTAGACGACACATGCGTAGTAGCTCCCCGAGTGTTGTTCTTGGTGTATTGCTCCAATAAGATGACCAAAGGGATTTTCTCAGATGGTATAGGAATCCTAGAAGGGTCTCCTGATATACGCAAGGTATGTGGGAGCTCAAATTCGTAGTAGTGTTTTCTAATGCACAACCGTTCGAAAGGGGACCTCCTATATACAATCGAGTACATGAAGTACCTTTCGATATACCTCAAGCATACATGAAATGTCGTTCTATATATTGACGGTACGTGGAGTAACTGTGCAAACCTTGGGTTGTAGTACAGGCATGGAATGACAGCTGCTACGTTTTAAGACTCCAAAACACGTCTCTACCCTATCACTCAAATTTCTATAAAATTTTAGCATAAAGCTACCGTTTATTTTATCTCAATGATTAGTGAATGTCTGTGAGGTGTTGTCTCCAAAATGCAAAATTATTCTATAAGTGATGCACTTCTTTTTATTTCAATGAAAACTAGCTAGAGTAGGGAAAGGACCATTTCTTTTCCTTAAAAAACACACCATTTTAAATGCCACTCCCAACAATTTAAAGTCAAGACCTAACAAGAATTCGGAAAAGATTTCTTTAAACACAAAAATTTCCAATAAGAACTTTATTTTTCTGAAGCAAGAAAAGAATACAAATCCTCTATAATTTTTAGAATTTAATTTTTCTTGAAAAATACCAAAAATTACTATATGTCTAGCTTACTTATGCGACTGAAAAAACAAACTTTTCCTAAGCATAAAAAAGACAAACTATCTGATTTATTTTTGTATTTTTCAATTGAAGTTCTGAAACATAAAAGACATAAGGCAATTCAAAATAAACTAACTCAATGATAGGCTATGAATCTCCTTTTCAAGATGAACTTTTTCAGAGGACAAAGCACACTAAAATACACAAAACCCAAGATTGATTTAACACAATTCCCTACAATTTTTTTTTACCAAATGAAGAAAAAATAAAATGTCTTGAAATTGAACTCAACAAATGAGAATCAATTGATCAAAACCCACAAAACCAATCAATCGAGAACTCAAACAATCAAGAAAATCACACTGGAATCTTTCAGAGAACTGGAAATATCAAAAAATAAAAACAATGGTTCAGAAGGCCTACCTCAGCGCAGGAAGACAGGCTGCACTAGAGCGCTATAGAGGGGGTGGCTCTCTTTATCCACTTCAGTAAGGCACCGTCAACAATCTGTATTAACTGAGAAAAGGCGTTGTCAGCGCTTTGTACCAGAAGGAAAAGTGCATTGTGGAGAGGTCGGCGCCCTGTCAACCAAAGCTAAGTGTGCCGTTAGATCAGTAGATATGAAAATCAAAGATTCGAATAAGACACCAAAAACTTGAGGTGAGTTGTATTGTGAAGGATAAACACAAATTCTAAATAGAGCCATTAATCAGGACCGTAAGATAGATTGCTTACCTTATCAGTTGAAATGACTAAAGGAAGAGAGTATGGCCTTCTTAGGAGAGAAAAGTTACCAAAAAATGTAGATCTGACTGGATCTGCACCAGATCTGATTGGATCTTCACCATATTTGACTGGATTAAGCCTCCCCAGTATGGTCGCCAATTTTGTTATCAAGAAATTTACACCTATTGCGGACAAGAGTTAGTTGTTCCTCTACCCTACAAAGCACAAGTGTATAAAAAAAGAGCACAATAGTATATCTTTTCCCTAAGTAATCAATTTAAATGACATGAAACCAAAATCTTACCCCAAACCTAAGTCCTTTTGTCCTTGCTCCAAAGTCCTTGCAATGTTCAATACCTGCAAAATAGATCAAAAGACAAAAACAAAACGTGAGAGCATCATGACAAAATAACTACTTATGTCAGTGATCAAGGAGTCCAACAATATCTAATCTTCCATTAAAACACATTAAATATGGGAAAAGGGAAAACTTTTGTATTAATGATGAGAGAGTAAAGTTATGACCAAACCTTGATGTTGATGGCTTTATCCTCTAGAACAAATCTACAATCCTTTGCACCTATGACAATCTCTTCACATACAAGCCCACTCTATCTTTCCTCTAACTCTTATCTCAATCCAACAGCATAATGGTACTTTATTTGGCCTCCCCCACTCTCATCATGAAGGATTCATTTATAGGCCAAAATACATGAGATAACCTCAGGGAATGGATAGGATATGATCCCAGCAAATGAGGGAGGCGAATGCCACCTCTCCCAAGCAAGTAGGAACTGACTCCACGGAGGATTTCGCAAGGAAGCTTCTAGAAATTTTTTTCTCCTTTTTTTCCTATCTATGCACCTAGCAGAAGGGGTAAAGGTGACCTAGCTTGTTGTCAAAGGAAAGAGGCATCGACACTCCTTGCTCCACTGTAGGCAACATTTTCGGTGCTCTGTCAAGGTTAGAGAAAGGCATCACCCTCCCAAACGATGGAGAAAAATAATCAAGGTGTCTCAAGTCTGGCTCTCTGAAAGGAAAATAGTTCATGGCGGAATTTCCAGGTGCAACAACTATGTTTCCTTTATAGATGATTTCTCACGTAAGACTTGGATATATCTCTTGAAAGGGAAAACTAAATTTTTCAGTAAGTTCAAGGAATATAAAGCCTTGGTCAAGAACCAAACTGATAAGAAGATCAAGAATCTACGGTCAGATAATGGCGGATAATTCACTTCAAAATAATTCAAGGAAATCTGCAGAGAGTTCGGGGTTAAGAGGGAGTTGAGAACTCCATACAATCCTCAACAGAATGGGGTTGTGGAATGAAAGAGCCAAACCATCATGGAGGCAACAAAAACTATGTTGCATGACCAGGATCTTCTTATGTACCTTTAGGCAGAGGAAACAAGAACAACTGTGTATGTACAAAACCATACTCCTCATTGAGTACTTGACAACAAGACTCCTAAAGAGGATTTCTCAGGAGAGAAACTAAAAGTCAACCATCTGAGGATATTTGGCTTCTCTATGTACATACATATCCCAAAGGAGAAAAGGACCAAGATCAATCCTTCTGGGAGGAAGGGTAGATTCATAGGATATAATGTGACATCAAAGGCCTACCGAATATAATTCCCAGGATTCAAGAAGATTGACATCAGTAGAGATGTAACCTTTGATGAAGACTCAACATACTTCATATCTCGGAGGAAACCTATTTTGGAGGTCGAGGAACCTAAATAAATGAGAGTCTGAGATATGGAAATTGGAAATTCAATTCCATAGGACCATGAATATCATGACATGACAGAACCACAAGAGCCAGTAGAGACATTCCTTGGAAGAATGTCCATAAGAGGAAACCAACATAGGCACGAGAGCTCATACGAGGATCTAAAAGGTATGGTGCTCCAAACATTAGAGGAAATTTCAACTCAAAATGGGCCTTTTAACTTTGATTCAAATTCCATGTCATCATGTGTTAGCCAATGAAATTGATTTAAATTTGAAATACCGTATAGGTCTTAAACACTTTTTTAATATAAATTTGGGGATAGGTATCATAAAAAAAACTACTTTTTTTGTTTGTATTTTCAACATATCTCCCCGTGTTTTTACTCAAATTTCGATCGGGACAGCTTGTTGGATGCGGAATTAAATTTCGCTAAATTCCACATCCAATGAATACCCACTCGGCATACTTTTGACGGACCCCTCTACCCCAAAAACAAGAAATACTTGAAAAAACGTGATGATGATATGTCAAAAATACAAACAAAAAAGTAGTTTTTTCTTTTCTTCCTCCAAAATTAATAAATATTATTTTATTATTTTAACTATTATTTTATCAATTCTTTTTAGAATGCCCATTTTGAGTTGAAATTTCCTCTAATGAGGAATACATAAAGAGAGAAAAAGGGAAAAGCCCTAAAATATCTATGTATCCCTGCTGTGTGACATCATTGATAGAGAACCTTCCACCTATGAAGAGGCTACACAAAAGAAAGAATGGAAGGATGCTATGATCGAGGAGTACCAATCGATCATGAAGAATTATTTTTGGGAGATAGTTTCAATACCAGAGAAGAAGTGTGTCATGAGTTCAAAATGGATCTACAAGATCATACATGCTGCAGAGGGAAACACCGAGAAACAGAAGGCAAGGTTCGTAGCATGAGGCTTCTCATGGAAAGAAGGCATAGACTACAAAGAGACATCAGTACAACAAATCCTGGAATTAGCATCCCATTTAGTGTCCCTTTTTAGTGTAATTTTTTTTTACTTTGAGTGGTCAAACTAGATGCTAAATGGGACATGTCATGGACAAAACTTAAAACGTCTTTTTTTGCTTCCGAAATAGCACCCTTTATGACGTCCAAAACATTGTCTCTTTTTTTCTTCCAAGATAGTGTCCAACTTTGCTTCCTAAAATATGTCAAGGTTTTCTTCCTAATTAATGTCCAACTTTTCTTCATAAACAACGTCGAGGTTTTCTTCCTAAAAAATGTCCTATTTTTCTTCCTAGCGAGTGTCTGCTTTTGATTCTTAAATGACACCCCCGTTAGTGCCATATCTGCATCCTTAATAGCACCATGTTAGCATCCAAATTATCATCCAATATTGCATCCATTTTTTCTACCGCTTTAGCATCCCATTTTGCACCATGTTTTACTTCCAAATATGTGCCAATTTTCACTTCCAAATTTGCACCAATTTTTGCTTCCTTTTTTGCATCGTGTTTTGCTACCAAAATGACGCCAACTATTTCTTCTATTGTTGCACCATATTTTGCTTCCTATGTAGCGCCATGTTCTGCATCCAAAGTAACACCTTATTTTGCTACCATATCAATGCTATGCTTGGCTTCATCATTAGCGCCACGTGTTGCATCCCTTTTACTGCCTAGTTTTGCATCTCTCATGTTTTGGTCACTAATTTAGTCATTTTTAGTAATTTTATATACGAGTTTTGGTTATTTTGTTTGGTCACCTATCTCTTATTTTTTGCTTACTAATTTAGTTGTTTTTAACCGATATTATAATATCATTAGGGCATGGAGGAATCGAACCACCAACCTCCTGCTTGTAAGGTAGGCGCTTTTTCATTGAGCTAGAACTAAAAGTGATAGTGGATGCTAAAAAGGAAGCTAAAAGAGAGGCAAATCACAGGGTTTTGTTGTAGTTTTAAGGGAAAGGGGATTATAAAATATATATTGTTTAAAGTGAAAGGGAAGATTCCTCTTTTTCTAAAAATAAGAGGACATTGGCACTTTTGCAAGGGATGCCTACGGGGATATTTTAAACTTTTCATAGCCATGACGAGAAGACTAGTGGACGAATGCATTGTGTGAATTAATGGAGAACGTAAAATTGACAACTTTTAGATAAAATAACACAAAATGATGGTACTTGACAAAACTTTGACAGACTATTGAGAGGGTCAAATAGACTCAAAATTTGGAAAATGAGATATGGATGTGATCAGCCTAACAATTTGAATGCAAGGGTATAAAAATCATGACGTGACGACATGTGTGGAAAAAGACAAGAAATATCCAAGACTTTACTTGACCACACTATATTGATGCACATGATGCAAATTTCTAGTTTTGTTGAAAGGGTCATATGACAATGAAAATTGAATGAGGTATGGGCATGACAAGCTTGACATGGACACGACAATGCTAACAAAATGACTAGGAAACAAAATTTAATATGTCTATCTAAATCACTATGTCCCAACACTTTGGAACCATATCGATCTTGATAATCAACATAATCTTTCCATCACATTATGAGAAATATTATGGAAGCTCATTATAGGTATTGATGATCCAGGAGTGATAAAAAAATGATGGGATTTACTAACACTTTATCTTGCGTGTGAATTCTTAAACCAGTTAACTTATAAAAAGACTTGAAATAACAAGCTTATCAAAGGCTCATCAATAACTGAAATACCGGTCTTAGCAATATTCAAAATGATTGAAAAAGTACAAAATTCCTTCTTCACAATTGCTACAAAGAGACTTACGCTTCAACAATGAATTCCTCTCACTCTCCAAAATCTCCCAAGGGTGGATAAAAATCCTCTTACAAAATGAGAAAAGCTTACAAATCCTTCAAAGGCACTTTGGCATCATATTACCAAAAATTTCAATGCATTTTCTCAATGCCTTCCCATGGAAAATTACATTGTTTATATAACCCAAAAATCCATAACCCACCTCCAAATAAAAAGGGGTCTACAAATATTTGATCCCAATTAAATGGGATAAGATCCATTTAAAATGGATAAAATATGGGAAAATATCTAAAAAAAATGCATGTTTGTTTTAAAAAACAATAAACAAATAGGAATATGTGTGTGTGTGTGTGTGTGTGGTTTAAAAAAATATTAAAATGTGAATTTGTTTAGATTTGGGTCAAAAGGGAGGTGCTCCCATATTGGGGGTTAAAATCACCAAAATCTAATTTAAAAATAATATATCCCAAATCCCTTAACAAATGAAGCCACTGGTGTATTGGTTAAGGTGTTGAAATTGGGGGAGGAGGTCACGAGTTCAAGTCTGTGGAACTCTCTCCATATCTCGATTTTGTTGCATAAGATATAGTATATGGTTCATGGCATGATGAATATGGGTTTAATTCCACTGCCTTGGTTCCATCGACTATTCTTGGAGTTTGAATACAATGTAATACATACACATGGGGCATTTTTTTCAAACTATAACCCAGTCAAACTTAAATACAAGTGGCACACTGTATGGTTAAGAAAAAATCGGCGGATATGTCTAGGTGGATTTGGTAGAGGCTTAGGAGGAGAGGAGCTTGGGTTTTCAATCCTCCCCAACCCAAAATTTTTTGGAAAATAAAACAACCCATACGCCAATCAAGTTTCCACGTGGCACGCTTATATTTCTCCACCTCATCTGCCATTGGAATACAAATGGATCTGTATTGCCACATGGAAATATATGGTGGTCCCACATCAGCACCATACAAGACAAATGTCACCCTTGTAGTGGTGCCATGTGGCACCCTGTTTTTCCCAACTTTACCTATCTTGTCGAGGCTTTAGAATTGAATAACTTTCAAGTACGAAGTTTGTTTTGCACGAAACAAATGATGCCGAAATATCTATCTGTGATCTACACAGCAACAAGCTTTTGTTCACAATTTGAATACTTTAATTTTCATCGATACCAGAGATCCTCCTAGATCAAACCTTCCCATATAGAATATTTTGGACCACCAAAATCCTGAATCATTCAGAATTCAAGCGAGGACATGTTCGTCTCACTTATCACGTATCATTTTTCCATTCTTCATAGAACCTGTACATTTGACTCATCATAATAAAAATCAACAACGCATTGACAATTTTAAGTACATTAATACATTTTTTCAACCAAATCTACGTTCAATATTGTCAGAACCAACCATATATTGTTGATCACTAGAAAGCTTAAAATCAAAATTGAACATATTAAAGAGATTGTACCCATATAATGCTTATGTTTTACCATAGGAACATTATCAAATATAATATGTGCATTGTGGTGCAACGAAACTTCCTTTTCATGGTTAGGATTCTTTTCTTCCTTAAATTGCATAGACATAAGTGCCAAATTCCGACTTGCATTAACGAACCTTTTCAATTGTTGTGTAATTCCCAATGATCTGTCCTTTTTAAAAGAATGTGGATGTACTATCAATTCCTTCCTTAAAAAAATGGTAGTGATTATGTTCTCTATATAAAATTTCCTTTCGATCATATAAAAATGGGTTACCCAACACAATTCCACAGATATCTAGTGGAACCATATCAAATTCAACTTCATCTACAAACTTGGAGGTTATTGCAAACTTTAAATCACATTGCTTTATTACTTGTAATATTTTATCTTTGCATACCCATCCTAATGGATAAGGTGTCATGTGTGGTTTTGTTGTTAATCCCAACTGCTTAACTACTTCTTCTGAAATGAGATTAGCTTGGGATCCACTACCTATGAGTGTGTTGATCTTAGTTTATTTTGTAATTACCCTTATATGAAACAATGCATTCATTTTTTTATCCTTAGAACTGACATTCTATTTAGAAGTAGAAGCACGTGAAGAACCAAGGTTAGAATCATTATCGATAGAAGATTTGCATTTCACACCTACGATTGTTATCTTTGTTTCTTCCTCAGAATATGATCCAATGTCCTCAACGATAACTATGGCCTTTTGTTTCTCTTTTCAATTGTTAAACCACTTTGGTTTCAATTCTAGATGTAGTACCCAACACTTCACTTCTTTGTTCCCTTGATTTTTATAATGTGAGCATCTAGACCTCTCATCACCTTTCCTCAACGGTAGTCGTATGATTACCTTTCCATTTTTCCTTACCTTCTTTTTATTGGATGGATTCAGCTAAAGAAAAGTTACCATGAGCACTCTTCCCTTTGGATTAAATGTGTGTAGCTTGCTGAAGTAGACTTAATTTCTGAACCCACAATAACTCGAAGACACCATGAATAATTGATATATTAGGATGACAATCTTACAATAAGATATAAAAGAAATTTTATAGGCCTAAACACATCGTTTCAATAAAAAGGTGTGACCCTACGTAATATTGCATTTAATATTTAAAATATTTGTTCTTAAATACTTAGATACATAACATTGTCGTTGTCTTTTAGAATGCTATTTCCTCAAAGCCAGGGTAAGGACGTGTATTGTTGATGAAAGTGTTATATCTCCCATGATGTGTCTTCATCTGGAACATTTTTACACCTAATGAGATATTCCTTGAGTGTTTGAGAACGAAGTATTCCTTCTCGGGTTGCAATGATCGCCTTTGGTTCCAAAATGACCCTTCCTTATTTCATACCAGTACTACTGGTGCAACATAAGGAATCAAACTTGCTGTAATCATTCCACACTTCAACAAATCATAGATTAATATTTCAATCTATTTCTTATGATGGTGTGGATACCTATAGGGCTTAACATTGATGGGACTTGATCCAGACTTGATTTCGATGACATGCTTGATATTCCTTTTTGGTAGTAAATCCATGGGAGATCTGTGAATACCTTTTGTAATTTTGGATTAGTCCTTGGATCTCTAGTTGACCTGGTTTAACCCCTTCTAAATTTAATAATTCCATCTCTTGGCATTGTACAACATATGCTGGTGCTCCCTTTCAAATTAGCTTCTCCATTTTGCGAGATGACACAATTTGTGTGCGAGGGGGCTGGAACCCATAAAACTTGTATTTTTCTCCTTTCCACCTAAACTTTATAAAGTGTTCTTGGTGGTTGGTTGAGTAGGTACCTAGTGTTTTCATACACTGAATTCCTAATACCGCATCAAACCCTCCTAAGGGTACTGCATAAAATTATGACTCAAGGTTTTAGTTTTGTATTTGTAGCTTGACTTTGTGGAATTTTCCCACTTATTCGATCTTCTTTCCATCTTCGACCATTACCTTCATGTTAGGTACTGGATATATGAAAAGGTTAAGCCTCTTTGCAACACTTACTTCAATGAAATTGTGAGTACTTCCTGTGACGAATAGGATGAAAACATTGTTATTTTTTATATTCCCTTTAAGTTTTAATGTTTGTGGTTGGTGTATTCATGTTATGGATGCAATCAATATCTTAGGTGTTTCTTCATCTTCTGAATCTGGTAGAGGATTTTGGATGTCACATGTTTCTTCAATGTTGGATTCATCGCTATCTGACTTTTCTTCCTCTTCTGCTTCACATTGATATAGGTTCTTGGTGGTCTCTTTTTTCAAACATCTATGTCTGGGTCCCACTTCTCTCTGCAATATTTACACTTTCCTTCTTTCATTCGTTGGACTTATAAAGTAGTTTTGTTGTCACTTCTTAGATGTGGTGGTCGATATTTGGTGTCATTTTTTGTAATTTTGGATGAGCTTTCGATCTTTATCATGGTTTTTGTTCCATGTCTTTTTTATTTTTTCCTTGTGTCTCGGCTTGTCCACGATTGAGACATTTAGTAGATCTAGTTCGTCCCTGATATTTGGTTTTAGTCCATACACATAATTTTGTAGATGTTTATTATCTGTGATTTCCAAGACATGTGTCATTAGGGCTTCCCACTCGTTGGTGTATTCATCGATGTCACCTTTCTGTTGCAATCTCGTGATTCTTTCAAAGAAGTATTTTTCCTTTAAGTATCCGAACCTTTTAAAGAAGTCATGTTTAAATGCATTCCAGTGGAGTTTAGTTTCCCATGTTGTAACCTTCCTCCACATATACCGGTTATATGCCTGCCATTTTAGATGCATCGAGGCATACTTTATCATTTCTTCGTCGGATATGATATTTTGTATGGAGAAAAATTCTTCTTCCTTGTTGATCCACGCCACGCCTTGTTTTGTTTCACCATCAAATTTTGCTAATTCTAACTTGGGTTTTATTTGATATCCACATATGTGTGGCCTTTGAGGAGAGGATGGTTGTTCAGGATTTGGGGAATGATCATGATCGGTCTCTTCTTGTAGGATTTCCCCTTTAGGTTGATTTGTCTCGTGATATTTTGTATTTTTTGAAATTGGGGATGGTTTCTCTTTTCCTAACACATTGCCAGATTTTGTGGTATCCTTTTCATCTAGATATCGCATGATTTTGCTTAATCCGGTTTCAAAACCTAATTCTATCTCTCTTCTTACTCCTTTCATCTCCCAAGATACAGTTTCATTGACTTCCTTTTTGACAATGTCTGATAATTCTTCTTTTCCTTTGTGTAGCTCTGCTTTGATTTGGTATAGCCTTGAGTGTAAACCTTCAAGACTTTTAGAATCCCGGACTTGGTTTTTTTCCAAAATCTTCATTCGATCCTTAATTTTCTTCATCTCTCACATCTTTCTAGTGCCAGGAGGAATTTTGCGATATAATGGTGAAAATCAATATATATATATATATATATTAGCTTGGATACCTTTTTAATAAAATCAATTATTGTATAATAATAATATTATTATTATTATAATATTTTTTGGAGAATTTTTTAATAAAATTAATTATTATATAATAATATAATAATAATAATTATTATTAAATTGAATTTGTGTGTGCGAATGTTGATGGAACTATGGCGGAGGGAGGATGGATACGATGAACGTGAACATAAGCAGGAATGGAGGGCATGAGGGGAGGTCGCTGGGGTGGAGAATTTGGACGTTGGTTGTGGAGGTGCATGGAAGGGAATATGGGAAGAGCGTGTAGGAGGAGGATGCATGGCCGGGGGAGAAGGGCACATAGCAGGAGAGGGAGAAGTGAGGGTAGCAGGACAGCGAGGGGAGGATGGATGAGGAGGGAAGGAGGGGGGTCATGGTTGAGATGGGGAAGATGGACAATGGAAGAGGATGGTGGTGGAGGTGATGGGAAGAATGGAAATGAGTGGAAGGAAGAATGATTAGGTGGGTGAATTATGGAAGGTTCCAAGGAGAGGCTCGGCTTTGATACCACTTGAAGTAGACTTAATTTATGAACCCACAACGAATTGAAGAAGCCATGAATTCTTGATATATTATGATGATGATCTTACAATAAGAGATAAAATACATTTTATAGGCCTAAACACAGTGTTTCAATAAACATGTGTGACCCTCCATAATATTACATTTAATATTTAAAATAGTTGTTCATAAATACTTAGATACATAACACTTGCACACATACATCATCAAGGTTAGTAGGATTAAACATAAGTATTGTATGATGCAAACAACTATGTAATCCTCCAATAAACTTGAGAATGGTTTCTTGAGTGTAAATAGGTATACCCAAAATCAAATCTCCCTTTCTGAATTCCCGAGTGTATTCTTGTACAATCTAACCTATACCTTACCCTAAGTTTTTTCAATCCATCATGTCTTTTTGTATGTATCCTAATGGATAAAATTGATTCTTTAACATGGAAATAAATTCATACCAGGAAGAAATAATTTTACCTTTTGTAAGGAGGTCTCCCTGTGTTGTACTCTCCCACCAGATGAGTGTAGTGTCTCCAAGATGGAGAGTATCCAACTAGATATTTGCACTATCATCTAAAATCTTCTGGATCTTTCCATACACCTCAATCTTCCTAATCCAATATTCTAGAATTTTTGTGTTAAGTTTACCATTATATTTAGGAAAATCAAACTTAATATCAAGTTTTAAATAAGGTAAATCAGAATTATCCTTCTCAAGTTGTTTCTTTGGATTTGAAGAAGCAACACTGGATCTTTCAAAAGAGGAAGAAGAAGATGGAGAAGAAGGCTCAAAAGGATCCCCTCCTTTTCCCAAAGAATTATTCTATGCTTTCTCCTTCTTTGTTTTCTTCTTTTCCAATCTCTCTTGATAATCTGCAAACAAATTTTCTACTTTGTCTGCCATCTAATAGAAATCCTTATGAAAATCCTTTTCATCTTCTTCTCAATATTCGTCATCTTTCATTTTCTTTCTTCAATGTGCACGTCCAATATCTGGATTGAAAGTATCAAGTTGGAATTCGCCTCACTTAATCCTTGATCTATCTAACATCCACACTCTAAAACTCCTTAGTTAGCCATTTCGGATACCAAACTTGATCTGAAAATCACAGGATCTACTAACACTTGAATTTGTATGTAAATTCTTAAACCAACTAACTTATAAAAAGACTTGAAATAATAATCTTATCAAAGGCTCACAAATAAATGAAAGAATATAAATGAACAAATAATGAAAACCATAAGAATGTGGACATTGTATGATAACGAAGCTCGTCCTTGATGGACTACATCTTTGGGTTTAGATCCAATGAGGACTGATCTTATTAATATTCAAAATGATTGAACAAGTACAAAATGTCTTCTTCACAACTACTACAAAGAGACTTAGGATTCAACAATGAAGTCATCTCACTCTCCAAAATATCCCAGGAGTGGCTAAAAATCCTCTTACAAAATTAACAAATCTTACAAATCCTTCAAAGTCACTTTGGCATCATATCACCAAAAACTTCAATGCATTTTCCCAGTGACTTCCCATGGAAAATTAAATTGTTTATATAGCCCGAGAATCCATAACCCACCTCAAAATACAAAGGGATTTACAAATATTGACCCCATTTAAATGGGATAAGATCCATTTAAAAATGGATAAAATATGGGCAAATATGTAAAAAAAATACATGTTTTTTTAAACAATAAACAAAACCAAAGATAATGTATATGTGGTTTAAAACCATATTAAAATGCGAATTTGTTTAGATTTGGGTCAAAGCAGGAGGACCGTCCATACTTGGTGTATTGGTTAAGGTGTTGGAATTGAGGGAGGAGGTCATGGGTTCAAGACCGTGTACATATCCTCATATCTTGATTTTTTTGCATATGATAAATATATGGTTCATGGAATAAGGAATATGGTGTTGGTTCCACCACCACCAGTTCTTAGATTTTGAATACAATGTAATACATACACATGGGCCCCCGACCTGCCTTGTTTTTCAAACTATAACTGTAATACCTCGGTATTGACCCCATGGTATTAAAATTGTACATGATGTATATATTGTATTTTAATCATGGCAAGGAGATCAAGGTCAAGCCCCCTCCATTGATTGGTTTTTTTGTATCGTTGATCAAGGTTGATGCCGATGGTTATGGTGCTAAGTTAGGAATAGTATATATTTTGGAACACCATGTAAAAATGAAATTTAATAAAATACCACAACTGGCTGTGGACTGCAACGTGAAAGAGATGGGGGCATGATTTCACAAGGAATAGGGAGGGGAGTTAGTCAAACTCCTGAGCCAATAGGGTGAGACCAGGTGTAAATGGGGGCACCCATGAACCCTTAGCTACCTTTTTGTCCTTTGTACTCGATCATTAATTCCTTATAGAAGTTGGTTGAGGGAGTTAATGCCTTGGTCAGAGCAAGGCATGAGAGTCTGATTTCATGTCTGAGCAAACCTGCATCCTGCATTCTGGGGAAGTTGTATTCTTTCTTCTGCATCAAGGAATCAAGTGAATGTGTGCCGGTCCATCCTTTCTATTAGATGCAAGAAGGTTTTGTTGTTCATCAATGTTCATTGTTGGGGGGATTCGTTATTCTAGAGACACACATGGCTCAGGTTGATCGTTCACTATCCAGAGTCACAAAAGAGTTGTTCTGTAGTGTTTCTCCTATGTGTAAGTGAACCCGAGTTATATTGAACTACAGAGTGGTATGAGACCTTGTTTCTCTATGTTATAGAGTGAAGCCCTGTATTGTTGTGTCTCCATGTGGATTGCTGTGATGTGCATCCCTATTTTGGTCTGAAAGACTTAGGAGTGGAAGACACCCATAATTGGCTGATAAACCTAGTAAAGAGATGAACCTCATCGAGAGATCAAGAGGGGATGGAAAATATTCTATGCACACCCTGAAGAGCACTGGAAGGGAAGGTATGGCCTGAGGGACTATGTAGCAGAGAAGGGGATACTTCCTTGTTTTGGGTGTGTAGGTATTTTGGAATGCCAAGATGGATAGATCTAGTGTAGTTTTCCATAGCTCTGTGGTTGAGCTCACTAGCTTAGCAATTCTACCTTCCCACTACCTTAGCATCCTGATAAACCCAACTATTGGTTGGTTTGGCTGAGTCTTGGCATGCATTGGACCAGGCGTGATTCACTGCCTTAGCATCCCGATAAACCCAACTTAAGGTTGGATTGACTGTGTTTTGATGTGTGCGGGTTATGTGTGAGCCTGTTTATCCCTAATTCCTTATGGAAATCATACCCACCTCCGGGGTGGGAGTGGTGTTGAGAGATTAATGAACGCACTGGCCTATGGGTGGGTGGAATGTTGCAACGACATAGCTAGTTGTGGGACAACTTCATCTTCAAGATAAGTAGTCTCTGGTTATTATTAATTATGCAATGTATTTGCTTCCGCGTGTACGAATGTGTTGAATGCTTGTTAGATGATTTAAGTAGAGTTATTGTTGTTCTATTTTCCAGCATTTTGCTTCTGCATATGTTTTTGGGTCTCCAATGCATTTTTCCTAAGATCCTGGAGGCTAGAATCATGTTATAGAGTCAGAATGCACCCAACTTAAGCATTTCCATTCTCTGGAGTCCACCTGCAGAAGGCAGAGCAGAGAAAAATAACAAGGAAGAATGTTGGTTTCTGTACCCTGGGATCCACCTACGGAAGGTGAAAGCCAAAAGTGGAAAATGAACCAGAATTTAGAAGGAAAAAGTTGGATTTACGGTTTTCGAAGTTGGAATTTGAAAAGCAGAAGGTTGGAATTCGGAAAGCGGAAAACTGATAGGTAAAGCAGTGATTTCGTGGATTTTTTCATTCCAAAGTCGGAAGTCAGAAAGCGGAATATAGGAAGTCGAAAAGCGAGGAAACGATGGGAAAGGTAGTCATTTCGTGCTTTCTACATTCTGAGGTCGGAAGGCTAAAAGCGGAAGTGTAGAAGGCAGAATACGGACAACTCACTCTGTCAAATTTTTGAGTTTCTGATTCCTGAGTTGCAAGGCCGGAAAGGAGGAAAGTGGAAGGTGGAAGGCGGAATAGTGGTTAAGTATTTCTGTCGCAAATCATGTTCTGATTCCTGAGTTCCACAAGTGAAAAGAGGAAGGGTGAAAGCTGGAGTGCAGAAAGGATAGGTTCAGTGCGGAAAAAGTTTCTCTGGTCATAGAATGGACCTGTCAAGGGAGGAACAACTCTTACAGTGGTTTCTAAGCCTGTGAATTAAATTTAAAGGATGTTACATGACCCATGATTGTGTTTAAAGAAAGAAAAGAGAAGTTTTAAATTATTCCACATATCAGTCATGTGTATGGGTACCAGGTTTATGGGAATCGTGGTATATCATAGCAGTATCAGTGTGGAGGGTATGTTATATTGTGGTATATCAGAGAAGTTGAGGTCGTGTTTCTCCTCCAGGGAGGGAGGGAATGTGACAACATGGTATCAAAGATATTGGTTACAACATTGGGCCTATATGGGCCAAGTGAATAGTTTTGAGAACTGATGAATGCAACATTGCAGCTAACCATGGTGTTTAAATTCTGAAATTACTATGCAACTAACAATGATGTTTATTAACACATTTTTGCAGAGTCATAGTGCAGTCTGGAAAAGTTGGTTTTTGGATCAGCCATTATAACTTAAAGTATGAATGATGCACAGGATCCCTATCAGCGTGAGGCAGATGCTATGGGGGAAAACATTCGAGTTGGAAATGTTGAAACAGATTCCAATGGAAGAAGATACCAAGAGACTCCCCCAGATTTTTTAGCCACCATGAGAAGCCTAAGGATGGAGATGCAAATTTACAGGAATACAATGAAAGAATTATTAAATCTCAAGAAGATCAGAATCAACTGAATGTAGCCATGCTACATAGTTTGATAGACATTCAAAGGTAGATGAACTCTGGGCATCGAACATCAAATCCAGAAGGAAGTAGGAGCAGTGCTAGAAGAAGGAAAAGGTCGTCTAGTGGATCATATGACTCTGAAGGATCCACTGGGGATTCAAGCTCTTCTTCCCAAGGGAATAAGAGAAATATGCATTGCCAAAATAGTCACATGATGAATTCAAGAAGGTTAAGCCTCCTACGTTTGATGGTGAGGTAAGGAATAGTCAAGAAGCTAGAGCTTGGATTCTTGGGATGAGAAAGTATTTCCAAGTCCATGACTACTATGGAGATATGAAGGCTAGGGTAGCGATATTCAACTTGATTGGAAGAGAATCCATATGGTGGGAGAACTTCAGGAAAGTGAAGAAGATCAGTGAAAGGAAGATTGTGTGGAAGCAGTTCTAGAAGTATCTCAGGAAGAAGTACATCTTTGATAGGTACTATGATGATAAAATTAAAGAGTTCCATGAGCTGAAGTTGTGATAGTTGACCATGGAAGAATATGCAAACAAATCCTTGGAGTTGTTGAGGTATGTCAAGTACATCAGAGATGACAAAGTGAAATCCAATGTTTTCTAAGTGGACTACCTTAGTCATACAAAGACAGGATTGAGGTTGATGAACCTTGAACTCTAGAAGAGGATATAAGGAAGGCTAAGTATTTCTATGATCAGAAAAAAGGAAAACGTGGATACCATAAGGCACGTAAGGACAAGAGGAATTAGAAGTTTGACCAAAGGAATAAAGGTTGCAAACCTTCTCACTTCTGAAATCAGCAGAGGAAACCATCACAAGCTATGACTAAGCCATCCAGACAAATAAGAGAGAAGCCAAGAGATCCAAATGATCCCAGAGAACCATTCCAATGTTGGGTATGTAGAGGAGACCACCTCAGAATGGAAATGTGAGTCAAGCTCACAACATTCAAGAAGTAAAAACTGTGGGTCAAGTAGCAAGGGATGTCCCTAGAATTTATGTAGTGCTAGAGGACCGCCAGGAATATCATTAGTCAACTGTGGTTGAAGTTGAAGGTAATATTGCTGAGAAATCTGTTTTTGTTTTGATTGACCCTGGATCTACTCACATTTATATTACTCCTATAATTGTTGAGATTTGTGCTTTTAAGAAATCAAAGCATAGTAAATCATGGTTAGTACAACTACCCATTGGAACCAAGATAAAAGTTAGTGAAGTGATAGAGAAATTTCCATTAGAGATGGATGGGTTAGTCACTTGTGCAGATCTGAATGTTCTGCCACTTGGTTCCTATGATATTCTCATTGGAATGGATTCGTTAGAAGCACACAGAGTTAAGATTGAATGTTATAATAAGACTTTTGAATGCATGGATGAAGAAGGAAACCCAAGGGTTGTACGAGGCATTCCAAAGGTGATTTCTTTTAGGTAGATTTCAGCAATGCAGCTAAAGAATTTCTGTAGGAAAGGTTTCCAGTTGTATGCAGTCCATGTTTTGAAGGAAACATATAATGAAACTCCTAGGTTGGAGGAATTTCATGTATTGTAGGAATTCATGGATTTTTTTCTTGAAGTGATTCTAGGAATTCCTCCAAAAAGGGACATTGATTTTACAATTGACCTTGTGCCTAGAGTAGCACTAGTGTCCAAGAAACCCCACAAGATGAGCACACCAGAATTGCTAGAGCTAAAAATGCAGTTGCATGAATTGTTGGAAAATAAGTATTTTAGGCCAAGTGTGTCCCCATGGGGAGCACTAGTTCTGTTTGTGAAAAATAATATGGTACAATTAGGTTATTCATTGATTACAGATAGTTGAACAAAGTCATTGTGAAGAACAAATACCCTTTACCTAAAATTGATGAACTTTTTTATCAAATGAGAGGAGCAAAGGTATTTTCCAAAATTGACTTAAGGTCTGGTTACCATCAGGAAAGAATCAAAGATGAAGATATTCATAATACAACCTTCAAAATAAGGTATGGACAATATGTGTTTGTGGTGGTACCATTTGGTCTCACAAATGCACCATCTACATTTATGTGTCTCATGAATAGTGTCTCAAACAAGTATCTGGACAAGTTTGTTCTTGTCTTCCTTGATGAAATTCTTACTTATTCTAAGAATGAAGAAGAGCATGAAGAAAATCTAAGAATGACATTGCAATTGCTAAGGGAGCATAATCTGTATGCAAAGTCGAGCAAATGTGACTTCTATAAATATAGAATTCAGTATTTGGGTCACATTATCTCAAATGAAGGAATATCTATGGATCATGAGAAGATTGAAGCCATTATGAATTGGCCAAATCCAAGAAATGTGACATACTTGAGATCTTTTATGGGACTTGCAGGATACTACAGGAGATTCATTGAAATATTTTCCAAGGTTGCGCATTCAATCACTTCTTTTCAAAAGAAGGGGATAAAGTTTGAATAGACATCAATATGTGCAGAAAGATTTCGGTAGTTGAAGAATCTTCTTACAAGTGCACCAATTTTGAAAATTGCAGACCCAGAAAAAGATTTTGTGGTGTGTGTTGATGCATGTGATCAAGGACTTGGAGGAGTTCTTATGCAAGACAACCACGTGGTATGCTATGAGTCAAGAAAGTTGAAGGATTATGAGAAAAACTATGCTACTCATCATTTAGAACTTGCATCCATAGTACATGCTCTCAATATGTGGAGGCGTTACTTAATGGGTAAAAAGTTTGAGCTATGGATAGACCATTGTGGCCTGAGATACTTGTTTGATCAGCCAAATCTAAATGCTAGACAAGCTAGATGGCTAGAGTTTTTGTGTGAATTTGATTTTGAAATAAAACACATAAAAGGAAAAGAAAACAAGGTGGCTGATGCACTCAATAGGAAGGTGCATGAAATGCATGTGACATCTCTCAGTATTTTCCAACTAGACTTGATACAAAATATTATTAATCATACTATCGAAGATGAAATGTATGTGAAGATAAAGGACAAGTTGCAACAACAAAGTCTTGAAAAGAAGTATGAGGGATATAAATTGGAAGAAGATGGACTCCTTAACTATAAGAACAAAATTTATATTCCAAATGTAGAAGAGTTGAGGAGAATTGTTATGGATGAGATCCATCAAGCTCCATACTCTAATCACCTAGGATATCATAAAACAATTTCTACAACTAGAAAGCAGTATTTTTGGCTAGGATTGAAAAAGGATATTGCTAAGTATATTTCTAAATGCATGAAATGTAAGTAGGTGAAGGTTGAGCATCAACACCCAACATGGTTATTGCAGCCTTTCGAGTTCTAGAATGGAAATGGGAAGTTATTTCCATGGATTTTATTACAGGATTTCCAATGACTTGGAGACGACATGATTCCATCATGGTTGTATCAACAGGGTTATTGCAGCCTTTTCCAGTTATAGAATGCAAATGGGAAGTTATTTCCATGGATTTTATTACAGGATTTCGAATGACTTGGAGACAACATGATTCCATCATGGTTGTGGTGGACAAGTTTACCAAGGAATCACATTTTATATTGGTCAAGTCCATGTATAAGACTAATTCCATTGCAAAGATCTTCATTAAGGATATTTTCAGATTGTATGGATGTCCTAAGGCAATAATTTTTTATAGGGATACCAAGTTCACTTCCAATTTTTGGAAAGGGCTGTTTGCAGATTTGGGTACAAAGATGAAATTTAGCACTTCCTACCATCCTTAGATCGATGGATAGATAGAGAGAGTGAATTGGGTGCTTGAAGACATGCTTCGCATTTATGTGATGGAAAATCCATCAAAGTGGGAAGATTATTTACACTTGGTATAATTTGCATATAATAATGGACAACAAGCATACTTGGGGATGAGTCCATATGAAGCTTTGTATGGAAGAAGGTGTAGGACACCAGTAACTTGGGATAATCCAGTGAACATGATCGTACTTGGTCCAGAATTGCTCAAGGAAATGGAGCAAGAGGTTGCAAAGATCAAGCAGAACCTAAACACATCCCAAGACAAACAAAAGAGCTATGCATATAAGAATAGAATGCATAGAGAGTTTAGTGTTGGGCATCATGATTACCTCAAAGTGAGGTCAAGGAAGAGTTCCTTGAATCTTGGAAGTTGTGCCAAGTTGTCACCTATATATTGTGGGCCTTTGAAGTGCTTGAAAGAATAGGGGCAGTTGCATATAGAATTGCATTTCCTACTAGCACTAGAGCTCATGATGTTTTTCATGTTTCTTTGCTTAAGAAATATGTACATGACCCTAACCATGTGATAAATTGGGATGTGATTCAGGTGGAACTCGAGGGAGAGTTCCAAACCGAGTCATTGCGCATCCTTGACAAGAAGGTCATAGTGCTCTAGAATCGATTCGTTGGACAGGTAAAGTGGTAGTGGAAGAACTACGGTCCTGAGGAGGCTACATGGGAGATGGAGGATGCCATGCGATTGGCACATTCAATTTTGTAAAGCACTGAGGACAGTTCTATTGTAAGGGGGATGATAATGTAATACCCCGATATTGACCTAATGATATTAAAATTGTATACGATGTATATATTGTATTTGAATCATGGTAAGGAGATCAAGGCCAAGGCCCTGCCATTGATTGGTGTTTTATGTATCGGTGATCAAGGTTAATGCTGATAGTTATGGTACTAAGTCAGGAATAATATATATTTTGGAACACCATGTAAAAATGCAATTTAATAAAATACCACAGCTAGATATGGATTGCGATGTGAAAGAGATGGGAGCATGATTTCACAAGGGATAGGGAGGGGAGTTAGTCAAACTACTAAACCAATAGGGTGAGACCAGATGTCAATGGGGGAACCCATGAACCATCAGATACCTTTTTTTCCTTTGTCCTCAATCATTCATTCCTTCCAGAAGTTGGTTGAGGAAGTTAATGCCTTGGGCAGAGCAAGGCATGGCAATCTAATTTCATGTTTGAGCAACCTACAGCTTGCAGTCTAGGGAAGCCACATTATTTCTTCTATAGTAAGGAAGCACGTGAATGCGTACCAATCCATCCTTTCTATCAGACGTGAGAAGGATTTTGTTGTTCCTCATCGTTCATTGTTGGGGGGGTTGTTATTCTGGAGACGTGCATGGATCAGGTTGATAGTTCACTATCTGGAGACATGGAAGAGTTGTTCTGCAGTGTTTCTATTGTGTGTAAGTGAACCCTAGTTATCTTGAACTATAGAGTGGTATGAGACCTTGTTTCTCTGTGTTACAAAGTGAAGCCCTTTATTGTTGTGTCTCCCTATGGATCGTTGTGATGTGCATCCCTATTTTGTTATGAAAGACTTAGGAGTGGAAGAGGCCCATAATTGGCTAATAAACCTCATGAAGAGAGGAACCTCACCGACATATCAAGAGAGGCTGGAAATATTCTATGCACACCCTAAAGAGAACTAGAAGGGAAGGTATGGCCTAAGGGACTATGTAGTAGAGAAGGGGATACTTCCTTGTGTTGGGTGTGTAGGTATTGTGGAATTCCAAGCTGGATAGATCTAGTGTAGGTGTCCATAGATCTGTGGTTGAGCTCACTAGCTTAGCAATTCTACCTTCCCACTGCCTTAGCAACTTGATAAACCCAATTGTTGGTTGGTTTAGTTGATTCTTAGTGTGCATTTGACCAGGTATGAGCCATTTCCTTAGCAGCCTAAATAAACCCAACTTGAGGTTGGATTGACTATGTTTTGATGTGTGCGAAATATGTGTGAGCTTGTTGTTCCCTTGTTCCTTATGGAAATCATGCCCAGATCGGGGGTGGCAGTGGTGTTGAGAGATTAATGAACACACTGACCTATGGTTGGGTGGAACATTATAGCGACATAGCTAGTTGTGAGACAAATTCATCTTCAAGATAAGTATTCTCTAGTTATTCTTAATTCTGCAATGTATTTGCTTACAAATGTATGAATGTGTTGAATGCTTGTTAGATTATTTAAGTAGAGTTATTGCTGTTCTATTTTCTTGCATTTTACTTCTTCATATGTTTTTGGGTCTCCAATGCATTTTTACTAAGTTCTTGGAGGCTAGAATCCTGTTACAGAGTCAAAATGCACCTGACTTAAGCATTTCCGCACCTTGGCGTCTTCCTGTGGAAGGTAGAATAGAGAAAAAGGACAAGGAAGAATGTTGGGTTCTGCACCCCAGGATCCACCTGTGGAAGGTAGAAGGAGGAAGCGTAAAAATAACTGGAATTTCGAAGGAAAATGTTAGATTTCCACTTTCTGAAGTTGGAAGTCAGAAAGCGAAAGGCCAAAAGTTAGAAAGCGAAAAACCGACAGGTAAAGTAGTGATTTCATAGATTTCTGCATTTCAAATTCAAAAGTCGAAAAGCAAAAGGTTAGAAGTCAGAAAGTAGGGAACTGACAGGCAAGGTATTCATTTCATAATTTTCGCATTCCGAGGTTGGAAGGAGGAAAATGGAAGTGCGGAAGGCAGAATACAAACAACTCACTCCATCAAATTTTGTAGTTTTCGATTCCTGAGTTCCGAGGTCAGAAAGGCGAAAAGCAGAAGGAGAAAGGCGGATGAGTGCTTAAGTATTTTCGTCGCACATCTTATTCGGATTTCCAAGTTCTGTAAGTGGAGGGGTGGAAGGTGGAGTGCAAAAAGGACAGGTTCATTGCAAAAAAAGGTTCTTTGGTCAAAGAATGGACCTGTCAAGGGTGGAACAACTGATACAGTGGCTTCTAATTGTGTGAATGAAAGTTAAAGGATGTTACATGACCCATGACTATGTTTGAAGAAAGAAAATAGAAGTTTTAAATTATTTTGCATATCAGTCTGTTGTATGGGTGCCGAGTTCATGGGAATCATGGTATACCACAACAGTATCAATGTATTGGGTATGGTACATTGTGGTGTATCAAAGGATTTGAGGTTGTGTTTATCCTCCAGGGAGAGAGGGGACATGACAATAACCTATTCAAACTTAAATACAAGTGGTAGATTGTATGGTTAAGAAACAATCGATGGAGGATATGGATATGCAGATTTAGTGGAGGATTAGGTGGAGAGGAGTTAGGGCATGCAATTTTGTTGAAAGCACCATATGACAACAAAAATAGTGAAATGGGGTATGGGCCTGACAATCCTGACATGGACACGAGCATGCTAACAATATGACTAGGAAACAAAATTTAATATGTTCGTCTAAGTCACTATGTGCTAACAATTTGGAACCATATCCATGTTGAGAACCAACATAATCTTTCCATCACATTATGAGAAAGATTGTGGAAGCTCATTATAGGTATTGATGATCACGGAGGATCTTAAAAGGCCAAAATTCCAAGCTCAACAAATCTTATAAAAAATCATATCATTGTGAATATACCATCATGACGATTCCAACGACATTAGTTTCACCTCAATCGGACTTCGGATGAGAATTTTTTTCAACTTTGAAGTCTCAACAAGATAATACTTTTAGGTGTGCAAAGTGGAAAAAGGGATGCCACGTGACACCACTGCAAAGGTGTGTGGAATATATGGTTTTTATGTGGTATCCCCTCATGTTGGCACATGGAAGGATTTTTTCACATTCCAAATGATAGGTTGTGAAATGGACCAATTGTTTTATGACTTGTGGCATCCTAGTGGCATCATTAATGGTGAGATGGAAATAACGTATACCAATGTGAAGTGGCCATGTGTCAATCCCAGATAGGTTGTGATATGGACCAATTGTTTTATGACTTGTGGAATCCTAGTGACATCATTGATGGTGAGATGGAAATAACATGTACCAGTTTGAAGTGGACATGTGGCAATCCCAGTCGACCACTATATGGTTCAATCTACCAAACTTTTGTGAGGTCGATAGGATTCAAACCCATGACCTGTATTCCACAAGTCCAACACGTTTACCATCGGACCATGCCCTATTGATTTTTATGCATTATGGAAATTTTTTTATTTAAGTTTAAATGTGTTTATGGTTTGGGAGAGGGTCAGTTGGTCTACGTAGGAATCTGGCCACCAGAATCTAGTCGACCCCATTTAATGGTTGGTTGGCACAAATGGTGAAAAGTTTGAAATATTCCAACCACCCACATATATATTAATATTCCATCAAAATTTGGGATGTTAAAACTATATACCATATATACCATATGGTTGCTAAAATGGATACCAAGTGATATAACAACAGGTCCGCCACCCCTTGTTAGCGAAATCCCTTTCAAAAGTTGTACTAGGTGAAATGGATGGTAAGATTCATTATTCTCTTTGTATTGATGATTCTGTTGTGAGAAAGGGTCATCTAGTTCTCTTCTAATGGAACATTTAATCGACTATAATCTTCTAGAAAATATGGTTTTGTTGTATTTTTCTCTTTTGTACTGGACCCATGGCCTATGTGGTTTCTCTGTTGTTTTAGTTGTTATTGTTTCTTTGGCCTGGATGGAAGCACTAGTACATATGGCTCAAAATTTTCATGAAAATTTTCCATGAATAAGTTAAAATGGTTATTTTCGTCAATAAATTGATAAATATTTTGAACATAAATTATTCTGGCCCCCGATCATCGTCGCTATTGCGACGTAAATGACTGTTTGTCACTATAGCAATGGATGTTCGTCTTTATTGCGACGAAGACACACAATCATCACTATAGCGATGGAACTCTAAACATTTTCAAATCAACGGTCATCAAAGTAACGATCATTGACTTTTACTTATTATTGAAATTTGACCGTTGTGCATTTTCCCTCTAACCATCACGATCATTGATCTATAAATACATGTTCATAAGACATATTTCATCAAATGTTTTGCAATAGTTGCAACAATTTTTCTACTTATTGTTTGATCTATGAGTGCAAGAGTTTGGTACTGGTTTAACACATTGAATTTTTGCACGATCTCCTTTAGTTTCCAGGTTAGTATTTTTAAATTATTTGTCTCCTTTAATGTGTAGAAATAAAGTGAGTCGACTATTCATTTTCTCCTCAATACTATCACATCCAATACCAACATGGAAAGAGATGGATGATTAGGAGGTATTAATTTGAATGTATCATGACAGAGTTTATAATTTTGTTAGGAAATATGGTACATGAGAAAGAATGGGTTTGTCTTAGATTAATGGGTGTTTTAGTTAATTTCAAAATATTTGTAAAATTTTAGTTTTGCAATGAGGTTTGTGGTTAGTGAACTAATATTTTTCGAATGAGTAAATATAATGTCATCGATATTTGTCTCTTAATCATTGTTTGATTAAAAAAAGATGAAGATGAACTAATTAGGGAGACACGATCATTGCTTTTGACATGTTTTATTTGTATAGTTTCTTATTTATAGAGGGGTAAACTAGCATGTGGTAATATCCTATGTGAAAAAATGTTTAAGCATTGTGATCCCATGTGCTTGTGAGAAATCATGTTTCCTAACTTGGGAGAACATAACCAATGTGGGGGGATTTAAATTTTATCACTACATATCGAAAATATAGTGGTTGGTGGTAAGAATAGACCCCCATACTAACTTATTCTTTAATAATTTGGAAAGGAGGGGTATTTCTTGTGATATGTAACATGTTGAAGTAAAGTCAACTTGGATTTACTAATTATATTTGTCACTTTTCATGTCACGTCCTTTAATTTTATGTCTCCTTTAATATATATACTCTATTTAATTTACTTATACATTGATTGAGTTTGTTTGGTTCTTATATGCTATTATGATGTCAAATATACTTGGGAAGAAAATAATAAGAGGTGTGCTGAGTTTAAGGAAACATTGGAGGTGAAGGGCGATGAAAAGTGTTATTGAACTCGCAATGGTTGCAGGGGTTTGCGAACGAGAATAATTTTAAGAACAAGTGCTGAGAAACATTGTAAGGAGAAGGGGCATGCTGAACGGGGGTTTGAATATCATCCCTTGGTAAGACATTATTCATTAGATAATGTACTTCTTGCAAAAGTACTGATCATGTATTCAATAAATGTTTTATCATTTAAAATTTGTATGTTGTATATTATACACTAATTTTATTACATTGTTTGTAATTATAAAAACAATGCCCCCTAAATGTCAATCATAGAGAGCTATTTGCCACATAATTATAGTAGAAATACTAATTTGCAAGGTGATGAAAATGGATATCATAATATTGAAGATGAAGTTCTTAATGATCATATGGACGAAGATGAAGTTATTGATACAAATGACGAAGATAATATAAATAGAATGATCCAAGACACATTTGGTCCATTGGATGAGGACAACCTCCATGATATTCATGATGTTTCTCTACTCGAGAAGTCCCAAGAACCTCTTTATGAGGGCTCAACAAAAAATATTCTATCTACTATATTGTTGTTGGTGAACTTGAAAGTTTTGAATGTTTTTTCATCCACTTGTTTCACACATATCCTAAGGTATGTAATGTATTAGTTGCATCTTCACATGGCATGTTGAAAAGTTCACTATTTCCTATATTTTTAGTGTTAATTAATTCATAAATTAGGGATAAGAAATATTTATGATTTATTTTGCTGAGAGGCACTCTACAACCCAGTATGGGGTTGATCTTGTAATGTTACGTAACGTTGTAACGTTATGTCGGCTATAAAAAAATAGAAAATTAGAAGAAAAAAAAACAACTATATAAATACCAAGAAGTATCACAAACTACATCATAGCTAGCTACTTGATCCAACAACAGCAACAACAACAACCAGTGCGAGAGAAACAATAAACCCAATAGGTAAGAATTATAAATTATAAATTTTAAATCGTGATCTACAGTAGCAGCGACGGCTTCAATGTTTTCCACAAGGCAGGGAATCCCGGAACAGGCTTTTCATGTTTTAATTTCAGTTTGTTTTCATGTAATGAAAACCATCTATATTTCAGTATAGCAGGAAAACGTTAGTTAACATACAGACTTTCCGAATTTTATTATTAACAATGACATTCAAGTTTTCCTTTTAGTCTTGTGCTTACGTCTTCTCTTTTGGCTTATTATTGCAATGAATTACTACTTAAAGATGGTCACCTTCTTGGACCATTTGTAATTCACGGATGCATTATTTTTTTTGAAGCAAAGGTAAACACTGAATATTAGATTCACCCTTGGTAGACTTTTATATATATTTATCCACATTCAAAACATATAAATAGTTGCAGACAACACACATTTATTCCGATAACTTTTGGAAACTAACATCTCTGTCACGGTAAGTACGGTTGGATATAAAAGGGATATATCTCGAAGCCCAGATACACTCGACCTCCCAGATTCAAAGCTACGAGACTTGGGAAACACATTTCCAATGTGTAAATGGTGACATTTGACGGATTATTAATCACCACCGATGATTGCCAGATCCTCCAGAAGGTTCCCCAGTGTCTCATTGAAACCTTGAATATCGTTGTTGTTATTAACATTCACAAGATCTTGGGCAACGGTCGTATCTAGAGCAGAGGAAAACGTGTAATTCTCATAGTCACATGAAGCACAAATCTAACTGAATTTGAGCACCAATGGCATTGGGGTAGTCTTGATAATCCAGCTGTGAGGCTGCAACGGAACAATTTTGGTAGGCCTGCTCTGAGACATCACCCCTGCATTGCAGAAGGCCGTTGACTGTGCCATATGAATATGTGATGAATCGGCCTATCAGGGCTATGATGAATGACGTCGCTCTCATAATTAGTGACATTCATGTATTTGTTTACATTGCAGAGACCGTAAATAAATGCATCAGATTGTCCATTAAGCTGCTGAATGCCAAGCAACAATATAAACAATATCCAACGCCATTCACATGTTCTTGTCACGCCTTCCATCTGCGTTTCGATTGAATACAGAGAGAACTAATAAACACACACATGATTTATATAGTATGATATTGTTTTCTTTTTGTGATTCAATATGCAAAGAGGTCGAGGAATTTATAGAGGAAGAATGAGCAGATAAATCCAAGCGATTTAACAACGGTAATTGATATAACGTGGGCTCAGTCTACTTCTCGAATGATGGTAAGTGAGTATGATGTCATTGGCGTGGTCATTAATTAGTACAGGAAATTAAAAAAAATTACCAAATCAGCTGGTCAATCAAGCTCGACAGATCAGATCAGTGGGACTGGTTATGCAAAGCTCTGCCATAATTTCGTTATATCTGGACTAGTTCACAACATCGGCACCAGGGAGCGAGGAAGTGGTCAGAATTTAGCTTTGAAAACATCTACAGAGGCCTGAGTCATCGTGTAGGGAACGAATGACATTCAAGGTTCCCGAATATAAAATGGAAAAAGATACAGGATTGGTCGTTGCTGTGTATAAATGTATTTTATTAAGATTTAAATAAGTTTAAGTTAAAATTTAAATAAGTTAAGTTAAAGGATATTTGTTTAAATAAGTTTAAGTTAAATGATGGTAGTTGTGTATAAATGCATCTTATTAAGTTAAATGGTAGTTATTGTTAAAGAAATTGATAACAATTTTTTTTTTTTTTTATATTAATTTTTGTTTTTTATTTATTAAATAGTATTTGTGTTGTGGTTATATTTATGTCTTTAGACATTTTTATTTGAGATTTGAAGTGGACTATAGCCTATACTTTTTTATCCACTAACTAGGATAAGACAAGTATACTATGGAGATTGACAAAAAATGGATAATTGGTAGCCATGCATGGATAACTCAGAGCTGATGAATGGATTTAACCTAGAGTTCATGGCAAACACCTAGAAGAATGTGAGATAAAAAAATATGTGATAGTTGATAAATGAATAACATAAAAATTGTTGGTGATAACATGTACCTAAGCATGGATAACTTAGAGTTGAACCCATTTAAAATTCCAAACTATCTTATTTTCCATCCCGATCTCTCAACCATTTGATCCCTTGTATAAAGTAGTTGGTTGTACCTATTGATATTCACTTACCAATTTACTTGTCAGTGTGCTAGTTTAGTTTAGTATATTCTAATTCTATGAAGGATTGTCAGTTACAAGTTAACACTTATAAAATTAAGTAGTTGATTATACTAGCCACCAATTTACTTGTGCCTGTGCTAAGTTAACACTCATAAAATTAAGTAGGTTTTATTGTACAGGGTTCAGGAGGGCCTTGCAAATGGTTTTAAGACCATGTGCAAGGCCTCCTAAACAACCCACGGTTGTAGGAGGGCCTTGCATATGGTTTTAAAACCATGTATGGGGAAATGTTGTAATGTTCGTTCCTAACAAAATAAAAAATAATAAAAAATATTATATGTTAGTCATAAATAATATTAAATATTAATAATAAAATTATTATTTGTGGACCTTAAATAAAATAAAAAATTGTCTTTTAGTTTGAATTAAATCAATGGATACCTAAGAAGAGGTTTGTACCTTGAGACATTTGATCCATATCAATGCTTGATAGAGCCTAGGATTTGGATCTACGCTGGTATTGTTTACATTTCATTTTTTTTGTCAATGTTGTAGACTATTGGGTGAATTTATATTACTACCATCAAATAATTTACCACACACATGTCGAGAGGTATTCTTGATTATGAATGAAATTAGAATGGACTATCAAGCTATTGATGCATGTCCTAATGATAATATTATATATTATGGACAATATGCATCAGAAAACAAATTCACACAATGTGAAATTAGTAGATATCGAACTGATCAAGTAACAAAAAAGGTGCCTCGCAAAGTTCTTCGTTATATTCCCATAATTCCATGTTTCCAACAACTATTCAGGTGCTAAATTATAGCACAGTTTATGGATTACCATGCAAATAACATAAGTGAAGATGGTGTTCTTCGCATGCCTGCAGATGGTTCTGAATTGAATAACTTAGTAGAAAAATGGCCAATTTTTAAAGATGAACCTCATAATGTTAGATTTTCATTAGCAGCTGATGGTTTCAATCCATTTGGAGAGCTTCGTTCTACTTACATAGTGTGGCATGTTTTCGTAATAAAAAATAACCTTCCTCCTTGGATATCGATAAAGAGAGAGCAAGAAATGTTGGTAATGATTATTCCAAGTATTTTTTTTAAGTAATTGTATTATTTCATTTCTTTGTTTCATTGTTGTATGAGAACACCTTTTATATATTGGGAAACATAACTGAATAGTGTCGTATATTTTTGAATAAATTAGGTAAGTACCAAGTTAAATATATGAATGCATATATTGAGCCTCTTATTGATGAGATATTGAATTTATGGGTTGGAATCACTATGTATGACATATCTAGACCAATAGGGAAAACAAAATTCCACTTCTATGGAATACTTGCATGGACAATTCATGACGCTCTCGGTTTAACACATTTTTGTGGTATGTAAATTTCTGTTGCACTTTAAATTAATATTTTTTTAACGTAAATATCATGGATTTTTATTTAAATTAATAATCTTTTGATGCTTATAACATTAATACATATATCTTACAGGTATTCAAACAAAGGGAAAATTTGCATGTCTAGTCTGTGGTCCCAGGATAAAATCTTGTCGTTAAAGAAGTATAAGAAAGGAGGTGTTTGATGAGTATAGGCACTTCCTCCCTAAGAACCAGAGGTATCGAACTACTATGAAAACAAAATTCAATGGTAAAGAAGAGAATGGGAAGAAACCACAAAGAATGAAACCTCACCTATGGAAGTATGAAATTTGTATATGTAGCATATAATTATGTAATATTATGAATTTTATATTTTTATTGAATTTTCTCTACCATGGGTGTCATGAATTGTTGTTAATGTGTTTTTTTTATGTTTAATATTTATTGTCGTGAAAGCATGAATGGGATTCTGCGAGGAATGAAGAGTTATCCCATACAATTTAGTAGGTTGCCTTACTACGAGCACCTACAAATAGCTCATTTGTTCGATACAATGCATATCAAGGAGAATGTAATAGAAATGATATGGAGAATATTAGATGCAGGAAGGAATGACAAAGATAAAATTGGAATAATTTGTAATGACATTGCAGAAGCCAATCACACATTGAAAAGTGTAATTAATTTCAATTTCAGAGAGGAGTACCGAAATATAATTAGTCTTCCATGGTTATTGACAAAGAAACAAAGAAATGGTATAAAATAGGTCATTCATAAAATAAGGTTTCCGACTAGGTTTTCATCGAACATACAAAATATCTTAATAAAAAATGGTGATTTTGTTGGTGTTAAAACTCATGCCTAGCGTACATTCATTAAGGTAATTATTTACCTGTATAATTTCCATTTAGTACATCTTTTTAGTAATTGTGGACTCTTATTTGGAATTTAAATAAATAGTGATCATTTCTTTTTGTTACAGTACGTTCTACCTCTATCTCTCTCAAATAGCTTTGTCGACAACATAAAACAAGTTATATATTATCTTGGTAAACACATGAGGTAAGTAACAATTTATATGCATGAAAATTTTTGTTCACTTTGTTGCATAGCTTATTGACATTTTAATATTGGAACTTTATTATAATATATGACTCAATCTTGTTGATCACTGCTATTTTCTTGCATCATTTCTAGGTGGTGTTCATCTAAAGAAATCCATAAAGAAGATAATGGGTATTGGAAGAGAGAAATTCCTCATCTAATGTTTAACTCCATGATTTTTCAAGAGAGAAGTATTTACCTCCATGATTTTTCAATACACAAGAAGACTATCTCATAAAAAGTTGAGGAGATTGAATTGTGTGGACCTGTACACACAAGATCAATGTGGATGGTGAAAAGGCATTTGAAGTCAATGAAGGATTTTGTTAGACAAAGAGCATGTACTAAGGCTTCTATTGTGTAGAGATAGATGGTATATCAATCCATGTTGTACATTAGTCAGCATCTTCCAAATTTAGCAAAAATTATCAATCTTCCTCGCATTTGTCATGTCAACACCATCAACAAATTTGAAAGGGAGGTCTTGTTAGGGAAAGGAAGAAAAAGGAAAGTGAAAGGTAATTATATGGTGTATATTTAATTTATTATACAATTAATTTTTCAATTTGATATATCTTACTCATGTAATTTTTATTATTCCATTAGTATTGTAAGGTAAACTTAATTTCCTTTAATGATAACTATTTTAAAATTCTTAATTGTTATTTTTCCGTATAGTTGTTCACGTGCGGGATGCAGTACATTTATACATTGCAAACAATCTTGATTGGATGGAAGAATGGATAGAACTATGTATAGAATTATATGGTACCTTATCATGGGAAGGGGTGAGTAAATTGATTAAAACAATGCATCGTCATCGAGAAGAATATCTTGATGAACTTACACAAAGGGAAATCGATTTAGTATGTGGTTTAAAAGATAAAAAGGCAAGTATATTTTATACCCTGATCATTTTCTTCATTGTTTCCCATTATATAAATGTATTTATTTTTTTAATTTATTCTTATATATTTATTTACTAAGTCGGGCATGATGCAGTTGATACACCATAACACTATGTGGTACAATGGTTGTAAATTTTGGATCAAAAAGTTGGATGACAAGAATAAAACATTTGATTGTGGGATAACTGCAGTTTTTCAAGTCATTAATGTTTCCTCTAGAAGTGACAAGCATCCAAAAGTATATGAAAATACACACTATGGTTATTTGGAAGATATAATGGAGTGTGACTTTAATTCATCTAAAATAGTTCTGGTTGGGTCAAATGGTACATGCTACGAATGAATGAAAATGATCCTGAAAGAACGGTTACTGAGCATGCCAATGGATTTACCATGGTTAATACAAGGGCATTTGAACCGGGTACAGAGCCTTATGTTCTTCCAATTCAATGTGAGCAGGTCTTTTACTTAGAGGTGCTAGGTAAAGCAGGTTGGTCATACATTGTTAGATATGATCCAAGAGGAAGACCGGTTAAGTATAATCCAATAGAGGAAGAAGATAATGTCAAAGAAGAAGGAGATACAAATCATGAGCAGTTGGTTGCCGCAGATGTGTCAGATGAATAATTTGATCGTCAAAATGACGTAGTAGATTATTTTGAACTTGGTGATGATATTGATGATGAATATATAACCGAAAATGAATTTAATGATGATGGTGATATGAGCGATCCTTTCAATGATAATGATTCTAGACCAGATGATGATACATATGAAGAAGTTGATGATGATGATATTGGTGATGAATAATAGAAATCATTATCATCATGCTCATACTCATTAGAATAATAGAAACCATCATCATCATGTCATCCTCATTAGAATAATTTCAACCATCATCATATTCACCTTTATGATCATCAATGGTATCATCATCATCATCATCATCACCATAATCATGTTCATCTTTAATATCATCATCATCGTCGTCATCATCGACATCATAATCAACCTCATCCTCAGCCTCAGCCTCGTCATTGTCAATGTTATAATCATCATCGTCATCAATGTTATTGTCATCATCATCATCGTCATCAATGTTATCATCTTCATCATCATAATCATCACATGCATACTCATTAGAATAATATAAATCATCATCATCATGTTCATCCTAGCGACGATTTGTCATGGCAAGAATGTTCACATGTACTAGTGATACATGAGAACCATGACACAATTGACATGGATAGATATCATAGGAACTATGTTCATCATGTACTATATTCATTTATGTGTGCATTAACACATGTAATACATATTTTGTAGCTACCCACCCTAGGATCTATTGAATAAGACTAATTATTTAAAAAAAATGGTTTCTATGTTAGAAGACATTTTAAAAATAATAATAAGACAAGAACAATTATGTGTCCAATTTCTTATTTATCAAGGTTGCAATTAATTGAATTTTACACATTTTCAGGATTTAAATATTTGTAAGAAATAAATTGTATTATACAATGAATTCCATCTAACCTTATTACTTACCTATGCTTGTCTCAAGTCTTCTTAATAGTGGACTTTATTAAGCATCCTTTGTTTGTCAAACTTCGAAATGGTAACCATATTACACTCATATGACAATTTTCTTTCAAGAAAGGGTCTATTGACAATGATGTTCTCTATGATGACGATGATGGACATAAGGACAATGATCATGATAATCCTACTGACTACAACGACAACGATAATTTCATTATCATCATCATCATCATCATCGTCATCATCACTAACGATGATTATGATGTCT
>LPNX010700061.1:485302-565506 GCA_001517045.1 Pseudotsuga menziesii | reverse complement strand
ATACATATAAATAATAAATAAATAAATACAAAATTAAAAAAATAACAAACAATTAAAACTATCCATCTTACCTTCCCCCTGTTGCAACAACAAAATTTTACATATTTCACTTACCTCACCCATGAATTACGCCCAAGGTCGCAGAGTAGTTTCCAAGGTTGCAGAGGAATTTTTTCAGTTACCTCACCCACGAACTAGGATCGAGGTCACAGAGGAGTTTTTTCACTTACCTTACCCACAAACTAGGCCCGAGGTCGCAAAGGAGGGTTTTCACTTACCTCACCCACAAACTAGGCCCTAGGTCACATAGGAGGTTCGAAGGTTACTAAGGAGGTTCTAAGGTTGTAGAGGAGGAATTTCTTGTTCATTCAACGAATCCCTTCCTTGAAGGAACTCGAAAGATAGGTTGTGAACGTGGAGAAACCCTTAAGATGCACCAGACATAGATCAATTTCTTGTTTGAAACAATTTGTATAGTTTGGGTTCTTCCTACAAGTCATCTTTTATTGGGTGGGTGTCGGGCTTCACTCAATTTTAATGGTATCCTAGCTTTGGGGGTTTTCTATCCCCAATACTGTCCACCCCCTTTATCTACAAAAGATACACAGATGGACATTGGAATATTGAGATCGAGACACATAATCAAAGGTTAAGGTCAGTAAGGCATCAGGAAAGGCATAGGCTAAGGTAGCTTCCAGTATATTATTTTCTCACAGAGATGTCTTCTATAAGTCATCTTCTTTCATTTAATCCATTAAATCATTTTTTAGTGAGGGTTTTATTGATAGATACAGTCAATAAATTGTAGTGAGGGTTTTATTGATAGATACAGTCAAGGTTTTCTCCTATCTTCCCTCCTATAAACCCTAACAATCAACCCATCTTATGGATCTATTCAAATCCTCTTTTCTTACATAACTGTGAATTTTTGATATCCTTCCCTACTATATTATTTGAAACTGCCAGTACTTGCTCCCAACTGTCTAAATTTACAGTTCTTTCCAACTTGGGCTTGGGGACATAATTTTATGGAGAATTTTTGCTTGAAATCATTAGTTGGGAGATAATTTGGTGATGATATGATAAGATCCTTCTCTACTTTTTCCCAAACAGATATGTTTCAAAAATTCCTTTGTATACTGTAGGTAATTTAATCCTTTAAATTTTCTAGAAAATTCCCTAACTCTTTAGGAAACAAAAAGGTTATTTGGTTCTCAAAGTGTATAAGATGCATCTGGTCAAAAATTAACCTTTGTCTAGTATATTTCAAGGAAAAAACTCTAGGTGTGAGAAAAGATGTTAACCTATATGGATCCTCTTGAAAACGATATATCCTTGGTATAGTTAAACCCTTATATAGGAACCAATATCATATCGTTATATCAAGATTAAACTCTAGAATGTTTTATTCTATGGAAACATTCTTGGAAGAGAAGAATCATGCATCAAAGTGTATATTATGGCTATCGATTTGATTGAAAATTATTTCTGGTTAGGGTTTCTAGTATTTCTCATTATTATAGTCACTCTACTCATAGGTGGGTGGTTGATTTCCTACTTCATATTTGACCTTCAGGTTCAGGATTTTGTAATGGTCATAGTTTAGATAGAAAAACATGCAAAATAGGGAGGATGGGTATCTGAATTGCTCAATATGTGAGAATATGATTAGAAAGTTTGACATTAACTTTGATAGGAAGGTGTATTTTTCAGAATTCATGTAGATGACTCTTTGTATGACTTCTTACAAGATCTCTACAACATAGATATTGAAAGCAAGTTTATTAAACAATGTTTTTATAGTGCTATACATAGCCTTCCCTATGTGTGATAAAAGAGGGGTTCCTTGCTATTAATCTATCAATTTCTCTCAAACTAAACATGACAGTAGATCCCAGACCTAGACAAAGCAACTAAAACCTATCCAGTTCTCTTAAACTAAACAAGGCAGTAGATCCTAGACCTAGCCAGACAAAGCATGGGAAGTATGGGATTTTCAACAATAATAAAAAATATTCCCCCAGACAACTTTGATATTCTCATGACATTTCCACCCATCATGACAGCCCACTTCACAACCAATGCAACATATGCTTAAATATGGACACTCCTCTATATTTTATAACATCTCTCTCATACCCAACATAGCAGTAGATCACAAACCTTTCCAAAATAAATTTTTTTCAACCATTGTAGCGAGACCAAACATAAGCCCATACAATTGTAGATATGTAGTCACCTAATAGTTTCCCAGACCATCCCATCATAGTATATAATTCCAAGAGAATCAATAGATATGTATGTGAGATAGAAACAATTGTGATCTCAAAGTTCAACTATCTCTAGTCCCACTTTTGTCAATGTTTTTATCGTCTTGTTTGTTATATCCGACATAGAGTCGAAATCAAGTTTTAACAATGTCTTCTTAATGGAACCTCCCACCAAAAGTGTTTCTCCATGATCAGTTACTCTTTTAAAACCACATACAAACAAATATACCAAGGGAACATTTCCACCTCCTAATATGGGCATTCCAGTATAAGTAATATCCTCTCTACTAAGATAAAGTATTCAGTTTTGTAAGCTTTGAAATAGCCCTTATACCATGATCTACCCCACTCCTGAAACCTGTAAGGTCAAGCACCTTTAGATCCTCCCATAGAGAAATGTGTTCCACTTATTCACTGGTTATAAGATAGCATGAGATCAGTCTAGCAGACAAGAGGGAAAGAGAAGTAGCTAGAAGATCATGATAATCCAAATCAGACAAATGAAATGTGTTATAGAGTTAAAAAGTGGGTTGTATGGGAGACCCACACTCCCCATTTTGGTATTAGTTTCAATGTACTCGGTTTAATGTATTAGATGTATTATTATGTTTAATGTATTCAAATATATTATTAATAATGAGAAGCATTTATCGTGTGCTTTTTGGCCTCATCCATGAGGTCCCTTTGTAATTCTATAAAAAGGCATATAGCCTCCTAATGAAGCATTCAAATTTCCTGGTGCCATTCTTGTGTCTCTCATTTTGTTTTAGGTCTGAGTGTGTATTTTGGTTTCTCCATTGAGAGGCGAGGCTCTCCTAGCCTCACCTTCTCCTTTGCAATCAGATCTACCCTTGAACGATATATCAATTGGTATCAGAGCAGTTCGCTCCTAGAATGACAGATAAAAAAAATCTTTAAATTTTTGCAAGCGTGTATGAGTGCACAAACAACAACATTTGTCACTCTATAGAATCCTCCGATATTGATGGTATCCACATTTTTACAACCCTTATCCATGAGAAGCATGACCATGCCATTTACTCATCTAAAAAATACTTGATAATTTTCCCTACTACGGGAAAGGGACTTTGAGATAAATAATTGCAAGAACCCAACGACTGAACACCAGCAATAGTCAGATCATGTCCTAGAAATGTTTCATCCATAGGTCTGTCCGTTAGATCTAAATTAACCAGGAGAATGAGATTTTGTGTGATAGACATCAAAATGTTGTTTGTGATATGATCTACAACAATTGTTAAGGATCATATACTTTGGAAGGAGAACCCCATTGAGAAGCTGGGAGTCCCATTTTGTCTAGGGAATCGTATTTTTATTTTTGGAAATTTTAATACTTTATTTTTCCTATTTCCTACATCATGGCTTGTAGATATTTCACTATTCAAAACCACAATCTCATTTAAAAGTGAAAGGGCATATGACGTCCTAATTTCACTAATAATCTAAAAAAACTTGGATATTGCAAAATACAAACTAACATACGTGTCAATGAGAGTAGCCGCTAGAAAATGTTACTTTTTTGTGGATCCAATACATTAGAACATGAAGAAAGCAATCTCACCATCATGACTGAATTAGGTTTCACTCCCAAGAATTGCATTTGGTTGAGTTCCTAGCTCCAGGAATGAGAAATTCCCCTTGTCTTTCGAGCTGCTCCCTTCATTCATCATCCTACTTTTCAATTGAAGAGAGGAAAAAATCAGGTTGTCTAATGATTTATGGGAAGGTGAGCTACCTTTCCCTTTTGAATACGAGGATGAGAAATTCAAGACATAAAATCATACAACCAAAGATATTATTGCATCAATAGAACAACCTCAGAGCATGTTGGGAATTCCCATGCTTGACACAAGAACCCACCATAATAGTCAAAGAAACCATGTCTCACATAACCTGATGTAATTACATTCCATGATACTTCATTTGACCCCTATATTCCATCAAACATCTGTAGGGAACTCTGTAAATGAATCCATTGGCATATATATTAATATTCCCACAACACAAAAACAAATTCATATAAAATCATGTTTTAATGCAGAAAAAATGCACATGTTTTCCTAATTCAATCCATCCTTGCTCGCATATGCGTGTAGCATGTTTCCTAAGGTAAACTGTTTTGATTTCATCCGTTCTCCCTCCTCAATTATTAGGAAAAAGAGTATCCAAGATTTTCCACCATGTAAATGTTTCATCCCTTGCATTAGTGAAAGCTCCATTGTGTTAGTTTATTTCATTATGTAATGCTTGCAATATAAGTAGTAATAAAGGGTAAGATTCCCATGCATTTTATTAAAGAAATAAAGCGCGTGATTTCTTAGAAGGGATAATGGGGGGCATGTTTCACAAGTGGAAAAAAGGAAAAAAAGGAAAAAAGGTAAGTGAAGTGAATGTGCTTGTGGGAAGGAAGAGTTTCCTATAAATTGATTGAGTTGTGAATGCTTTGTGCTTGTGTAGGATCTAGCAAGGTTCTTTGACTTATGTAGCTGTTACATGTTCTTGCTTAGTTTGTGAGGGTTTAGAGGTTTTGATGAATGATTTTTTTGCTCAGTAATTGTTTGGGGTTTGGGATGAGTGAGAGAGCCTCCCTTATCACACATGGGCCCTCGGTAACCCAATCTATTTGAAATAGCAGCAACAAGTCTGATCCTTCAAGTCTAGGAAAATCTGGGTGTAATAACAACCTTAATTCTCTATGATTGTGTATCTAATCAGCAATGAAGAGCATCATTTTTAAATATGGGTTAATTTCAGCAGTAATAGGCCTAATTCATAATTATGGGTTGAATTTGAGGATTAATTTCCAATTCTAAACACCCATGTAGTAGTGTGTGAAATTTTTGGGCACATTGGGAGCATTTTTTAGTAGAAACAAGCATTATAACACCTTGAATCAACAATAAAACATAGGCATATACCAATCTAGGAAACTAAGGAATCCTATGTTAACTTCTTGTACATGTAAGAGAAACCATAAATCCACAGATCAAAGCGGGCATGTGTTTAAATATGCATTGCTTAGCCTTAAACTTCTTTCACAAAAAAGAAGAATTTCCTTTAGCCAAGACTGTAATTACTTCTTGTAGTATTTTGGTTAACAAAACATTCCATTTATAAAATGTCCAAACTTTCAAAACACTTTTACTAGAAAAAGACAATAGAGTTTCCAAATATTAAGAGCTCTAGCTTTGATTACTAATTTCAAAATGTTTTAGGAAATTTGAATTCTCTGAAGATATGGGAGAAACAGTTAGTATGAAATCAAGATTTGGCCTCTAGAAATCTATTCATAATAGAAAATAAATCCAAATTGGTAATTTGAGAAGTTTTATATATAAAAAAGGTATTCTCTGAAGTTTTATGTTTTGGCATCCCAGAAGGTGATTTTGTGAGCACCAATTCATACCTTCGAGCATAGTGTTTAGTCCTTTTATGCCATCCAATGGAGATGATACCATTAGAAGAAATTATAAATCTATCCCATATAATGAAAAATCGAGTGTTCAAACTTAATTTATTGACTGTGGAGCATGATAATGGAATTTCTTCTAGGATGGGAATGGTTCAAACTTCAAATTGTCTTATATTGTATTCAAGGTTTTGATCTATACAAATGCTTTCAAAAGTCTTCGCCAAGATCATATTTTGACCTTGCAGCTTCATCAATCAGACTTGTTTTCCATCAACTTCACTTTTGATTTTAAGGATCATGTCATTTAATCAATAAGCTGTGAATGCTAATGCTCATGTTGCTGCCAAAACTATAACTTATTGTGTGATGCAATGACCCTTATTTGTTGTACCTTGAACAACCATTTGATGTCATGTCAATTATCCTTTGGATACTTGAAAATGAATGTATCTGTATGCTATTTTGAATCTTCAAACATCACGAACTTCGGTGTTTGGTGATCACTTTGTAGATCTGCAGCTGCATCCATATGCTTAGCAGTACTTGGATGCCTTCAAGGTTCTCTCATGTCCATATGAAATTAGCTATCATATCAATAAGTTGTCACAACCATGTCAATGAGAAGTCCATAGCCTGGTCACTTTGATCACTATCCAGTTAAGTTGTCAAAACAAATCACTCCTTTTCATGTGTCATTGCAATTTTTTGTCAAATTAATGTGAAGAAGGTCACTTCCTTGTGGTCTTTACTTGTCAACTCCTAAAGCTGTCATGTCGTGATAGTTCAACTATATTTAATACTTTGGTATCCTTAGAATGTCTTAAGGGAAAACCCAAATCAGTCTAAGATTATATTCATGCCAAAATAACTTCTTAAGAGGCCAGGTTCCCAATATTGTCACTATTAATATAGGAAGTCATTAGGATGTTCAAATTCTGAGCTTGATCAGGACTGATATATCTTTTAGCAGGCTTGAGTCTGCCTTTGAAAAATCAAGATTTGAGAGGATTTTAATGTTGGATCTGCACCTTTTCTTCTCATAAAATTTACTACAATTTTTTCCACAACTTAACAAGGGTAATGCTGGCATATCATCGTATCATGAAAGTATTGATTATATTGCTGCAACTGTTTAATGTTTAAGCATACACCCTTTCTACACTTATTTCATATGTAAAACGTTTTCCATGAGCCGTCCTCAATATGTCTTCAAACAATATTCAAATATTCCACTAAACTTCTTTGTCTAAAATACTTCAAATCTTCCATTGGGTATACTATGTGTCTACACAACAATATGCAATACTTAACTTGTCTCATAGATGGTCCCTTATCAATTATGTTATAATTTCATCATTAAACTAGCAATACATTAGGATCTTTAACTGAGAGAATAACAAGCATAACAATCAAACACAAGAGACAATGAACACAGTGTTTATCCTCAAGGAAACCATAAATGGTGAAAACCCCAAAACTTCCTTAGAGATAGAATCAGCACCAAAAATAGAACCCAAAATAGTAAGTGATCTCTCGACAGCAGTAACCTTCTTTCTATCTAGCCCCAGTGTCTTCTCCTTCCTCAACTATGCGCTACACTTGAGTGTGTATGACATGTGTGATAAATAGAGAGGCTAGCTCTCTATTTATACTAATTCTTGACTTGAATAAACCCTACTAGGGCCGACCTCATTAGGAGAGTCTAATAACCCTAGTTCCCTGAAACTATGGGGACTTTAACCCTTAGCCAATAGGAGGGTTACCCACAATGACTTGACATGACTTGTTTATATTATAGAACTTCCTGATAGGAACATCGAGGAATGATATAACTCAAGTACATCCCAGAATAAACATCGAGTTACAATATATAAGAAATATAAGTGAAATACATTCTGAAGTTACATATACATCAACACTCGCTCTTAACTAGGAAGGTATTCTTTCAACACAATTTTCAGCACAAGTCTTCTTCTCTATATCTTCTGGATCATCATCGAGTCCTCGTCATCTTCCAATCTTATTCATCTTCAAGTCACATTCATCTTCAATTCATCTTCATCATCAGATCTGGATCATCACTGGATTTGGATCATCACTGGACATCATCACTGGATCTGGATCATCACTGCTGGATCATCATCACTGGATCTGGATCATCACTAGGTCATCATCATGGGTGCTATCTCTTGATTCTTCTCATCATAGGAAATTCTACAGAGCCAACCCTTTTTCATGCTGGATGTATCATCACAGAGCTAGTCCTTTTTCATACTAGATGTGGGATCTACTCAGAGCTAGTCCTTTTTCATACTAGATCAGTCTTCACAGAGCTAGTCCTTTTTCATACTAGATGTGGGATCTACTCAGAGCTAGTCCTTTTTCATACTAGATCAGTCTCCACAGATCTAATCCTTTTTCATACTAGATGTGGGATCTACTCAGAGCTAGTCCTTTTTCATACTAGATGAGTCTTCATAGAGCTAGTCTTTTTTCATACTAGATGTGGGATCTATTCAGAGCTAGTCCTTTTTCATACTAGATGAGTCTTCACAGAGCCATTCATTTTTCATACTAGATGTGGTATCTACTCAGAGCTAGTCCTTTTTCATACTAGATGAGTCTTCATAGAGCTAGTCCTTTTTCATACTAGATGTGGGATCTACACAGAGCTAGTCCTTTTTCATACTAGATGTTTCTTCACAGAGCCATCCCTTTTTCATGCTGGATGTGGGATCATCACATACACCTGAAAATGGAAGGAAACAATCCTCTCACCATGTCACAGCTCTTACATCCGACCATGGAAGGAACCAATCCTATCACCACGTCGGAAGGGCACAACTCTTACATATGACCATGGAAGGAACCAATCCTCTCACCATGTCAGAAGGGATCAGCACAAACACATCACTTCCTCTTGGGAGGAATCTCGACCTGGAGAACACCAAGCTTCTCCCTGAAGTACTCAAACTTCACCCTAGTCAATGGCTTAGTCAACACATCAGCTATCTGTTCATCCATCGCAACATACTGGAGCTTCACTGCTCTTCTCTGCACCACATCCCTGATATAGTGATACTTGATCTTGATATGCTTCGACTTGTCATGGAATACTGGATTCTCTGACAACTTTACACAACTTTGGTTTTCACAGTATATACAAGTAGCATCTAATTGGAGATCAAATAAATTAGACAGTAGCTTCCTTAGCCATACTGCCTCACAACTAGCTGAATAGGCTGTGACATATTCTGCTTCAGCTGTACTTAGTGCCACTTAGGATTGCTTCCTGCTAAGCCACGAGATCACACCTGATCCCATACTGAAGCAACACCCTGAAGTGCTCTTCCTATCGATGGCACTGCCTTCCCAATCTGAATCAACATAAACCTCTAGGTTAATCCTTTGATTAGTCTTATACTTAAGCCCATAATCAACTATACCCTTTAGGTAGCTCAGAATGTGCTTTGCAGCAGTCAAGTGAACATGTCTCGGATCTGTCAGATATTGGCTCAAGGTGTTCACATCAAAGCAAATATCTGGTCTCTTGTTTGTTAGATACATCAAGGACCCAATCATCTAACGATACATCGTGGCATCAACTGTCTTTGATGAAGCATCACTCAATAGCTTCAAGTTTGATTCCACAGGTGTGGTTATTTCCTTTGCAATCCATCATCCCAAATCTCTTCAAGATCTCTACTGCATACTTTCCTTGTCCAAGGAATATTCCATCCATAGTCTGCCACACCTCCATACCTAGAAAATAATGCATCATACCTAGGTCCTTGATTTCAAACTCAACATCAAGATTTCTCTTTGTATCAGTAATCAACCCATCCATACTTGTCACAAACAGATCATCTACATATAGTAGGAGCATCACTGGTTTGCCATCTTCAACCTTGTAGTAAAGGTTGGAATCTTCTTTACTCTTGGTAAAGCCCAAATTGGATATAAAGCTGTCAATTCTACCGTACCATGTCCTGGGTGCATGTTTCAAACTGTACAGGGATTTCTTCAATTTGCACACACGAGACTCCCTGTCATGTGTCTCAAAACTGAGTGGCTGCTCCACATACACTTCCTCTTCCACTACACCATTCAAGAAAGCAATCTTGACATCCATTTGGTGTATCTTCCATTTCATCACCGTAGCCAGAGAAAGTACTGATCTGATGGAAGTGTATCTGGCTATAGGTGCAAAGGTTTCTTCATATTCTATGCCTTCTTTCTATGAGAAACCATGAGCAACAAATCTTGCTTTATATTTCTCTATGCTACCATCTGCAGCATGCTTGATCTTGTAGACCCATTTGGAATTTACAACTAACTTCCCTTCTGGTCTTGGGACAACATCCCAAACATCATTCTTCATGATCGATTGATACTCTTCGATCATAGCATCCTTCCATTCTTTTCGTTCTGTCACTTCTTCATAATTGGAAGGTTCTTTATTAATGAAATCACATAGTAATGCCACATAACTGGAATAGGATTTGGTCCTCTTTCTTTCTCTAAGATTCTCTATGGAACCCCATATCTTTCCGCACCTTGGATAATCTCACGTACCCAAGTAGGTTTCCTCTTGTGAGGATTCTTCTCCTGTGGTGGACCTACAGGTCTTTGTGGTTCTTCAAATTCTCGATCTTCTTCTTGAGTTTCTTCGTTCATGATTGTATCATGAATTCTGGGAGCTTCTGCTTCTTCAGGTTCTTCAACAGGTTTCTTTCTGGATTTGATGTAGGATGAATCTTCATCAAATGTTACATCCCTACTAATGTCAATCTTCTTGAACCCTGGGAAGTATATTCTATAAGCCTTCGAGCTTTCAGAGTATCCCACAAATATACCCTTCTTTCTTGAAGGATCTAATTTTGTCCTCTTCTCTTTTAAAATGTGTATGTACACTGGACAGTCAAATGTTCTGAGATGGTTGACTTCTAGTTTCTTGCTGTAGAAGACTTCTTCAAGAGTCTTGTTCTTGAGTACTCTGTGTGGAGTACGGTTCTGTACATACACTGATGTTCTGGCTGCTTTTGCCCAAAGATGCATAGGAAGATCTTGATCATGAAGCATAGCTCTTGCAACTTCCATGATAGTTCTATTCTTCCTTTCTGCAATCCCATTCTGTTGTGGATTATAAGGGTGGACAACTCCCTCTTAATCCCTGAGTCTTTACATAGTTCCTTGAACTCATTCGAAGTGAATTCTCTGCCATTGTCTAATCGAAAAGTATTGATCTTCTTTTTAGTGTGGTTCTCAATCAAAGCTTTGAAGTCCTTGAACTTGCTAAATACTTCATCTTTGTTCTTCATTAAGTAAATCCATTTACTCCTAGAAAATTCATCAATAAAAGAAACATAGTACACATACCCATTTAGTGAGCTTGATGACATTGGTCCACATACATCGAAGTGGATGATTTCTAATATTCATTTTGCTTTGCTTTCGCTACTTGGAAATGTATTCTTTGTGTTCTTTCCTTTCACACATCCTTTGCACACCCCTTCATATTTTGCTTTAATTTCTAGAAGACCAACAAATTTGCTTGCAAGTGGTAGTGCTCTATAATGCACATGTGCAAGCCTTCTATGCCAAAGTTCATTTGGTTCTACTAAGTCATGAACCAAAGCTTGTTCTGGTTGGCCTTTCAACTTGTATAGACCTCCTTCTTGTTCCCCAATCACTATTGCATCGTCAAAAGTCTTTCCCTTTGGCCATATAAGAACTTGGCCATCTACGAAATCAACCCTCATTCCTTTTGCATCCAATGCAAATATGGAGAGGAGGTTCTTCTTTAGTCCTGGAACAAATAATACATTCTTCATCTTCAAAGACTTTCTAGAGTCTAGTTTATAGGAGGATTCACCACTACCTTTTATTGGATACTGGTAGTCATCCCTAAGTTTCACCTTGTGAGGTGACTCATGTTCAGATAGCTTCATGAATGATTCTTTGAATCCCGTCATTTGCTTGGAAGCACCACTCTCTATGAGCCAATCATTGCTTCCATGTGAAACAGTTCCTGTGAGAGCGGAGATTAGCACATATTCTTCCTCACTTGAAGAATCATCACTTTCTTGTCTGATTCTCTTTGTGGAAGGTTCATCATCCTTTGCATCATGAGCATGATGTCTTCTCTTGTTTCCCTTATTCTTTAAGTTCCTTTTGTTAGGGAAGAATTTGGATATGTGACCTTTCTCATCACATGTGTAACATCTAATAGTAGACAGATCTCTTCTAGAGTGTGAGATCTTACCTTTGGAGTGATGATGGCTCCTTCTGTTTTTCTTGGAGTGAACTGTAAGAGCTTGATCTTCACTTCCCATCTTCTCTTCTCGAGATGTTATCCGAGCTTCTTCTTGAGAGAATTCTTCCCATAGTCTACTGAACTTAACTAACTTCTTTCTGGCACAAATCCCTCGAATGAAAGAGTCCCATGATCTAGGGAGACCATTCAAGGTGGTCATCACAATCTCTTCATTTTCCACTTCTTCATCTATTGCTTCTAGTTGTTCCTTGATCTGAGATACCCTTGTAAAGTAAGACTGAATAGTCTCATCATTCTGGATATTTACATTCTTCAATTGGTTTCTCAGAGTCATCTTCCTGTTTATGTTCTTCCCTTCAAACAATTTGGTTAGGGCATCAAACATAGCTTTAGGTGTCTTGAGGGAGGACACCTGTGGTATGAGGTGATACTTGATGGAATCAGCAATGATTCTCTTTGCCATAACCAACTTCTTCTTATGTAAGGCCTTAGCCTCATCTCCCTCTGGAACTAGAACCTCCTCATTGATATAGGAGTCCAAATCATTTTCTTCCAGAACCAAGGAGATCCTATACTTCCAGGATTGGAAGTTGTCAGCTCCCTCAATATTTTCATCAAGATTGGTATGATGAGACATCTTAACTAAGAACCTCAAATGGAAATGCAAAATATTTAGATCTTACCAGGTCAAGATGTCGGATCTGAATTTGGAGCTGAAATCCTGTAGTGCTGGTTCAGTAGAAAATTAGGGTTTTTCTTTTCCAGAGTTCTGTCCAACCAAATGCTTTGAATTTGATCCCTAAATTTGATTTCAGGGAGGAGATCAATCCATGCCTGGGCTCACTGAAAAATTCCTCTTCTGTGAAAATCCCTAATTTATGGCAGCAGTGTCAGGTCCAAAACTAAAAAACCTTAGAATTGGATTCTGCTTCGACAGAAAGATGCGCATTGGTAGGAGAGTTAATCCAACTTTATTTTGCTGAAAATATATGGAGGAAGATCCACTAAGTAGGAAGCCCTAGTTCCCGTAGCTGCACGGTGTCTTCTTCTCAGGTTAGCTCTGATACCTTGTTATAATTTCATCATTAATCTAGCAATACATTAGGATCTTTAACTGAGAGAATAACAAGCACAGCAATCAAACACAAGAGACAATGAACACAGTGTTTATCCTTGGGGAAACCATAAATGTTGAAACCCCTCAACTTCCTCAAAGATAGAATCAGCACCAAAATTAGAACCCAAAACAGTAAGTGATCTCCCGGCAGCAGTAACCTTCTTTCTATCTAGCCCCAGTGTCTTCTCCTTCCTCAACTATGCGCTACACTTGAGTGTGTATGAGATGTGTGATAAATAGAGAGGCCAGCTCTCTATTTATACTAATTCGCAACTTGACTAAACCCTACTAGGGCTGACCTCACTAGGAGAGTCTAATAACCCTAGTGCCCCAGAACTGCGGGGACTTTAACCCTTAGCCAATAGGAGGGTTACCCACAATGACTTGACATGACTTGTTTATATTATAGAACTTCCCGATAGGAACATCGGGGCATGACATAACTCAAGTACACTCTAGAATAAACATCAGGTTACAATATATAAGAAATATAAGTGAAATACATTCTGAAGTTACATATACATCAACAAATTAGTCTTCCAGATTCTCCATATGTTCATCATTACATGCTCTGAAGTCTTCATGTGATTTCCAGGAGTTGTCTTAATACAATTATAAAAATATCGATCACCAGCTCTATATAAGTCATATAATCAACAACAAGTGTTTTTGAGGTCATTCTTGCTATTTATATCAAAAGATGGAAGAATTCATTTTAAGAATGGTGTAGTTATCATAAGGGTAAACATGCATCATGGGCACCCCTTCAACCATCATTATATTAGATGAGATTATTTTTACTCCCCCTATCACCATGCCAGTTGTGATCATGGTTAAGTGTATCCTTAAACACCTTCAACATAATGTGAATCCACAAATGAAGGAGATATCCTACTTTATTCAGTCATTCTCTAAGCCTTTTCTCCATCTTAGTAGCTTTGACCACATATAAAAAAATCATATGATTGGATTGTTTGAATCAATCCAGTTTATGAAGCTGGATAAACAAGGACTAGTCCAATACATTCTCTACACTTCTATAATCTTTCAGACTGGTAGTCCTAGGCGCCATGAGATCAACTACTAAATATCAGAATGTGTCATTGACACTATCTGCAACTCTCAACAATATTTTGTTTGCAGGAATAACGTGCATACTGTCTTCAATCACATCAACACAATAACATCAACACATCAACACACTGAATAAATAACATCAACACATTAACACATTGAACATGATATTTTTTCACTGGGGAAACCTTTCAATCCCCTTGCGGGTATTATTGTAAACATTGTGCTGGCATATTGTAAATACAGTGCAGGCATATTGTAAACAATGTGCGAGCATATTTTAAACACTATGATATTTGAATATGATATCATTCCTATTATATTGTTGCATGGGGGTTACTCACAACATGCCTGCAATTTCTGGTCAGGTAAACATGATTGTCATATTAACAATAATTTTTTCTTCATTAATCACGTTTTTTAGACATGGTTCAATTTTTACTTTTCAATATGAAATTGTGTTGCTTCTTGTATTGTGGTAGGCTGGACGTAGGAAATATCCAATCGTGTCCCATCAGGTAAATGTTATCGTAAGAGTACCTAAACATGATTAAAGTAATTTTTTTATTATTAAATGCAGGTTATTTTTTTCCACATGAATTTTTATAATGATAAAAATAAATTAACTACTTTTATTGATTGATGTTTGTAGAGAACACCACATCACGATGATGAGGTGGTAACTAAGGATGATATATTTTATTGAACTAACCCAATGGGAATTGTGAACAAGGATTTGAAAAAGTCCAATCAAGAACTTCTTGAACCGATGAAGATCATAACCATGACTAAAGAAATCAAAGCAAGAATTTCTGACTTGAGGCAAACAATAGTATAGTACGGGGTAAGTGGCATCTCTGAAATATTATACAAACTATGAGACATTTATTGATTTATGTTATTTTAGTTCTCTATTTTTGATATGATATAATCAATTAAAGTTTTCTTTTTTGTAGGAATTTTTGGAGACAACACTTGTGCATCAAGTACAGTAGGTAGATGTCAGTATTGGTAGTAGCGATGGTTCAACACAATGTCAATCTACCGTACCAATGAGGCTATCTGACTCTCTTGGACAAAAATTCCCTTTAGATGCTACGACCTCACTAGATGTTGGAGATCAACAAGGCCCTTCACACAATACTACTTCACATAATGTTAGAGAGGAGAGTAGCATCAAATGTGAAAGTTGTTATCCTGGAGTAGTACGTGTGGTTAGCAAGGTATCATTTCTCGTTACATTCTTGGCGGACAAGGACTGTGTTCCAATCAAGATACCAAATATTGCAGGCATTATTAAATTAATTCAATTTTTTTTTGCATGTACTTCAAAGCCACATACCTAAAATTATTTTTAAATAATGATCATATTGTTTTTGCAGGAAATAATGTTTTTTACAAGAACCTGCATGATAAGGATTTGGATATTTTTGGGACCACCATTCATACATGAGTGGAATGAACAAAATGAAAAATTGAAAGATGATTTGGTGAACCACATGGTTAACTTGTTTGGTGATACCTTCAACAAAAAAAGTGTCACCGCAGTAGGTGGCTTAAATTTGAAATATGTCAGTGAAAATTATAGGGACAATTTGCAAATTAACACTAAGTATGAGTGTCCTCCGATGGTTCTGTAGAAGGAGTGGAAGGAGATCATGGATGATGCAAAGAAGAAGGAATTGAGAAAACAATGAAATACTTGGCCAATCGGTTAAAGAAGGTATGTCATATATCATATTTTCATTGAAAAATGTTCAATATTTTTTTTACTTTTAAATCTATTTAAGTTGCAATATCTAACATATTTGAAACCTTTCATAGGCTCCCTAAAACCTTTAAAGAAACAAAGGAAAGGGTAGAAAAACATTGGCAGCACAAATTGGGTCAGGGTGGATATAAAAAACAAAGAGTATGAATTGTAAGAAACGAATGATCATTATTTGTAGGCAATTTTTTTGTAACTATAGCAAACAAATAATTTTTATGGTGTTATGCATTGCAGGAATTTTTTTTTCAAGAAGTAACCACTGAAGAAGAATTGAGGCTCGTCTTCAAGTATGGCTTTTAACATGTGTTGGATCGTCGAAAAAGATTGGGGAAAACCCCAATTTCCCCAGAGATGCACACATAGGTAAATAAAACCATCTGTGCATGTTCAATTTGTTGGAATTACTTTAGAATTGAATTTTGTGTTATGTCAAATTTGTATATGTGAAAAATAAATTTATTTTATGGTTTTCAGGGTGAGAGAAACAAAAACATCGATTGTAGCTATACCAAACAGGTACCCCATGATGGTGGGGAGCGGCCTCATGTTGGTAGCGAGCAGCCTAGCCATGATTTAGGTATGTATGTTATAAAATAGAAGTATTTATTATTATTTCAAATATATAATTGATGATGTGTAGTAATAAATTTTCTTTTGTGAATGGAAAAGCATGTACCTGCTCATTCTCAAATGGAAGAGGAACAAATGGTAAAACCAATGAACACTGTAACTGTCTCATCTAGTCTTCCAACAGGTAAAGATCATTGTAATGAACTTGGAAATAATGATGCCCCTCTCCAATGACCTCCATGCCCTACTATTTGACATACCATAAGTAGGGTACGAGAGAGCATGCCCACATAATCAACAGAGAGAGAGGGAACAACAATTTCAACATTAAATGACAATGAATTAGATATCCCCATATTGGAATTTATGAAAAAAAAAATCAAAACACAAAAAATGTAGTTGTATACATTTAAGATTTGTATTTGTATTAGTCTGTGCATAGCTTATTTTTTATAATGTGTGACATCTTACGAGGAATATGGTTATCCTCAAGGGGTTGGCTACCCCTTCCTGAGTTAACCTGAGGAAGATGAGATGACCACATGAGCTTCCTTATCCAGAGATGATGATTATGATCTTCTGCTCTTTGCATGAGACACATGATACATATGGCCACATAGAATTGAGAAGGTTGGGAAACCTACCCTCACGTTGACTTGATGTGCATGAACCTAGTATGATTTCATGTTGCATTGTTATGTTACATTGACTTGCATGTTTAATTGTGTGTGATGTTTATCCTTGTGGTGGCTCATGATTGACCCTTGCATGGTAACATTAAGCTATACTACCCTTAAATGTTGACGTCCAGCTTGTTGATGACTAGCGTGACCCCTTAGGGGGGTTTTCCACCCTTGCGTTGACCTTAATATCCATCTGTAGGTGCCGTCCACCATAGCTATACCATATGTGACTTTTTTGGAGTACTTTCTTGTCATTTTTTTATTTATATTTGGTCATATTGTTGTATTGCTTCTGTTTTTTATTTATGAGGGTTGGATGATCTATTTTAGGATCTTTTGCAGTTCTGGGTTATCTCCTTTCATAGGTATGTTTGTCTAGTTCAGTAACATGCAAGTAACCTAACACTAAGATGTTGAAGTATGTTTAGAATCATTTTTTCTTGAGGATAAGGGAGCTCTTCCCTAAAATCTTGTTTTGAGTTATCTTATGTTGAGTTTATAATTGGTTCAAATCGGATATATCATGCTATTGTTATGTATTGGTGTCTTTCATTAACAACTTAGATCTGATATAGATCGCTACTCTTATCACTGTATTGTTTTAAGTACTTTAATGGTTATTGTAACTCATTTTTTATGGGACATGCTGGACATGAAGGATATTGAGGTGTGGTTTTTCTATGTTAGACATGCTTGTCTCATTGCTTCAGCTTTGAGTTTGAATATATGAGAAAAATAATTATAAAATACAAATCAGTTGAATCTACCTAAGAGTTTGCATCTTTTCTCAAAATGAGTTGAAATGTGCATTAAACATTTTTATGGATCTTGTGTATTTAGACTGGCGCTTGTGTAGTCTGCTGAATTGACCCTAGTTAGTTTGTTTTCCTTTGTTAATTTGTTGTTCTTTCCTATTTCTTTGTTAACCCTAATTGAATTAACTTAATTAATCTATAGACCTAGATATCCTAATCAATTCTAAAACCTTAATAATTATAGTAGAATTATCTTCTTAACTTTTATTCCTATCATCCCCTCCTAGGGTTTATTAGTTTTTCCTCAAAATGGAGTGGTGAATCCACTCCCTCCTTCCTATTTTGGTAGTGTGGTGCCTCACTCTAACTGTAGCACTACAAAAGCTATGTATTTTTAGCTTTTATTTCGATTAAATGAGTGCAAATTAGTGAAGACTCCATTGTGTAAGTTTATTTCATTATGTAATGCTTGGGATATAAGTTGTAATAAAGGGCAACATGCCCATGCATTTTATTAAAGAAATAAAGCGAATGATTTCTTAGAAGGGATAACGGGTGGCATGTTTTACAAGCGGCAAAAAGGAAAAAAGGCAAAAAGGCAAGTGAAGTGAATGTGCTTGTGGGAAGGAAGGGTTTCCTATCAATTGATTGAGTTGTGAATGCTTTTTTCTTGTGTATGATCTAACATGATTCTTTGATTGGTTGGTCGTTACTTGTTCTTGCTTAGTTTGTGAGGGTTTGGAGATTTTGATGATTTTTTTTATTATTATTAGCAATTCTTTGGGTTTGCAATGAGTGAGAGAGCCACCCTTGTCACACTTAGGTCCTCAACTTGGGGGTTACTTTGTAAAGTGAGAGCCTATGGCTGGGTGGAAAACCTCTAGAGGAGAATCATTTGCAAATTTGATCTCAAATTAAAGTTTGCACCTTTGATGTTTATGCGGATGTACCCTTATTTCCCTATTCTTCTTTATTTCTACAAGACATCATCCAAGGTTTTTCTGGTGTACATCATGTTACTATCTATATTGCATGGGTGTCCACCAAGGAGTTCTGAAGCTTTCTGGGCATAAAAGAAACCTGTAGCATCATTCTAGGCATTAATTTATCAAATCTTAGCAGCCCAATGTGTGTGAAATAGAAGCAACAAGTTTGATCCCTCAAGTATGGGAAAACCTAGGTGTGAAAGCAACCTTAATTCTCCATGATTATGTATCTAATCCACAAGGAAGAGCATCATTTTAAATCCAAGTTAATTTCAGCAGTAATAATCCTAATTCATAATTATGGGTTGAATTTGAGGATTAATTTCCAATTTTGAGCACCCATGCAATAGTGTGTGAAAGTTTTGGGCACTTTGGGAGCATTTCTGAGCCCATCTAATGAAAAATTGAGTGTTCAAAATAAATTTATTGACTGCTGAGCATGATAATGGCATTTATTCTATGTTGGCAATGGTTCAAACTTCAAATTGCGAGGTAGCATAACATAGAGCTGAAATATTGCACTTGTCAAGTTGTAATAGGTAGGAAAATGGAGGTAAGATATGATAGAAGGATGCCATTGAAAGTAGGATATTTGGGTTGGATGGATGTTTCTCAGTCCTTTCAAGATGCATGTGTGCCATTTTCTCATTTTTCTTCCTAATCATATACTAATAAGTAATAGGCTATGTGCTTGAAATATATATGCTATCCTATACAGTTTCAAAGAGGACATCAGTTTCGAGGAAGAAATTTAGTCTCTAATAATCATTTCCTACCAACATCATTGTAAGAGCCTAGAGATATGCCTAGATTTGAAGTACAATCTTTGCTGCGAATTCTAGGGAAAAATAGATAATCTCAAGCAGCTCACCAACCTCCATATGTTACCCACCAACATTGAATTCTGATACTTGTGTGGAGCCTACATGGACACTTATATAGACCTACGTGGAAGGTCTACACTATGCACACTTGCTAAAAACTAGTGTCTATCTTCTCTGGTGGTGCACCTGCTATGAAATGTGGTCTCTCTCACCATTAGCTAGTCTCAAACAACTCACCAACGGCTAGTATTTAGCACCACTGATGAAACTACTAGATGCAACAAGTTCCTTATTAATTGAGTGCATGTGAACAACTTGTGGAAGAAATCTACATTTGTGAGATATTACTTTTCATTGATTATGATGATATATGTGATACAAATTAAATATCTTGAGATGAACAGACCAACAAGGTTTCAGGGGGAGCAATTAGTCTACATATTGATACGGGGAGCAATATGGTTAGATAAATAAAAGCAAATAAAGTGAAGCACCATTGTGATGTTGTCATTGATGCATGCTTACCTTTTATGAATTTACTAGATGACTGTTGATACATTCATTATGTGGGCATGTTCTTAGATGTCACGGGAATTTCAATGATAAATTTAAACACTTGACAGGTACAACTAAAGTAAAGCTGTTATGGGAAGCATGAGCTTATAAAGATATTATTCAACTATATTATAATACCACTTAGATGGAGATGAATTTCACTAAGTCCTTGATTTGTTTTAATTGTATGCTTAATCATGGAATCATAGGTGCGCTAAAAATGACCGCATCTAGTTAAATATGCCGACATTGAAGTTGCAGAATACATTTACATCAATTCTCCAAATTGGATAAGCAGTTGATTTGGAAAAATGTTTTCATCCTTTCGAGAAATGTCGGCATCCACTTTGAAAATTCTCATTGGACTGATAAAATGCCCGTACTACCATATAAAATTCTTGCATGCCTCAAACAAATGCACATAGGTCTAGAAAAATGCCCGCAAAAATGCACAAAAAGTTGAATATGGTTAGATAAATAAAAGCAAGTAAAGTCAAGCAGCATTGTGATGTTGTATTGATGCATTCTTACCTTTTATGAATTTACTAGATGAATGTTGATACATTCATTATGCAAGCATATCCTTATATGTCACGGGCATATAGTATTCATGTGTGGGTGCTTGCATACTTATGTAGGCATGTCCTTACATGTCATGGGAATTTCAATGATTTGTTGGAATTTCAACAATTTTCCTACGAGCATATTTCCACATCTATTTCATGCATTTTGGGGTTCAATGACCATTTATCTATTACCCTATGGGCATGTTTAACTAGTTGCCGACATTTTATTGTAGTCTTGCATGCATAATGCAATACTTGCAGGCATTTATGTACATTAAGTATGGGATTTAAATGTCTTCAAAAGCTTTCTCTAACTCAGATTTATACCTGGAAGCAGGGTTGATAAGGTAACAATATGGTTAGATAAATAAAAGGAAATAAAGTGAAGCAGCATTATGATGTTGTCATTGATGAATTCTTAGCTTTCATGAATTTACTAGATGATTGTTGGTACATTCATTATGCGGGAATGTCCTTACATGTCACGAGCATATAGTGTACATGTGTGGGTGCTTGCATAAGAATTTGAGCATTTCATTACATCTCACGAGCATTTCAATGATTTGTTGGCATTTCAACACCTCCTGTGGGCATATTTCCACCTCTATTTCATGCATTTTGGGGTTCAACAAGAATTTATCTATTACCCTATGGGCATGCTTAATTAGCTTCAGGATTTTTATCTTAGTCTAGCATGCATAATGCAATACCTGCAAGCATTATTTCCATTAAGTGCGAACTTTAAATGTCTTCAAAAGATTTCACTAACTCAGAGTTGTACCTGGAAGCATGGTTGATAGGAAGTAGGTGAAGTATTTTTTGTATAAAACCATCCATCCTAATCAATCTGTGGAGGGAATATAGGAGCAAACCATGAATGTATCTATCAATAAAACCCTAACTGCAATTTATCAAGGGAATATAGGAGAAACTCTCAAACACGCAAAGCATTATATCTTCTGCTAGAAAACGAGTTAATGGATTGAATGAAATCAATTGACTTACATAAGACATCTCTGCGGGACAAAAATATACTTATACTGGATCTACTCCTGGTTGCACCGAAGAGGTGCATTCTATAGCCCAGTAGGAGAGAGATATGTAACTCCTTTCGTGCTCATCCTGGAGTTGACACGTATCCTTTATAAAAAATAATAAAATATTATTAAAAATAACTTGTCGGCTTAAATTAAATTTAAATTATTTAGAATTGCATACATATAAAACAACATAAATTAGATAAACTAAGACCATAAACACTGCATTACACATTTCCACTCTAAAAAAAGGTTTGCACCTTGAGAGATTTGATCCCTCTCGGTGCTTGATAAATCCCCTTTTAGATGGATCTATGTTCATTTTTAACTACCTGGTCCTGAAGCTTCCTTAGCCTATGCTTTTCTTGATGCCTTATTGACCTTCACCTTTGCTTATGGGTCTCGATCTCAATCTTCCAATGTCCCTCTGCTTAGCTTTTGGAGATGAAGGGGGTTGACAACCTTGAGGATAGAAAATCCCCAAAGTTTGGATACCATTAAAATTGAGTTGAATCTCGACTCCCACCCAATAAAAAGCATCTTGTAGGAAGAAATCATACCATAAAAATTGAGTCAAACAAGAAATTGATTTGTGTCTGTTGCGGCTTAAGGGTTTCTCCATGCTCACAAGATATATTTCTGGTTGTGTCAAGGAAGGGGTTCATTGAACAAATAAGAGTTTCTTCCTCTACAACCTTGGAACCTCCTCTGCAACCTCGGGCCTACTTCGTGGGTGAGGTAACTGAAAAACCTCCTCTACGACCTCGAGCCTAGTTCTTGGGTGAGGTAAGTGAAAGATGTAAAATTTTGTTGTTGTGACAGGGGGAAGGTAAGATGGATAGTTTTAATTGTTTTTTTTTAATATTTATTAATTATCGTTATCTCAGTAGTCAACAAGATTATCATGATCATTGTCTTTATGGCCATCATCGTCATCATAGAGAACATCATCGTCAATAGACCCTTTCTTGAAAATGATTTGTCATATGCATGTAATATGGTGACCATTTCAAAGTTTGACACACAGAGGATGCTTAATAAATACCATCTCATGGTTCTTATTTCCTATGCCATTGTCAAAGGCCATACTACAACATGAAAAAACAAAATAGTGGGTGAAGGTATGAAGGTATTGAGAACTAGGGTGGTTTATTTTTGTTTTTGGGAGCTATGAGTATGGGAGGTATTTCTTTTTCGTTCCTGGGGATACATCCACTATCAAGAATACTTTCAACACCTTTAAAGGGATCAAAATATGAGTGTTTATGTTTTATCCAAGGAATAACTTTCTCTTGAAATGGGAAAACTCTCCTATATTGAGGTGGTGGATGGAGAGTCTATTGGGAGCGATGCCATGTTGTTATTTTAAGTTATGTTATTCAACATAATTGTTATGGCTTACTCATATTTCTTAGAAAAGATTCAAGTTATTTTTAGACTTTGACTATGCTCTACTGACTGCTTCTTTGGATGAGCTATTTTCATGCCATATAAATGCCTTACTTCGGGGGGATTTTCACTTTACCCCCTATGTGTTTCCTTGGATAAGCCTTCACGGCTCATTATGCGCTTCTTTTGACTACGTGGAATGTCTTTTTGGTGTTGGATTGAGGCTTGCTTTTGTACACCCTTTGATGATGGGTTGTAGGATACATTTTTGACATAGACTACGTACTTTGTATTGACAGAAGTATAAGATATGAGATATTTTTGAAATTACTAAAACCAATTGAAAATGTAATTTTGAAGTTATAGAAAGTGTTTGTTGTTTTTACCAGTTGGGATTCCACAATAAATTTTTGTTCTCTGTATCTTGTTGATTCTGTTTGATATTTATTATTTTAAAAGTGGATGAAATTGTGAAAAAAGGTAACGATACTGACTCATACCCCCCTTTCAGTATTGTTCAATATTGTAGCATTTAAATGATTATGGTTATTAATGTTTTTTCTTTTCATTACTTTAATGATTATTAATGCATCTCTCTATTTTATAGTATTGTGTTGATTAAAACAATTAATATACCTATATTTTTGCTTTTTACAATTTATATGTGAAATGTTTGTTCAATTTTGTTGTATAGCTTTTTTTTAATATGTGTGACATATTCCAAGGACTATGTTTATCCTCAAGGGGATGGCCACCCCTTTCTGAGTTAACCTGAGAAATATGAGATGACCACATGATATTCCTTATTCAATGATGATGATTATGATCTTGCACTCTTTGCATGAGACACATGAGACATATGACCACATACAGTTGAGAAGGTTGAGTAACCTACCCTCATGTTGAATTGATGTCCAAACTGTCTTGTACTTTTTGCCATGTAATCAACCTTTATATTGATTTTTGCAATGGAATCATCATTTTCCATCAACATCCTTTTTCCTTAGTTGTTGTACCTGTCATGGGAGTCCTCCATCTAAGTGGTCGTACGATATAGTTGGAGAATATATTTATAAGCTTAGGATTCCCACAACAACTTTACTTTAGTTGTACCTATCAAGTGTTTAATGTTATCATTGAAATTCTTGTGCCATGTAAGGACATTCCCGCATAATGAATGTATCAATAGTCATCTAGTAAATTAATAAAAGGTAAGCATGCATCAATGACAACATCACAATACTGCTCCCCCTGAAACCTTTTTGGTCTGTTCATCTCAATATATTTAATTTGTCTCACATATATCTTCAGAATTGATGAAAAGAAATATCTCACAAATGTAGATTTTTGCAAACATATTGTACCTAATTTATTCTTGCATTTTACTTCATCTATTGCTATGGCTACCTGCGGGCCATTTTCATCCTTTTGTGCATTTCTACGGGCATTTGTCTGGACATATGATGTTTGACACCTATGGGAATTTTATAAGGTAGTGTGGGATTTTTTTCAGTCCAAAGGGAATTTACAAACTGGTTGCAGGGAATTTCTCAACAGGTTGCAGGCATTTTCCCAAATCAACTACTTATCCAAATTGGAGAATTGATTTAAGTGTATTCTGAAACTTAAATGTGGGCATATTTAACTAGATGTGGGAATTTTTACAAGCTATGGGAATTTTTACTCTATTTCCCTGTGGGCATTTTTATTTGTCTATTTCCCTATGGGAATTTTTAACTATATGGGGGAATTTGTACTCTCAAGTGCAAGCATATTTGAGGCCTGAGGATATTATTGAGGCCTGGATGGAATTTGTCGTCTCCACTTGTGGTTTTATTGGGGATCGTACATGCATTTTAATGACATATCCTTCACTCATGCGGGATTTTTTATTTTGCATGAGTGCATTTTTCTAAATATTTCCCGAAATTAATGCATTCTGCATGCAAGACTAAGATAAAATGCCCACAGGTAGTTAAACATGCCCACAGGGAAATTTTGAACCTTTTGTGCATTTTTGTGGGAATTCTTTACATCAACTGGGAGGATGAGCCAAAAAATGTTTTGAATACTTGTTCTATACTTTGCAAGACCTGTCCATGTCAACTGCTTTTTGCATTCTTTCACCCTTGCGTTCACATTTTTTGGAGTACTTTGTTGTCATTTTTATTGTTAGTTGGTCATACAAATGTGCTGCTACTGTTTTTTATTTGTGACTATTGGATGATCTATTTTACATTCTTTTCCAGTTATGGGTTCTCTCCTTTGACAAGTATGTTGGTCTAGTTGAGTCTCATGCAAGTAACCTAACGCTAAGAGGCTAAAGACTGTTTAGAAGCATTTTTTCTAAGGATAAGGGAGCTCTGCCCTAACATCTTATGTTGAGTTTATAATTGGTTCAGATTTGATATATCATGCTACTGTTATGTATTTTTGTATTTCATTAACAACTTAGATCTGATATAGATCGCTACTCTTATTACTATTATTGTTATTGTAACTCACTAGGACATGTTGGACATGAAGGATATTGAGGTATGGTTTTTCTATGCTAGACATGCTTGTCTCATTGTTTCAGCTTTGAGTTTGAATATTTGAGAAAAATAATTATAAAATACAAATGAGCTGAATGTACCTGAGAGTTTGTATCTTTTCTCCAAATGAGTTGAAATGTGAATTAGACATTTTTATGGATCTTGTGTCTTTAGAGTGGTGCCTTGTGCAGTCCAGTGAATTGAAAGATGGAGGTAAGTAATTTTGAATTTTCTCCTATTGAATGCCTTTGATCCTGAACTTTTTGTGAATTTTCAAATATGGCAAGTGACATTTATTTTTCATTGTTTTTCACCAAGTTGTCTTCCTCTACTCTTCGATTATTTATAAAAAGGGTCAAAGTATTAAGGCTATGATTACTTCCTTTGATTGCTTCAAAATCTCATTGGTCATGACTAATTACTCAACTTCTGGAATGTCAAGTCTATGGTGAGTATCAAAAATGGATTCATAAATTTTTCATTTTCATCCTGTATATTTTTTGTGGAAATTAAAACCAAGAGATAGAACAATTACACTCACAAAATTGCTAATCAGACATGCAAAATTAACACCAAAGGAGACTGAAATTGGAGCATAACACTAATCTATATTGAGTAAGTGTACAATATACAAACTTATGAATTAATAGGTTGTTGTAATATATAATTACATGAGATATTCAAATGCCTAAATATTCCATTCAAAATAGTCAAAAAGCAGGCTTACCAAAACTAGTCAAATCCCCCATAGGTGCATAAAGCAGTTTCCAAATATAGGTAGATACTCACGAATTGGATAAGTAAAGTTTGAAAGCTAAAGAGGGATGGAAATACAAATCATACATGATTTTATTTGAAGAAAATGAGGGAGGATGATGTGGGCAAAAAACAAGGCATTTACAACTAGTCTAGCTTTTCCTTTGCCTTAAATCAGAAATAAAACAAGGCAGCTTTACAGAAAAAGAAGATATGTGTTTTGGAGAATATGGAATAAAGTAGACATGCTAAAATGGGTTTCCAAGATGTTTTCCAAGCGCTCCATGACTCATTTTTAGCATGTGTTTACTTCTAGGACATGTAGAAGGCAACTAGCATAGAGTGGAATCTAGTAAACTATGTAATAAGACAAAAATGATTAAATTAATGTCTAAGGTAGGTAAATATGGTTTGATTATTCTAACACCCTCCCTTAATCTTGAATTTATGAGTAAATATCAAAAAACTATAGGGCCTAGAAACAAGGCTTAGTCACCCTTTACATACTGCTTGTCCATACAACCAAGGAAAGAGGAAAAAATCCAGTGGGAAAATCCTCCCTTAAACATGGACAGGAAAACAAAATTTGGAAATATTGTCATCAATCATGCTTCACAGCATGATCAGCAATTCCCAGCAGTGATTTGAGATTGCTGAATGTCTTCTCACAAAAACTTTGTTGAAGATGTTTACTACTTGTTCTGAAGATGCACATAAGAGTAGATGAATGGTACCATCATGTACAAGCTGTCTGATGTAGTGCATATGGATCTCAATGTGCTTGGTTTGCTGTCTCTGAACTGGATCATTACAGATTCAAATGGTGCTCTGATTATCACAGTAGATAATAGTTGAAAAATCTGATTCAAAGCCACATTCTCCAAGTATTCCCTACAACCACAAACATTGAGTTGCTGCATTTACAACTCCTCTATACTATGCTTCTGTAGATGAGAGTTCTATGGAAATCTGCTTCTTGCTTGACCAGCTGATTGGTCCTTTTGCAAGCATGAACACATATCCTGATGTAGAATTTCAATCTATGTTGTCACCTTCCCAATCACTGTCAGTAAACCCAATCAAATCAAGATCAGATCCCATGAGTTCTTGTTCCTTGAACAAAGTTTAGGAACCTTTTGGCTTATTTCCAGTGGATCTCATGAGGTTGATCCATGTATCTAGAAGCCACACTAACTGCATAAGATAGATCAGGTCGAGTGTGTGTAAGATAAAGAAAACACCCAATCAACTACCTATACACTGTATTATTTACCATAGGATAAGAACTTGCTTCTTCAAGCTTAAATACTGAAAGGAAGGGAGTCTTTCTTGGCTTGCAATATTTCATGTTGAACTTGTTCAGAAAATCTAAGGCATACTTGGACTGATGTACTTTGATTCCATGTTGGGATTGATCAATTTTGAGACCCTAGAATTGGCTCAACAATCCCAAATCTGTCATAGAAAATGCATGGTTCATTGCATCCTTCAAGGAGGCAATCTCTTTCTTTGAACTTCCTGTAATCAGAAGGTCATCCACATACAAGACAATAATCATCAAAAAACCATGAATCAGCTTCAAATAGACATTAGGATCAGACTTGCACCGAACAAAACTCGGTGATAGCAAAAATCCATCAATCTTGGCATACCAAGCCCTGGGGGCTTGCTTGAGCCCATACAATGATTTATTTAACCTGCACACTAAAGATGGATTAGAAAAAAACCCTTCTAGTTTCTACATGTAAATATCCTTAGTGAGATCTCCATTTAGGAAAGCACACTTCACATCCATGTGATGTACCTCCCACTGCTTCGAAGCTGCAATGGCTAAAGCTAGCCTTATGGATTCCATCTTTGCCACTAGTGCAAAGGTTTCATTGTAGTCAATACCATGTACTTGTGAGTATCCATTGGCTACCAATCTTTCCTTATATTTCAAAGGTGAACCATCAGCAACAAACTTAGTCTTGAAAACCGACTTACATTGAACTAGCTTCCTCCCTGGGGGAAGATCAACCAGTTCCCAAGTGTTTTTCTTCTAGAGCGAGCTGAATTCTTCTTTCATGGTTGTTTTCCATATTGGATCATGTGCTGCATATTCATATGTATGTGGATCTGGTTCAACCATTAGATAACACTTCTTAGCAAATAGAGGATCTTTCACACAAAGGGCACTCTCAAATTGAGATCTAGTCCTCCTAGTGTCATTAGGATTTCCAGCTAGTTCCCTAGCTGCATGAATGGTCTTTTATGCCTATTTTGGTCTTGTAGGACTGTTATGATATACAATCAAATCATCATTATTAGACATATCAGAATCATCAAACTCATTAGTCTCTTCACTTACAATCAATGGATCTGGTGGTGAAGAAGACTCTCCAACTTCAACTGCTACTAAAGGCTCTTCTTGGAACTGAACACTTCTTTCAATGAAAGATTTGTTAGTGATCAAGTTGATTAGATTGTACCCTTTTGAATCTTCAAAATACCCAACAAATAGGCACTCTTGGATTTGGGGCTGCAAAGGTTTCCTCTTTTCTGTTGGAATTCTACCCCAAAACTTTGAGTTAAAAATCTTAAAATGGGTCACATCTGGCTTGAGCCCACTCCAAGATTTGAAAGGAGTCATACCATAAACATAATTATGAGGCACCTTATTCTGGATGTAGGATGCACAATTTATAGCCTCGGCCCAAAACTTTGGTGGCAAAGTCTTAGCCTCCATCATGCAGGTTTCCATCTCCTTCAGTGACCCGTTCTTTCTCTTAGCAACACCATTTTGTTATGGTGTGTAAGGGATTGAATGCTGCATATGAATACCTGCATATTTAAAATACTGAATGAACTCAGACTTGACATACTCACCACCATTGTCAGATCTGAGGATCTTGAGTTTCCTCCCAGACTGGTTTTCAACCAAGGCTTTAAAGACTTTGAAGAGGTCAAAAACTTCATACTTATTCTATAGGAAGTGAACCCAACAATACCTGGAAAATTCATCTATAAAAGTGAGTGAATATTTGGTTTGACTCATGGACATATGAGGAAATGGACCAGCAATGCCACTATGGATCAACTCAAGAGGTGCAAAGGTTCTCTCATGACTAGCTCTCTCATATTTGTGCTCTGGGTGTTTTCCTAGGGTACATATTTGTGCTATGGGTGTGCTCTCATATTTGTGCTTCGGTAACCCTATGACCATATATTTTTCACTCAAATCAGAAAGATACTTGTCATTAAGATGGACAAATATTTCATTCCAAAGCTTGCTTGCCTCATTAGCATGAATCAAAAGAGCAGAGGGGTTTGAGTAGGGTAGAAAATGGGAAAACATGTATACCTTCGAAGTGTGATCAACAATACCTTTTTCTATGACTTTACCATTTAAAATCTCAGTGATTTCAAATCATCAGGGGAGAAGATGACCTTCTTTGGTGACCCAGTGTGAGTCATCTGATACACTGACAAGAGATTAGAGGCAAGACCTAGAACATACAACACATTATTGAACTTACCATGGTCAAGATCGATCCTTCCCTTCCCCAAACTGTCAGTGAGAGAGTCATCTCCCAAAACTATTGGTGGACCTTTCGACATGTCAAGAGAGGAGAATGCCTCTTTTGTCGAAACCATATGTCTAGAAGCTCCAGAGTCTATGACGAAGCTAGGTGAGCTTGATGTGCTATAAAACAAGGCATGTACTATCTCTTTTTCCTCTGAATTTGATCCTCCTTCCCTATTCTTTGTGCAATCAGGAAGGGAGATATTAATATTCTCCAAGAGTTGGGTCAACATGTCAATTTTCTTCTTCATACAAGAGCTCTCAGGATGATATCCCTTACTGGAGTATGCGCACTTTCTCATTTCTCCTTTGATCTTCTTCTTCTAGGAGTTCTTCTCGAAACCTTGGGGCTCCTCTTGAGACTTAGACTTGTCTCTCTTTTTCTCAGGTGGATTTTTAGTTTTTTTCTTGCTTTTTGAATACACTCTTGAATCTTCAACAACCAAATCTTGGTATTTGGAAGGTTTGATGGTGCCCATCATCACCAACTTATATTGTTCCTGTGTGAGGGATTCCATGAACTATGAAAGCTTAGGCATCTTCTAGGATTGAGCTGTCAACTTGGTGGCATGGAGGGTTGAAACAAACACTGAATAGTCAGGGACAAGCTTAGAGAGTATGGCCAAAAATAGTTGCTCTTCGTTCTTTTCTATCCCATATCATTTCAACTACAAAACAAGGGCCTTAAACTTGGAAAGTGGAGTCGTAATGATTCGAAGCTACTGGGACTCAAGGAGATCAGCTCATTCTCTATTTGATGTCCTCTCATCTCATATGTATTTATAAAAATCTATACAAGCTTATCCCACACTTCATTAGGTGATGTCAATCCATCAAGATGGAAGAGGAGGTCTCTTGAAATGCTCAAACACAAAAGACCATAGGCCTCATCCCTATTGTTGTGCCATTTGATTTTCTCTGCAGCTACATTGGGCTCTACCTCAGTTTCCATAGTCACCCTGTAGAGACCTTTCGCTCTCAACAATATCTCCATCTCATCTTTCCACTCAAATAAATTGAATGGAGTCAAGATGATCTTTTGAGATTGGTCCATAGCTTAGAAACTGTGCCCTTCAGTTAGCAGAATATGCTCCCAGTCAAGATGTCAAACATGCACTAGAAATATGGAAGGATAGAAATCGATCTACAAAGGATATGATACCATGTGGAAATTGAACCCAAGAGATAGAACAATTACACTCACAAAACTGCTAATCAAACATGCAAAATTAACACCAAAGGAGACTAAAATTGGAGCATAACACTAATTTGTATTGAGTAAGTGTACAATAGCCAACCTTATGAAGTAATAGGCTGCTGTAATATATAATTACATGAGATATTTGAATGCATAAATATGCCATTCGAAATATTAAAAAAGCAAGCTTACCAAAACTAGTCAAATCCCCCATAGGTGCATAAAGCAGTTTCCAAATCTAGGTAGATGCTCACGAATTGGCTAAGTCAAGTGTGAAAGATAAAGAGGGATGGAAATAAAAATCATACATGCTTTTATTTGGATAAAAGGAGGGAGGATGATGTGGGAAAAAAATAAGGCAGTTACAACTAGTCTAGCTTTTCCTTTGCCTTAAATAAAAAATAAAACAAGGCAGCTTTACAGAAAAAGTAGATATGCGCTTTGGAGAATATGGAATAAAGAAGACATGCTAAAATGGGTTTCCAGGATGTTTCCCAAGCACTCCATGACTCAGTTTTATCATGTGTTGACTTCTAGGACATGTAGAAGGCAACTAGCATAGAGTGGAATCTAGGAAACTAGGTAATAAGACAAAAATGATTAAATTAATGTCTAAGGTAGGTAACTATGGGTTGATTATTCTAACACCCCCCCTTAAGCCTAAATTTATGAGTAAATATCAGAGCTATAGGGATCACAACCTTGCCATCTTCTACAGCAGCAAGGTTGATCAAGTTCTGCAGAGTTGAGGAGCACATCCAGTCTCCTGTCCCTCTCAGAAGAAGAGATTGTCTAGCTTACAAGATTTTATCCTAGTTTTTTTTGCAAGTTGTAGAGAGTATCTCCTATAGCATATCAACAACTTCAATATGGATTCAAAATTTCCTCTACTATCTCCTTTCAACTATGTTGATTGGAAGCCAAAGATGAGTGCATACTTGAAGAGGCAATGTCTCTTTGATGTCTCCATTGGTGCATTGAGCGAACCTAAGTATTATGAAGAGAATATTGATTGGATTAATAATTGTGATATATATTATGGAGTTATGTGTTTGGGAATGTCTCCAAATATATATCATCTCATAGATTCTGCTGAGTATCCATTTGATCTTTGGAAGAATTTGGACAAAGCTTTTGGTTTGCAGGAAATTGAAGATGAAGCATGGAGAAAACCCAACATCTCCTCTTGTTCTCTCTCTCAAGATTTCTTGGCCTCTATATTCTCTGATGAAGTTGATCAAGATGAAGAATTTTCTCATATAGTTCATGTTGATGCTTCCCTCTTTGATTCGAATGCTTCCTCCTTCAATCAAGAAGCAAATATTGAAGAGCCATATTTTTATGTGTATCTTGAAGGTGATTTTTATTCTTGTGATACTAATTATGAAAAATAAGTAACATATGGATCTGATGGTGATATTGATTATGATCCTATCACCCATTCATTGTTCTCTATATCTCCTATCTTAGATTCTGAGATCTTTGTGCCAGATCCTTCCTAGAAGTCACAAAAGTCACCTTCCTCTATTGACATTTATTTTTCATTATTTTTCACCAAGTTTCCTTCCTCTACTCTTCGGGTATTTATAAAAAGGGTCAAAGTATTAAGGCTATGATTACTTCCTTTGATTGCTTCAAAATCTCATTGGTCACGACTGATTACTCAAATTCTGGAATTTCAAGTCTATGGTGAGTATGAACAACGGATTCACAAAGTTTTCATTTTCATCCTTTATATTGTTGTTATGAGTTTGGATTCAACAAGGGAAGTCCCACTATCAATCTCCTTCTTGAACTCTTCAGTAGTTTTAGCTCTTCGTAAATCATAACCTACCAAAATTTCTTCTTATTTTCAATAGGTAGTGTGAGACACATATAAGTTTAGATGTTTTGTCCTCTCTAATTCACTGCCTAAAACTTTCAGTTTATCTTATTGATTTATCTGTACATGAATTTCCTTATATTAAGATCTGAGAGGTGTTATTTTACATGTTAGCTTCTGATAATAGTTCTCCTGAAGTATAATGCACTTTAGGCTTGCTTTCAGTGCTTAACTTTCCACATTTAGATCCTTTCGATGATTTAGAAGGTAGGGACTTATGTCTTAGTTTTTGTTTTATCTTACTGAGTATTCCTTTCTAAAATTTGACCTTCATCATTTGTAAACTAATGTTATCCAAGAGAAGAAGTTTCAATCAGTGTTAAACATTTTCTTGATGTGGCTTCTTCATGTCTTCTTCAATTAATTGAATGCTATAATGAATGTATCAGCAATCATCATGTTGTACTTTAAATATGTTGTTCTATAGTTCTGAGGTAGCCACTTAAAAACCATCATGCATGTCCTATACAACCCATTGATTTGGAATTCCATTGTTTTGTTCGTGTGGTGTAATAAAAATAAGATTTGGTCCAACTCTTGGAACATGAAGGAAATATCCAAAGTTGGTGGAGTCAATGGTGACATCATTGCATGCTGAAACTGATAAATTTGATTTATCATCAATGAACACTTTCTCTCCATTGTGCTCCCTTCGATAATTAGAGAGGGGGTGTTGAATTTTTTCATGCCTAATCATATGTTTTGGTAGCTCCAAAATCAACAATCCATTCTTGTGATGAAGAGGAGAACCGATGTGCATGGTGCAAAACCAAATGTTGATTGTGAGAAGATTCACATTGGGTATAGTATTTAAGAATTCCCATATTGTAACTTTCTTGTTTTGTAAAATATTCAAACTTTTGAATGTAAGCTTTGATAGTGGTTGTAAGTAAGTTTATGATAGTGGCGCGCCCATTCTTATGATAGTGTTTGTAAGCTTTGAAGGAGTGCCCATTCGTATGATAGTGGTTGTAAGTAATTTTATTCTTACTAGAGGATTTTGGGTTTTCCTTATTAATGTTCTTGAACTGAAATGTAGAAGCTGAAGATAAAACTTTTGAAAGAGCTTAGTCTTGGAGAAACAATTATAACCAAAAATTCTTCCATGATTTTCAATGTGACACAGTGTCATAAAATATTATGTGAGGCTACCCAACACATTCAATCATAGTTGGAACTATGGGAGGGACTCTAACCAACAAATAGTGGCCACCAGATCACCATGAACGCTACCCAAATATACAAAATTTCAAAATGAAGGAATTAAAGTCCAACAAGTTGGATCTTTGGGCTATTTTGAAAAGGATTCAACTAAGTTTCCTTCCTCTACTCTTCAGGTATTTATAATAAGGGTCAAGGCTCTCGGGAAAGGGCTTCTAGAAATACCTATTTGAACAAGTTCCATCATCAATTGAAGGAGCAGAATTTCCAGGACAAGCACTACGACAAGCATCACAACTGTAAGTCCTTTCCAGAATGTAAGTTCTCCTAGATTTAAAATACAATCCTTGCTGTGAATTATATATATATATATTAAAACATAGTAAACGTCACTATAGCAACGTACTTCTAGTACTATAGCGACATAGCAACGTTACTATAGCGATGAATCAGTGCTTAGTCACTTCTAAGTTGCGACAAATGCTCATCGCTATTGCGACTAATGTACGTTGTTATATGGACGCAATATGAAATAGTCCCTTGATTTTGTGACAATATTATGTCGCTATAGAAACACTCAAACAACGCAATTTGACTTAGTCCCTTGTTTTTTCCACAATAAACCATTGCTATAACAATGCCCAGCCGTTGCTATAACAACACATAAAAGTCGCTATATCAATGCTTATTTCTTTTTGAAGAAAATGCCACAATCACCACGTGTCATCGATTTTCTGTCGCTATACCAATGAAATATTCGAAGTGTGGCTAATGTGATGATAATTTTGCAATGAAAATTTGGGCTTCTAATCGTCGCTATAGCAATGGAAATGTGTTTCTATAGAAACGATTTTCTGTGGGAAAAAATTTCACATGTACTAGTGAAGTAAAGCTTTGGTTATATCAAGCTTATATGTTGGTTGTCTATCCTTGGATCTCAACTCTGATGTAATTTCAGCACAACTTTCTAATATAAAGTTGTCTTATATTCCTGAAAAAAAGGGGTCCGCCACCCACCAAGTTGGCAGTATATTGGAACTACGCCAATCACAAAAAAAACCTCGATATATATTGTATGTGGTTTGGTTTGTTACAACGAAAACTGCATGTGGGCATTCCATGGAAAGGTATAATGATGGGCTTAGAATTAGCATCTGGTTGGGAACCATATACCATGCTATTTCAATCACATGAACCATGTACCATTAACTGTTGGAGGAGGATCTGCCCAACTATATAAACACAATTCGGTCAAGACTAAGAGGAGACCATGAATGCCTGTGTAGTTCCCTTTTGGAGTCAGAGTTTGGAGCACATATGAGGGGGAAGGTATGGGCTCAAATCCTTACCCGTACCCTGCTATACTTTTCTACAATTTTTATTGATTTATATTGTTGTGTGTATGCTTCCCAATGCAGGGAAGATTTTGTTAGAAGGGTATCGTATTTATAGTCAAAATTCATGATTTTTTGAGAAAAACACATTGGTGCAGTCGGAATTTAAATCCAGACAGTAGAATTTACATGTAACTCCAAAATTGAGGTATCATTATGTATCTTTCCATGTAATTTTTCATTTATTGAGATTATAAAAGGCCTCCTCATTGCAGAAGTAGGACTAGAGACATAGTCCACTTTGGACGAACTCTGTTAACAATCATGTCTTATTTTATGTGTGATTCCCATCTTTGTCATGTGCAAATGATCTTTCACTTACACTCTTTTATGCAATTCAATTTATAACTCATCGAATGAAAATCTCTTGGATCAATTGAGAACTACTTTTAATCTAAATAAAAACTTGAGTTAATCAATTCGAGTTCATTTGTAATCATCGGTTTCCATTAATTAGAGTAAGAGGTGGGTGTTTAATTTAAAGGAATGATTAATGCCTTATATCAACTTCAAGACGAAGTCTTCCAAAGAGAGCGGGGTATGTGACACCCCATTTAGAGATATCAAAATTAATTGAATGAAATCATTAGGTGAGATGAATCTATAATAAGGATTGGATATTAATGTCAGTGTGTAATTTATAAACTAGCATTGGGTGATCCATATATGAGAGTTTGGATATCAACTTCGGGAAAAAGTTTCCTAAAGAGGGGGTATGTAGTGACACACTTTTAGTTTAGACTTGCATCGTTATGAGATACTATTATTTGACGGAATTCAATTTTGGATGACCCAATTCTGTGTGGATTTAGACTAGGTTTATTATGATATGTTATTTTTTAGGGAATTTGATGATGAGTGACCCATTTGTGTATGGAAACTAATACCTAGATTAAGAAGTGGGATGTTTTAAAGTTATCTATTGGAAATTATGAAATGATGATTTGATGATGATGATATGTTTATATGGCTATAAAGGAATGAAATGATGATTTGATGATGATGAAATGTTTATGATACCATGAAGTTATGAATGGTGATTTAATTAATAATGATATGTTTATGCATATAATTTACTTTTGATGGGTTGTTGAGTGTGACAAGAAAAGAGAGGTACATGTGACGAACAATGGAATTGATACCGATTGGACTCCATATTAAGTTAGAGTATCCATGATAGGTGATGTTGACATGATGTAATTGATATGTTCTGTTTTATTTAAAAGTACTTTATATGTGTAGTGTTTATGTGTACATGTTGGAATATGATTTCCAATCGGTCCACATCAGGTGACAAGGTTGAATGGGAAGAAGATGTAAGACTAGTAATTACTCCACATGGTGAGTTGAAAAATGAGAGATGATTTTTCTCTTCAAATTCATGTTCTCATGAGGATAGGACACATATTTGTCCACTCATGATTCTTAGATTGGGAGAGATGCAATAAGGACTCAGCCTTATTCCCTAGGAACCATTAGTCCCTCAACAAGATTAAACAATTTGAGTTAACGAGGTCTCAATCATTGTACTAGTCCCCACCATGGAAGGGATATTTGAAGGGAATGTGTGGAGAATTGCACCCTTAGTCGCAACGAGAACATGACATTAAAAATAAAATACTGAAGGGAGGTAAGAATGTGTGTTTTAAAAGAAATAGAAAAACATTTTAATTAAATTAGGAGAAAATAAAAATATCATTATTTGCAAATAGATCTAAAATTATGAATAAAAAAGAGAGAGAAAATAAATTAACTCAAGTATTTAGTGAACACACACACACACACACACACACACACACACACACACACACACACACACACACACATGTGCGCACACACGTATGCACACAATTAGGAGAAATTGAAGAATTCATCCAAGAGAAAATCTAGGAGATTAGGTGAGAGTAAATATCATATTAAAAATTAGAAAAATATGAATGAGGGGAAAAGTGACACTTGGTGGGTGAATAATAAAGAAAATTAATTAAAATAATTCAAAATTAATCATGGATGAGATGCATGGGAAATATATAAAGAGAAGGAGAGAGCATGGGGCTTGTTGAATATAGTTTTCATTGGTGTCAAAGAAGTTCACTAATGAAAAAGGAATAACCTAGGACATGATGACATGGCATGTAGGATGAAGTTGGCTAAGTGAAGTCAAAGTAATTACAACGCTAAGTTTCTATGAAGTGAATATTTGGACAGCCTAGATCATAATAGAGAGAAATATCAATGGTCTAGAATAGTTTATGCAATGCCAAGGTGCAAGCTTGTTAAAGTTGTGGGAAGACTATTGCGGAAGAGATTTGTGGAAGTCATTTTTTAGAATTTATGAAAAGCAGATCCAGAATATACAATCCATGATTCACAATCCACAACCTGACTACGAAAAGAACATTGTGATCGCAAAATAGCGGAGGTCAGTTTTGAAATTTGGGAAATGCACACTCGCAATCTACAATCCAAAATTACGGAATCCTATTTCGAAAAAATTGAAAGGAATTTCAATAACCCGCAGCCCGCAATTGCGGAAAGGTAATCATGGAAGTGGAAACATAGTTTGTAGAAAGATAAATGCGGAAAGGTCGTTGTGGAAAGATAGTTGCAAAAGTATTTCTGTTGCGGAAATGAAATTGTGGAAGGATTTATGCTGCAGAAATATGTGGAGAGGTAATTGCGGAAGGATTTATGTTGCAGAAAGGTCATTGCAGAAAGGCAATTGCGGAAGGATTTATGCATGCACAATGTATTTAAATTCCCACATAGGATTGTGAAGTATGCCTGAACATGGTGAAGAATATTAATTCCTAAGTAGGGTTTATTAATATTAAAAAGAGTTATGATTAAAAAGAAGGGACATGACTGTATTATTTAAAGAAGAAGAAGAATTAGTTTAAACAGAGTTAAAATAGATTATATTAATAAGCTATAAGAACAAAACTAATATATAAAACATAGTTTATTATTCTTGTAGATTGAAGATCTAAGAAGAATATACACGATAGCATTAGAAAATAACAAATTAGTTAATTCTATTAAACAGAGTTATGATGAATAAAAAGGGGAGTGAATGTATAAATAGAGAAGTGATTGTTGTTAAGGGACGTGTTTGAAAAGACATCATCTGTTGCCAAAGGTCACAATGAAGTTGTGTGATGGTTCAAATGAAAAGACATGAGTTTCCAATATTGAAGAGATGTGGTGAGATACTCTTTAAAGGTATTTATAAACAAAGGTTTAAGAGGAAGAATGTGTCTATGTAGTCCAGATCCATGTAGCAGCAGTAGCAGAAGACATAGACCAAGGAAGTGATGATAAACCAGTGACAGTATTGAATACATATGAATATCTGGAAGTTGATAAAAACATATTAAGGTGTCAAAGTGGTACTAGGGTAGGTTACATTCCTGTTAAGGGGTCACAACCTCCTTCCATTGGTAGCTAGTGAATAGGGTGTTTTAGCATCCTTTTAGTAACAAATGATAAAAACAGGGGGTCGTATCCTCCTTCTAGTGGTAGCTGGTAAATAGGGTGTCGAAACATCCTTTCAATAGCAGTTGATAAAAAAGGGGATTGTAGGATCCTTCCAGTGGTAGTTGATAAATAAAGTGTCACAGCATCCTTTCAATATTAGCTGATAAACCAGGGGTTTGTAGCCTCCTTCCAGTGGTAGCTGGTAAATAGGGTGTTGCAACATCCTATAAGTCGTAGCTGACAAAAATATTGTAAATATAATTTTGGAGTAATAGAAAGTGTTGGTGGTTTTTGTTACACCTAAATCTCGTCACCATCATGTTATGAGATAGGTATTCCCTTGTCTTCCCCAATCCCTCAAAGTTTTCCCTAGAGAAATGCAAGAATAAAATCACCCCCTTGCAAATTTTCCTTGTTTTGAGCCAGTAATGCTCCTTCTCCATTGATGAAAAGCATTACCTAAGTTACCAACACTCCTTTTACAAAACAAAAGAGTGGTTCCACTACTCTTTTCCTTCATTGAAAGGGTGTTACCCCCTCAACACCACCTGTTCGCTTCATTAAAAGTGTGATGCTCTAGTTTTAAAGGAAAAAAAGGAAGCTTCAAGAGGATTCTCAAAGCTTACCTCTGTGGAGCCTCATCCCTATCATTTAGGACCACCTAGAGCTCAAGATCCTCCTTTTTTAAGATCTTCTCTCCACCTCACCCATGATATCCTCAACAATTCCTATACTCCCATGCCTTTAAATCCTAGCTCATCCCTCATGGGAAGAAGGAGGAAGAATTGTGTTGCAAACCCACACTCCACCAAAATAATTCTTGAGCTATTGGAGGAAAGGTGAAGTTAGAGGAAAGGATCTATTGGAAGGAACTCTCGACAAAACAAGGCATGAAGGTTTTCGTCTTTCCAAGTATTCTTAATAAAGAATGTTTTCTCTTTCTGATATATGTTGTATCATGTGTATGTATTGCTTGACTCCTTGGTCACAAGCATAGATCCAGTTTTTATATCTTGTATGCTATCACTTTCTATTGTTGTCTTCTATCTTTGCAGGTAAACATAGGAAAAAGCTTCAAGGATAGTGAAGACATTCGTTAATAGAAGAAGCATGAAATACCATTCAAGTGTTTAAACAGATCTAGGGAGAGTATGACATTTGGGTTCATAATTTTTTCTAGACTTGATCCATTCAGATCTAGGGAAATGCCTCCTATCTGCAGGAGGTGCGAATTTATGGCTAACAGTTTTCCCAATTGGGATTCCACGATAAAAGTTGTGTGCCTTGTATCTTGTTGATCATGTGTGTTAATGAATAAGTTAAAATTCGTTTTAATTGTTAAAAGTTATCAATACTGATTCACCCCCCCTCTCAATATTGTCCAATATTCCAATAGGGCTCTCATCTCTTTACCCTATTGTTGGATGACATAGATTATGTCAAGTTTACATAGTGCTTGTTGGAGGGTTTGGTTTATCTCTATATGAAAGAGGTTGGGAGCCTCTTATTAGAAACCTACATACCTTGACTATGCTATAAATTTCTTGCTTTTATCCCCATTGTGGCTCGGGTTTCCAAGGGGAAGAAGAGTACATTTTGGAGTGGTAGGGAGGTTTCCAGTGGACATTAAACGATTGGAATTCGAGTAGCAAAATTGAAACATATCTTCAACCTCATTCCTTAGCCTTCAACACATCATGAAAAAGGTTATAGGTCAACATAATGTTATTTATGGTTTATTTATTTATTTTGGTTAATTAGTGGTTATATAGTTGTTTTATGTTTGATATTCCTTTGATTTAAATGTTATTGCTTAAATTAGATTATCCATGGATTATTTAAATAAAAGTTAATCTTGTTGCTCTAATTCTAGATATGATTTTTTTATATATGCATGGTTACTTAGTGGGTTTAGCAGGGGTCCCTGGAGGCTCTACTACATATTCATACCAAGAGGTCACTCTTGCATGTAATCATCCTTATAGAATTCGTCCAAGTGCCAATCATGAATTTAGTGATATTCCATGTGATGGCAATGTTACACAAACTCGAATGGATGCAAAACTCCATGAGTCATCATATCAAGTATCCTTATCTTGCTCTTAGTTATTCTATGGAGTTTGAATGGTGTAGGGTTGATTATTTTTCATATGTGAGAGCCTCTTCATTGCTTTATCTCTTTGACCTTGATATCAAGACACCACCCCCTCTTATATTTTCTTTGGATCCCTCTATTATATCTAAGGTAGAGATAAACAAAGGAAATTATTTTGAGATCTACAAAACCTATCTTTATTCCACATGGATTCAACCTACAAATCCATTGTCTTCAAACATTCAACACTGCATATATGCATATCTTAAGATTAGTGATAGGTTCATATGATCCCTAGGATACACTAGAATCCATTGGTGTGTAGCTTAAGGGTTCATATTTATCATTTCAAATTTTTCTCCCCCCATCTTCACATTGAGACAAACCACCATATTTTTCAAGAGAATTGTATTTTCCATATTTTTTCTTTAGAGCCTAAGATCGAGGACCACTTTATTTTCATATGCTCTCCCTTCTATGAGATCAAAGGATGGTTTTATTGTCTAGTTAGGAATTCACTTATCTCTCTCTATAATTTTATATCCTATGAGGAATAGATATGCTTATCCCTTTTCCTTCATGATATTTTCAATTTTCATCATCATATTTTCAATGGGAAGTACCATAGTGGAGAAACTATTAAGTTAATCACTTCTTCTCCTAGTTCTCTCACATTAGTAGGAAAAGGTCCCATGTCTTACTTCAAAGATCATATGGTAGACCTCATAGGAATTGTAGGACCAAGGAGTCTATTAACCCTATGGTGATCACACACTTATTTTTGGCCTTGAGTGTTAGAAGTGATTCTATAGGGAAACATCCTCCATCTACATTACTATTCTCTTCATGAGACTCGTCATTGTTATTTGTCATACGGGCTTGGCTATTTTCAAATGCTTTGACTTCTTTCTTGAAGATTTGTTTTCTTCCTTATATCTTAAGGTGTTCTTTTGCACTCTCTTTGTTACTTCATATCTTTTGCAGTCCCATGGCCCAATTTTATCCTTTTAATGGGAATTGATATATAAATTGAATTAATTAAATTTACATATTTTATTGTGTACTATAATATACAAATTTCTAATAGTGCACTATTATAAACAATCCAAACATAATGCTTTTACTAATTCATTAATATTCAAATTATAAATAACGGTATTAATGAATTATATTAGTTATATTTTATAAATAAATTTATATTAGAGACTTCTATATTTCTAATGAGTTTTTTATGACCGTAAGGTATCATTGGTTAATTACTTGATATTGAAATAAATGAAGGAATGCTAGAGTGAGAGGAAGGGATTCTTGAACCATGTTATATAAGCCACACATTTTCTCTTGATAGATGATGGTATCTTCAACTTTGATGGCACGGCTACATCCCTTAAAGGGGGAATTATTTGTTGATCTAATTGACAAAAACTAGGATCAAGGTGAAAAGACATTCATGGTTAGTCTAAACATTTGGTTCAAATTCACTTAGGATAATATATATTAAAATATTGGACTATCTGGGAGGGATAAAGATGCTCCCCATTTCACCAAGTTACCTCCTAATGTTCCTCTATGGAGATAAGTGTATAATATATTAAAGTAAATATTAATAGATTCCTATGCAAGGATGCACAGCTTGTTTATCGCATCCTTGGTGCATTATATGATACCATTGGTGATGGGAAACCATTACAATGAAAAGAATATTACTTAGTTGAGTTACTTCTCCCATATATAATTTAGCAAAGGTCACGGGTGGATGTTATTGTAGGAAAAAGAGTTTTACTGCACAATGATATCCTAATTAGATCAATGCACTTATCTCAAAAGCCCACTAGTGTGTCAAATTATTTGATGCACCACATTTAGGGTAAAAGAACAATAAATAGCCTATGAAAAGGTGTTTGTGTGCACCATAATCACTTAAGCACAATAATCCACTATTAACAAAAAAAAACATAGTGATGCATTGAATACTCCAATGCACTATGGTTAAGGTAAAATAAATAATAATAATGACTAATTTTCCTCATTTTCACGGTTCCTTCAATTATTTCCTACCTTGAAATATTTACTTCACTATACCTCCACCTTGCAATTTTGTGTCTGAATTATTAATTTTGGTTCCCATTGTCCATATGAGGTAGGGTAAAATTTGTAAATTTATTTAAAAAAACCTCATTATCATTTCCCTTTTCTATATGAGGTAGGGTAAAATTTGTAAAAATTAAAGAAAAAAACTCCTCCTTATCAATTTTTGCAAATTTATATGGCCATACTCAACAATCAAAGAGAAAAAACAAAGCATATTTTTAATTATGTATTCCTTTACATTTTAATAGTTTCAATAACTACATCAGTGAATTCATATTCACACCATAGCATTAAATTCATTTTGGGGACCACAGTACGAATGATTTAGAGAGAGAGAGAGAGAGAGAATAATATGTTTTATTGTCTTCCTTTACATTTTAGTAGTTTCATGCACAATATCAATGAATTCACAACCACACCATAGCATCACATAAGTTCATTTTGGGGAGAACATTACGAATGATGTAGAGAGAGAGAGAGAGAGAGAGAGAGAGAGAGAGAGAGAGAGAGAGTCACATTCCCATCCATCGATTCAACCAATGGATGAGGATATTTATAAATTCTAGGATTCTAAATTTCGCCCCATTGTCGTATTACAAACTCATAAAGAATAAAATGTGTGTGCAGATGTTTAATTACAAAACATGATGAAGATAAATTTATATCCACACACACAACATGCATATACAAGCATATTCATCACATGAATAAAACAACATTGCACATTCAAATACAAAGAGAACACTTATCTTTACACAAAGAATATCCAAGCAACTAATTATGTAAGAGCAATTTTCCATCCTACTGTAGGAACGTTGTCCATCATATACTCTTTTTTCTAAGAGGCCACCCCCAATATGGGTTATGAGGACACCGATATAAAGGAAACACCTACATGCCTCTCTCTCTCTCTCTCTCTCTCTCTCTCTCTCTCTCTCTCTCTCTCTCTCATCCTACAATCCATTCCACTCTTAATACTTAGCCAAATGTGCATCCAGAGTTCTACAATAATATATGTTAACACAAAAAATTTCCTAACCTACTCTACAAGTCCTACACCACCTACATACATTTATTTCCTAACCCATTGTACCTCCATCCCCACATTTAACCTATGTTTCTCTCACAAAAGGATAAAATAATAAAAAAAGGCTTTAAAAACCACCAAAAGAGCCAAAATAGCTCACAAAGGGGCTAAAGCCTCCAAAAAGGAGCTAAAAGCCCTAAAAGGGCCTAAAAACCCCGAAAGGAGCTAAAAATAAAAGAAAGGGGGCTTAAAACCCTAAAAATGTGAGAAAAACTATAAAAGGAGGGGTGGGGGTCCCCATCACTCATGACTATGTTTCTTCCTACCATTACTATAGTCATGTGAGTGCCTTGAGAGACCTTTCCTCTTAAGCCATTCATCCCATTCACCTCGTTTCCCCATTTGCCCATACCTTGGTGTATTGAGTTAGACTCCTCACCAACCTTGCATGTGGAGAGGCATCTTCCTTGTTTGGGCATTGCGGCCCCCTTCCAAAATAGATCTGAGATATAATGGTTTTAATGTTTTTGTTATTTAGTTCATATTTTAAATGTTTATTCTTATTTTCTTGCTAATAGTTAGTTGTAGGTTTTTGTTTATCCATTGACTCTACCCTTCCGTGCTATAGATAGAAGGTAGGTGCTTCTACATGTGGCTAGGGATTTTGTCTAGCCACATATTGACGACCATACAGGGTCGATCCTTCAGGTTCCCTAGTTTTATTTAGTTTTATGTTGTTTTTACTTAATTTTCGCACCTGATCAAACCCTTAGAGGGCCGATACGATTCCATTCGGCCCCATTGCTAGTTACTGTCGGTCGTATTTGATTTTGTTTTTAATTTTTCTTCCTTTCGCGATGAGTCACCTATATCGGGATGAAAGAGGCAACCTAGTCACTTATTCTGGTCGTACAGGTGCGACCTAATCACCTTCTTATCCCAATAAGGTGCAACCTAGATCCCAGGAAATAATCGATGCTTTAGAGCCTACAGGTGTGACCCAGTTGCCCATTTAGGCCCGACAAGTGCAACCTAGTCGCCTGTTTAGGACCTAAAGGAGCGACTTGCCTCCTTGGTTACTGTTACTACCTTATTTTCCCCAATCGTTTTTTTCCAGTAAACAAAAGCGACCTGGCTCTTTTTTTCAGTTTTTTCTGCATTCAATTGTCTGTTTCAGTAACTATTTAAGTGTCAATCTGCTTTCTACGCTGTTAATTTCATGCCATTTTTCTTTCATAGTTAAATACATTGGGAATTAACCTCCTTGTCCAGCCCTTCCTCCTCTACTCAGTCATCACCCTCTGGGATCTTCTGAGATAAGATGGAGGGTTGAACAAGTGTAGTAATAGGAACCTATGTTTGTGATTACTTTAGTCCATTAAAAACAAGTGACTTGGAAGCTAGAGGGGGTGGAAACCGTTGGGCATTTCATGACATCCCCGTCCTCCATGTTGAGCAACCTTGCATTTGAGGAGTGACCTATGGGTCTACGGGTGGGCTTGTTCCCAATTTGATGAGAGCCCAGCACTCCTTCTTGGATTGAGGGGATACAAAAATAGGGCAAACACATTATAGATTTACATTTTTGTAATTTCAGTTGTGCTTGAGTTACGTTTATCTCACTCGTTTACACATTATAGTTAATATTTCCCATTGTATGATCGAACCATATTATAGAAAAAATCATGGCCACTTGTTAACCAAATAATTGCAAAAATAATTTAAAATAAACAAAACTCATTCACAAAAGTGCACACAACCACACCATTTAATTCAACCAACCTCGGTTCATGATCCTGAGCGAACCTTTAAAAGTAATCAATTTACTTTAAATCAAATTTTGCAGTTTGAGGACATAATGCCCTAATTTCCATAACTGTGGGAAGTGCTTGGGATATGCCAAAAAAATCATTATGAGGAGTACCACAGGAACCCCAAAGTAGTTGGCCAACGAGAGGAATTGCCAAGCAAAATGGGCCAATGACACCTTTCGATTGACTAGTAAAAATTGTGAGGAAAAAGCCAAGCGTTGTCTTCTGGCAGTCGTGGTGGCTGAGTGACCACCTGTAAGCCAATAGGAAGCCATTAAACTGAGGTCCAATTTGCATTAACTTTTTCTATCAGAAAGACACCATTGATCCACGTCGATCCTCCTCTCATCTCAGGGGGGAGTCCCCTCAATTTGGGCCATTAAAACAACATCATCGAGACCATTCTCGGAAACCTTCCTCACCATTGGAAGGCCACACAGCCTTTGACTCTGAATCAGATTCCTACCAATCTAAGCCAAATATGCACACCGCACTGTCTAGCCCCATGGCTGGCGTAAACCCAAATCCCTTATCTAGAGGGGTGATTGGTAGTGGGCCTACATCCCTGCCCCCCATCACTACTAGAATCTTGGCTGGTGGTCCCAGTACCGATGTGCATACCGTGTTCAGTCCGCTACCCATTAGTGGTGGCCCTATACTAGCTTCTGCGATTCCCACAGTACCTCCTTTCGTGCTTGGGGGTAGTGGCCCTTCCACTAGTGTTTCGACTATCCCCATTGTGGGAAATCAATTTCATGTACCCCCAATCATGCAAGGACACAACGCTCCTGCAAATCCTGGCGCCATTGCCAGCCCTCCTCATGCCAACCTTGGGTCTATGTAGAAGGAGAAAGTCGACATAAGTCGACTTGAACGAAGACCGACTTAGTCAGTCGACTAAGTCGATGGACCGACTAGTCGATCAGCCGACTACGTCGGTCGGCCGACTAAACTATTTAATTAAGTCGGCTAACTAACAGTCATGTTGGTTCACCGAACCGACAAGTAGTTATTTTGTAACTGTTTGCAACTTGTATATATTAGGCTGTTGAGCCACACAAGAACTCAGTTCAGTTCTGTGCTTTGTATGAACTCATTATAATAAAGTATTCTATTCTATCCTATATGTTCTTGTCTCTTGTTTCTGTATATTTATATGTTTTAGTATGTATTATTGGTAACTTTATGTGATTTGTGAGATTACAACATTGAGATGTAGAAGGAGCAAGTCGACATAAGTCGACTTGAACGAAGACCGACTTAGTCAGTCGACTAAGTCGATGGACCGACTAGTCGATCAACCGACTACGTCGGTCGGCCGACTAAACTAGTTAATTAAGTCGGCTAACTAACAATCGTGTCGGTTCACCGAACCGACAGGTAGTTATTTTGTAACTTTTTGTAACTTGTATATATTAGGCTGTTGAGCCACACAAGAACTCAGTTCAGTTCTGTGCTTTGTATGAACTCATTATAATAAAGTATTATGTTCTATCCTATCTGTTCTTGTCTCTTGTTTCTGTATATTTATATGTTTTAGTATGTATTATTGGTAACTTTATGTGATCTGTGAGATTACAACAGTCTAACATACCATTCATGGCTCGCCTAAACTTACTTAATTTGGCCAGGTTGACCAATGAACCAATATGTCATCAAGCCCATTGGACTTCAATTCAAACCAAACTCCCATCATACATTCCAAAGTTTGAAGGGAAGGTAGGGGAGTGCCCCCAAAACCACATTATGTCATTTCATCTATAGTGCTCATCGAACAACATCATAGACAATTCCATTAGACTTAGGCTATTCCAACGCACCCTCACAGGTACCACAACCAAATGGTACACAGAGTTACCTCAAGCCTCCTATCCGGACTTCAATTACTTGGCCTTCATGTTCATGTAGTATTTCCAACTCCTTTTTCGCTATGACGAGGGGGTAGAAATCATGCTATCTTTCCGCCAAAACACTACTACTCACATAACCGACCACATCCATGAGTGGCGACGACGTCGCAGCCTATGCAAGATCAAGCTTGATGATAGAATCTTCCTTGATTGTTTCTTGTAAACCTTACTTCCGCCCATTTCTAAGGATGTCACCTCCAAACATCCCCAAACTGAGGAAGAGGCCATCCTGAAGGCCCAACAATTTGACTTGATCTATGCTCAATTTGGATACCTTTACACCATTATTCCATACGCCCCACATGCCGGCACTGCCCACCGCGATGTGTCGGGGGCATCCCATGCTACAGATGGCATCATAGGATCTGTCTCCTAGTACCAACCGTACTACATGGAACCTACCAATATGCCACCATACATAAGAAGCACCCCTATTGTTGTGCAAACTCACCCGCTACCCTTCTATTCCAAGATGTTGTCCCATTCCGGAGCCACGACCTCTTATGTGCAACCTGTGCCAACTCAACAAACCCATGCACCGACTTGGCTGACATAACCATATCCAGGACAGATGATCGTATTTTTAGCCCCTCCAGCACCTCCAACCTATTATGTGCCACCCATGCAGGCTACTCCAACCCATGCTCCATCTCCCCCCATGCCCACAGGGAAAGTTTTTGTCCATCAAAATCATCCCAACCAACCTGCCCCCAATAGCAAATAAGGGCAAGGAAAGAAAAACTGAGCCAAGGACCAAGGGAGCAACCAGCCACAAGGAGGCGGCCAACATCCAAATCCTCCCAACAACACTGACGCTAATTCGCCAGCCCAAAATCCCTAACATCCTAGCCTACCTAGATGAAATGATCCATTACAGACCAACCATCCGTGCAAACTGTGCAACGTCTATGGGAACTACACTCATGAATTCCCTTTCATGGAACACACCAAAAAATATCTCCAATATGAAACTCAGGGGGGCACCAATGCAGAAACCCAACCCAATTCAGCACCACTAGGCCCTTCGCCCATGGTGCTCCAAAACCTGTTACCTCTCCAAGGATTGGTAGAAACTTCACCGTTTCCCCCACCGACTCCCACAACTCCTGTTGTGCCCCTACCTACAAAGATAGGTGTCCATCACCTACTAGCCATGACAATTGAATACATCACCCTGCAGACTAGGTAGAACCAGTATGAATCCACTATCGAAACCATTGACCCATCAACAACGTTCGTGTCCAACACAACCAATGCACCTCTTCATATACCTACCCCCCCCCCCCATGGATGGGGCAGCTAGAGTCCCATGATTCCCCATTCGGCGTGTAGCCAATAACACCACTACCAGAGCAGCAGTAAACTATAGCATTGTTGAAGACTTGGCCCAATAACCTACGGCCATGTCCACTCTTAAGGTGCTCAAAACATGCCCGCCACAGTGGAAATTATTATTAGCTACACTTGGTGACGTAGATCCCTCCAACTCTAGATTGATCACATTTGATTTGGACAATGGAGAACCCAGAATGCCATCAACCATTTACTTCCATATTCCAATATCAATTCAGAATTTGGTCGTACATCGATGTATAATCAATGAAGGGACATCCACTTGTGTTATCTCGACACTAGTCTCGTAGACACTCGGGTCCCCTACCCTTCAACCATCTACCACTAGACTACCTGCCTATGATGGCCACCCCACCAGAGCCCACAGAATTCTCCCGCATGTCCCCATTTTGTTAGCTGGTAAAATGGTTCTGATAGACATAGAGGTTGTCAACGCTTAGCTTGACTACAAACTTCTCCTCGAACATAGCTACATGTATGCTATGAGGGCTATGACAGCCACTATGTTCCAGCTCATGATGTTCCCTCATGATGGGAATATTGTGATCTGCAAGGCCAAACCACACCGTCCAATGTCATCCCCACCATTGATACCTCAATCAACAACATTGACACCCCTTCCATGGAGGTGGTAGGCCCCATAATGTTCACCAACACATCCATGATAGCTTCCTTCACATCTTTACCACCTTCACCACCACCAAATGATAATTTGGACTTATGCATGCTCTCATCTAGTAGCAGAGCACCTAAGCCCCAACCGACACCACACCCACATCCGCAGTCGTGGCCCCAACAATAGCCCCACCCCCTGCTGCAGCCACATCCACACCCGCAACCACAAATGCAATCACCAGGGAATTACTGGGGCTCTCAACCAGTCCATGCAATTCCTTTCCTCTTCCCACCATGTGGCATCGTAAGTAATCATGTTATGGCTACATTGAATTTACCAAATTCTACCCAAGGAATTTCAGTGTGGTACTTGGACCTCCTGCCCAGCCTCCAATGCCCCAGGTTGTGGTGACCCCCATCCAACCTATTGATATGATGTCATGCCCCCCTCCTAGCCCACAAAAACCATCTTTCGCACCTACACAAGCCTTGCCCCACCCAAAGAGGGCTAGGGGAAAAAATTCCAAAGTGGCAACCGAACCCCGACAGACTCCTCCATGCACCGTGTGCGATGTACAGGGTCATGCAACCCAGAATTGTTTGAAAATCCCCATCCTTTGCACACACGTGGATTCTATGGATACGATGAAGAATTATCCGGTCTCCATCCTCCCAAGTCAACCAACATCCAAGAACAAGTATTTGAGAACGAACCATGCGTGCGCCCTTTGCGGCTTGTATGGACATTGTTCTCACCACTGCCAAGACTTGGCTGAGTTTTGAGCTACCCTGAGTAATATTTGAAAACATTCCCTTGAATTTGAAATCATTGTTATTGAGGAAATCCACCCTTTGGTTTCTTCCTCCAACACCAAAATCATTTACATGGTGTCCACCTCCACTGACCCTCCTATCTCTACAACCATCAACGATCTCATGGATCTATCTAATCGTTTCTTCAGCAACGACGAGGAGATACTTGAGGCCTTTAATGCTCCTAAATACCCATGGGACAATATGCACCACCGCTTTTTCTTCATCCTCAAGTATCCTCTATCGTCGTCAGACCATTTTTTAGTAGAAACCAAGGATTTCATCCATGGGAAGGACAGATGGTTCAAGAACCCCATTCTGGCACCCGGTTTCTTTGAAGAGGGGAAAATGTCCAATATGTCACCTACCATTAAGGTTGACATCTCAACCAAACTTGATATCATTGAAGAGATCATGCTGGGGCATACTGCTCCTCTGAAGAATTCACTTCCTATAAAGCGCTTTTTCAAGAGTTCTGTGACATCTTTGCTTGGTCTTACATGGAAATTCTAGGATTGGATCCATCAATCATTGAGCACCACATTGACACAATGGCACCCATTCACCAAAAGAAATGGCTTATCCATCCTTCCAAAGTTTTTGTTCAAAGCAAAAATTAAGAAACTATGCATAGCCGATTTCATTTACCCCATCGCATACACCACATGGGTTTCAAATCCTCTTCCCATCAACAAAAAATAGGGTACCATTCGCTTCTGTACAGACTTTCGTGACCTGAAAATGGCATGTCCTAAGGACAATTTCTCAATGCCTTTTATTGATAAAATCATCAACACATGCACTGGACATGAGGTATTTTCATTCATGGACAGCTTTTTCGAATATAACCAAATCCAGATCTGGAAAGAAGATCGGTATAAGACTGTATTTACAACCCCTTGGGGAACATTTGCATATTGAGTGATGCCCTTTGCATTAAATAATGCTAGAGCCACTTTCCAGTGTGCCATGACATATTGCTTCCATGACCTTGTTCACATAATATTGGTCTATCTCGATGACCTTACCGCTCAGTCACGAAAGCACGCACACCATTTAGATGACTTGTTATAGGTCTTCTAGCGATGTCGCAAGTACAAAATCTGCTTGAACCTACTCAAGTATGTTTTTTGTGTCTCGATGGGCCATCTAGTTGGGTTCATCATGTCCCACACAGGGATGACAGTCAACCCTCTTAAATTTCAAGCTATCCTTGACCTCCCCTCATCGTAGACTTTGCACTAGTTACAGATTCTCCAAGGTAAGGCCAATTTCCTTTGCTGCTTCATACTAGAGTACTCAATGAAACCCCATAGTTTCTTGCACCTGCTTCAATCCAGCATTCCATTTGTTTGGGATCAGTAGGCACAAGATGATTTTTATGCATTAAAGTAATATTTTTATTCCGCACCATTACTGTCGGCACTCGACTTCACCTGAGACTTCATCCTTTATGTTTCGGCCACAGAAAATGCCATCACTGGAGTTTTGGTCCAGGAAGACGATGCTCCTCAAGACATCTGACCAGGAGAGGAACACATCCACCATCATGTCAGAAAGGCACGCCCAAAACTCACATCTAACCATGGGAGGAACAAATACACCACCATGTTAGAAAGGCCTAGCACTCACATCCACTGGCATGATAGGACACACCGTCTATCATCCAAGGAAAGGCTCAGCACTTACATCTATTGGCATAGTAGGACACACTATCTACTATCCAGAGAAAGGCACAACACTTATGTTTGACCTAGCTAGAAAGGCTCAGCACTTATATCTAACCCAGTCAGAAGGGCTCAGCACTTACATCCTCTGGCATAGTAGGACACACCATCTACTATCCAAGGAAGGGCTTAGCACTTATATCTATTGGCATGGTAGGACACACCATCTACCATCCAGAGAAAGGCTCTACACGTACATCCATCGACATGATAGGACACACCATCTATCATTTGGGGAAAGGCTCTGCACTTACATCCGTCAGCATGATAGGACACACCATCTATTATCTGGGGAAAGGCTCTGCACTTATACCTAATTATGTGGGAGCCAATCCCACAGTCATATCAAAATGGCTCTGCACTTACATCTGATCATGTGGGAGCCAATCCCACAATCATGTTAGAATGGCTCTACACTCACATCTGATCATGTGGGATCCAATCCCACAGTCCTATCAGAATGTCTCTGTACTCACATCTGATCATGTGGGAGCCAATCCCACAGTCATATCAGAATGGCTCTACACTTACATCTGATCATGTGGGAGCCAATCTCATAGTCATATAAGAATGGCTCTGCACTTACATCTGACCATGGAAGGAACCAATCCTATCACCATGTCAAAAGGGCTTTGCACTTACATCTGACCATGGAAGGAACCAATCCTATCACCATGTCAGAAGGGCTAATGGACTCATCACTTCCCTTTGGAAGGAACCTTGATCTAGAGAACACCAAGCTTCTCCATGAAGTACTCATACTTCACTCTAGCTAATGGCTTGGTCAACACATCAACTATCTGCTCATACATCCCAACATATTGGAGCTTCACTGCTCCTCTCTACACCATATCCCTGATATAGTGATATTTGATGTCGATATGCTTTGACTTGTCATGGAACACTGGGTTCTTTGACAACTTCACATAACTCTGGTTGTCAAAATATATACAAGTAGCATCCAACTGAAGATCAAATAAATCAAATAGTAGCTTCCTCAGCCACACTACCTCACAACTAGCCGAATAAGCTACGACATACTCTGCTTCAGCTGTACTCAGTATCACACAGGACTGCTTCCTGCTAAACCAAGAGATCACACCTGATCCCATACTGAAGCAGCATCCCGAATTGCTCTTCCTATCGATGGCACTGCTTTCCTAATCTGAATCAATGTAACCTTCCAAGTTAATCTTCTGATCTACCTTATACTTGATCCCATAATCAATTGTACTCTTTAGGTACCTCAGAATATGCTTTGGAGCAATCAAGTGAAAATGTCTCAATGTCTTCACATCAAACCAAATAGCTGGTCTTGTATTCGTCAGGTACATCAAGGAACAAATCATCTAACGATACATCATGGCATCAACCGACTTTGATGAAGAAACACTTAGTAGATTCAAGTTCGATGCCATAGGTATGGTGATGGCCTTGCAGTCCATCATCCTGAACCTCTTTAGGATCTCTACTGCATATTTCCCTTGTCCCAGGGAGATTCCATCTGCATTCTTCCACACCTATGATGCTTAGAAAGTAGTGCATCATAACCAAGTCCTTCATCTCAAACTTGCCAGCAAGTATCCTTCTTGCAACTTTAATGAGTTCCTCTTTTCTATCAGGAACAAGTCATCAACATATAACAGGAGCATCACTGGTCTTCTACCTTCAACCTTGAAGTAAAGGTTGGAATCAACTTTACTCTCGGTAAATCCTAGAGTCATCAGTAAGTTGTCCATCCTGTTGAATCATGTCGAACCTCAATATCTTCTGCAGTCACTCCCTCTGAACCAGATCATCATTCTCCCTCTGCCTTTTGTACTCTATGCATTGAAACATTCTGTACCGGAGTGACAAGTAGCTTCCTCTGCTACTATGTATCCATCTAGGTCACTCGATACCAATATCATGTATATTCAAAGTGTTCTTCTTGCACCCATCTGTGAGCTTGTCATTCTCTATAGGCTTTCATCTTCAACCTTGTAGCAAAGGTGAAGATCTTCATCACTCTAGGTGATCTTCAAGCTCCTCATGTGTGTGTTATCCCATGGGTGTCTTCTGAGCTTGTACAAGGCCTTCTTTAATTTTCACACGTGAGTCTTCTTGTCATGTGTCTTAACTTCTGGTGGCTACAAATGTCTCTTCATATTCTATTCCTTCTTTTTGTGAGAAGCCTCGTGCTACAAATCTTGCCTTGTATCCCACCAACTTCTCTTCAGGTCGATACCGTATCCTAGACATCATTCTTCTTGAACTGGTATTCTCCTTCCCTTTCTTCTTGGCTACTTCTTCAGAGATGGAAGGCTCTGCATCAATGATGTTGCTCAATGGTGTCACATAACTGGAGTGTCTCTGAGGCCTCTTTCTTTCTTTTGAAAGTATCATCATATTATTCTGCATCTTGGATTCTTTCTTGAACTGTCGTGACTTGTTCTTTGGAACAAGTCTCATCCTTCTTTTCTTGTAGGTGATTGTACGGGATCTTTCCTACAAGTCAAATGCATTTGTATGGTTAGAAACACTTCATAAGGCATATTCACAATGGAAAATTCTTATGCATTAAATTATAATCATGCAACTATTTTAGCCAATACAACATTCATCCATATCTTACGGAAACTTTCTACATGCCTTCCATATCTACCAGGACAACATTGAGCTTGTGCACTAATCCAATATGTTAGCAAAGAGGTTTCATTCTAGATAAGTAGTAATGGAGAGTTGTATAGAACCATGAGCTACTTAACCATCACATGCATATTAGTAGTATACTATCATTAATGAAAACATTCTATCATGCATAATACATCAACTGAATATAAACAAATGCATAACAAAACAATATCTTGAAATGACAATTGAATACTTATTTTTATTTGTTACATGGGTAGACTCCTTCTTGAGCCTTTAGCTTCATCATCTTCTTCATTCATAATAGCATCATTTATTATCCAAATGCTCAAGATGGATAAGAGGATCTTCAAGAATTGAGTTCTTCATATTCCTCATCGCTTGAGGGATTTTCTTTGAATCGTGAGTGCTTGATATTCAGTTGCTCCCATCTTCTCTTCTCTTATTATGGGTAGAGCTTCATCTTGTGTATGCTCTTTTCAGAGTCTACTGAAAGTAATCACTTCCTTTTGGCACACATTCCTTGAATGAATGAATCCCATGATCCTGGGAGGCCATTCAAGGTGGTTATCACAACGTCTGCATTCTCTACTTCTTCATCCACTGCTTCAAGTTGTTCTTTGATTTGAAAGGCCCTTGCAAAGTATGACTGTATGGTATCTACATTCTGGATCTTCACATTCTTCAATTGGTTTCTTAAAGTCATCTTTTGATTTATGTTCTTCCCTTCATATAGATTTTTCAAGGAATCAAACATCTCTTTAGGTGTCTTTAGGGAAGACACTTGTGGTATAAGGTGATCCTTGATTGAATTAGCAATGATCTTCTTGGACTTGACCAAGTTCTTCTTATGTAAGGTTTTAGCCTCATCTCCCTCTGGAACTAGAACCTTTCCACTTATGTAGGTGTCCAATTCATTTCCTTCAAGAACTAGTGAGATCCTATATTTCCATGCTTGGAAATTTTCAGCCTCACCAAGCTTGTCATCAATCTGGTGTGATTAGTCATTTTGAAATGAGAACCTCAACTGTAAATAGCAAAATATTATATCTTATTGATTTGAGGTGTTTGCCTTGGTTCCAGAGCTGGCCTATCTAGGCTTTGTTAGAGAAACCCTAATTTTCAAAACTTGGAATATTTCTGATCTGATTGGATAGAAATATGCACCTCTTCAAGGCAAGCTGTCCAATGTACTCCTTTTCTAAAAACAGTGGGGGGAAGCTCCCAGAACAGGAAGCCCTAGTTTACCAATTTCTTCTGCATAAATGTCTGATACTATTTCTATGCTATTTCCAAAATTTCTATTCCTATGTGTCTAAAATTCCGTACTAAGGTAACCTAGTCTATCCCCTTTCCAACACCATAGGTATTACAAGAATTGGTTTCACCAATTGGGACTTATGAGTGTTTTCCCAAGGTGACTTGTTTCAGGATTGTTCAGCATAGAGACGTTGTACGGACTTCCACATGTCATTGTTTCATCTTCGAGGTCTAAAAATTTTACTGTAGAAAGTACATTCTATTTCCTATATATAACATCTTGTGAAATTTCATTTGGATCTTTGTATCCCAAGATATTGCAATTCTCCCTAGGTATCATGTTTAGGGATGAATCCCGGAAGAGGCTGGAACCTTGAATTGGAGGAATCATATCTCCCAGAATATAGAGAATCTGAGGCTAAAACTTTTGCACACTGTACATAAGGAATTTATCTTAGGACTGTGAATTTTTTGGCTCCTGAAACTTTTCCAATCTTGATATATAGAGAATCTACCAAAACTACTAGTTTTAGTATTTTAGGGTTTTTTTGGCCTAGGGTCAAACTAGGGTTTGACTTTCCCAGAGTTTAACCCAACCAAAAATCTCAACCCAGGTCTCTAAAATTCAATTTTGATTAGGAGAGTAATCCTATGTTGGGTTCACTCAAAAATTCTTCTTCTGTAAGAAGCCCTAATTTCCCGCAGCAAAAACTGAAAATTCCCGAAATCAAATTCTACTTCGACAGAAAGATGCGCCCTTCAATGGAGAGTTATCCTAGCCTCCTTTTGCTAATGGATTGTGGAGAGAGACCCAAAAAGTAAGAATCCCTAGATTCTGTAGCTGCACATTGTCTTCTTCTCAGGTTAGCTCTGATACCATGTTATATTTTTATCATGTAAGTAATATGATCTTAGGATCTCATTCGAGAGAATAACATGCACAGCAAAAATCACAAGAGACAAGAGAGACAAATAATTTTCCTCGGGAAAACCATAAAGGAGAAAACCCCGCAACTTCCTCAGAGATAGAATGAGCACTAATGGTAGCAGTAAATCCCAAAGATAGAAAAGATGATCTCCATAGTTGTTCTCTCTCTCTCTCACTTGAGAGAGCTTCTCCTCTCTCACTCATGTGCCCCAGTGAGTGAGTGTCTGTGTCTATATGATAAATAGAGAGTCTCACTCTCTATTTATACTAGTTTTCAACCTAATAATAACTTACTAGGGACAACATCTCTAAGAACGTCTAATAACCTTAATTCCCCACAACTGTGGGGACTTTACCCCTCTGATCAACAAGGAGGGTTCACCTTAACTCAATTGTGGGGACTATTTACCCGACTTACAACGGAGGGTTAACCTCATTGACTTTACATGACTTTATTATATCAATGACTCTCCCTATAGGAACATTGGGGTAAAATATAAGATTTACAAGTGAATACATTTTGAATTTACAAATACATCAACAGCCATAAATACATTATTGTGGTAGTTGATTACTTCACTAAGTGGGCTAAGGCCATGCCCACTTTCAATTGCAAAGGCGAAACGACAGCATGATTTTTCTTCAACCACATCATTTCACGTTTTGGTGTTCCCCAAAAGATAGTCTCAAATCATGGTACACATTTTGAAGACATTGTTTGGCTGAAATTTCAACCATGTTGAAGTTCGAACACCAGTTCTCATCCTCCTACTACCCCTAGGGAAATGGCCAAGTAGAAGCGGTCAATAAAATAATCAATACCATGCTTCAACGGATGGTGGGAAACCACAAAACTAATTGGAACCATATGTTATTTCCCACCCTATGGGCCTACCACACTTCCACGAAGACCTCCACCAGCTTCACCCCCTTCCACTTGGTCCATGGCGTTGAATCAGTACTCCCTATAGAGTGTCAAATCCCATCGCTCCGCCTCATTGTGGATCTCCTTCCTAATACTTTGTATTTGGAAGAGCACCTCCTCCAACTAGAACAATCTGATGAGGACCGTCAAGCTGCTCTCCAAGCCATTGAAGCAGCCAAAACCTAATAAAATCCCATTATGACTCCCATGTCCACCCTCGCACCTTTAGCGAAGGTTATATGGTCTTGGTTTATGACCAAGCCAATTATAAGTTGGGCAAAAGAAAGTTTGAGTCAATGTGGTACGACCCACTACCTTGAAAAAGGGGCATACATTCTTGTTGACTCTGATGGAAAACTCTTGGAGAACCCCCGTAACGGAATCTACCTCAAGATATTTTACGCATAACATCACCAATGAGTCACTTGTAGCATAGTTTTGTCCTTTTTTGTTTTACGCATTTCTTGAAGTGAGTCTTACATCTTGTTTCCTTGACTACTCCAGATGGATCCTACCTCGTGTCGCTACATTGGATATGCTGACAGAGAAAGCAGATGGTCTCCAAATCTCTCCTTGGTTGCATGGGTTATCTATTCTCATCACATGAGTTGATCCACATTGATGAAATATGTGTGGCCATTGCAACCAACAACCAGGATGAGTACGATGGTGTCACAGACCTCTTGGTTTTCACCCTCCAATTGTCTATTCACCACCTCAATGTCTTCTTAGACTCCCAGCTACTTGTCTCCCAGTTGAATAACCACTACCAGGTACGTGATCCCTGCCTCTTTAGAAAGTTCCTGCGCACTAAATAGTTGGTTAGAACATTTGAATCCATCACATTCACACATGTTCCCAGAAATCTCAACAATGTGATCAAATGGATAATGACATTCTAGAATGGGATATTCATCATCGCATATAGGAAGCATATAAAAACTACATCATGCATCACCATATATAAACATGCATACATATGTAACATACATCATCTAGGCATTTCTCACATCATAAAAAGACTTGCATATAAAAACCATAAAAGTGCATCCATGTGCGTCAACAATATATATATATATAAATTGTGTCCAAATATGTCCAGTACAAAATGAGAAGCTACATAAGCTTTCTCAGCTGCATATACATCGTGATACAAAAATCCTAAGTGCACCAACACACTAGGAGAAGCCCCACTAGGTGATAATTAGAGTTGGATCAATCCTCATCCTCCTCTAACTCGGTATCTTCCTCATCAGAGGTATCATCATCCTCCATAGCTACATCCCCATGCATCGCTACTCATACATACTCGGCGGCCACAGCGATCCTCTTCATTAGAGGAATCCACTGCGAAGGTGCATGGTAATAGGAAGCAAATAGATCATCATCCAGATACTTCCAACCATCATCAGTAACCCCCTCCAATATCTTATCCACCTGTGGCTGAAGATCTTCCAGAGCCTATCACTCCCGATGAGGGTCCTGTGTGGATGGATCTGGTCCCTCAACTACGTGCATCCGCCGCTAGTGACCTGCTAGTGGGGAGGACCAATAGCTCCACGTGCACAAAAATATGTCATTATTCTATGCATATCATCAACTAACTATCAACTAGCTAAAGTACTCAATGTATGAATGTATGCACAAAAACATCATGTATACATACCAGCTAGTCCCCAGGCCTGACCTGGAGGTCTGGGCATCCTTGTATCCCCATGATAGTCCATCCCAACATAAGGGTATTCCTCAATGACTATCTAGATTTGTTGCCACTAATCTAACAGCTCATGCATAAAGAAGCGGCCCATGATATCTCCTCCCTCATGCACCATCATGTCAAACCATCGGCGCATCCGCGGCTCCTGCAGCCCACTCTCCTGCACTGTTGTATGCGGACGAAGAGTCGGTAATCTCTCAAAAAAGAAAGCACATAAGAAGGAGGCAAAGCAGAAATCCCCGCAAGATTTCTTTGCGTGGTTCAGCACAAGCCGAACTGCAAGGAAACACATTTGGGCTCATCCGTACTAGGTGCCCCCCATGGCACTCTCCACCATCTAGAGCTATCCTCCTGATATGTTGTGGTTCTTTGATGAACCCAAGATGCGCAGCACCATTAATGTGATGGTCTGTGTGGTAAGGTCCTCAATATTACAAAGTAAGATGTGTGACTCGTGCATATACGCAAAGCCATAGCAGTGCCTCTCACCGTATCTAGAGTCTCCCCATGAGAGAGATTTGGTACCAGATCACCAACTACTCCCAGCATTGGGAGCCCAGTTAAGAAGTATACATCTTGCAGCATAATCTCCACACGCAACCCCTGTACGATGAAAACCTACCCTTTAGCATCCCAAAATCTCACTAGTGTCTCAAGTAGCAAGCGCAAGCTCTTCATCAAGGGGATCCACATAAACTTGAGTAGCCCACAATTGGATAGTGCACCTTGCACATTTGCATCCTACAAAGCCTCCTCTCGTATATATTTGCATTCCCGCTCCATCCATACAGCGTGAGCCATCCTGCACAATCACCAAACTCCTATTAGTCTCAGCTTTCTGCAAAAAAAACACCCCAAGACTAGGTCGCACCTTCTGGACGAAAACCAGTGACCAGGTCACACATTTAGGCCAAACAAATGTGACTGAGTCGCACTTTCAATCCAGATAGAAGCTACCCCCAGTCGCACCTTTCTGCTCATCGAGGAGAAACCTGGTTGCTTCTGTACGGCCAGAAAGAGAAACCTAGTCATTGGTTTGGCCTTGAAATGAGAGACCCGGCTCAAGGAATCCCTAGCAGGATAGCAAAGGCTCCTAGGTGAGCAAATCATAAAACTAAACCACTAAAAAAGATGAGTTTTGCATGAACTTTTACCTACAAGTCACGGATAGAAAAAATGCCGGTCAAAACAGAAGAAATCAGCAAAAGAAGTTAGGGGCCCTCCTCTCCAACTCAGCAATGAATAGTGACAATGAGACTTGTCATATGGTCTGTGTAAATTGAACCCAAGAGATAGATCAATTACACTCACAAAATTGCTAATCAAACATGCAAAATTCACACAAAAGGAGACTAAAATTGGAGCATAACTTAATCCTGTATTGAATAAGTGTAGATTAGCTAGCCATATGAAGTAATTGGCTACTAAAATATATAATTACATGAGATATTCAAAGGCACTAGGTTTCTATTCGAATTGGTCAAAAAGTAGGCTTACTAAAACAAGTCAAATCCCCCATAAGTGCAAAAAGGAATTTCCAAATCCATGAAGATCCTCACGAATTAGATAAAGCATGTGGGAAAGCTAATATGTGGTGGAAAGACAACTCATTCATGCTTTTGTATGGAGAAAAGGAAGGAGGATAATGTTGTCAAAAAACAAGGCAATTTCCCCTAGACTAGCTTTTCCTTTATGCCTTAAAATAGCTGTAAAGCAAGGAAGCTTTCAGAAAAAGAAAATATGCACTTTAAGGAACAAGGAATAAAGCACACATGCTAAATATGTTTCCAGGATGATTCCAAAGTGCTCCATGACCTAGTTTAGCAAGTATTGACTTCTAGGAACATGTAGAAGTCAACTAGCATAGAGAGGGAATCTAGGATTCTAGGAATAAGACAAAAATGATTTAATTAATGTCAAATATGGGTAACTATGGGTTGATTATTCTAACATGGTCCCCACCTATTTATAGGCCTCATTAGGTCTATTTTTCTTCTGAGCATCGCAAAGCCATCTGGAGTCCGTTTGCGGTGTCGTTTGCATCGTTGGTTTCAGTTTTTCATCTTCTATCTTTTGATGAGACCATTGTCTCATGTTTAGTGACTAAATTTTTTAGGCATTTCCTGGATGTTAACTCAATTTATGTTCCCTTGGAATAAATTTATGTTATCTTTTGATGAGACCATTGTCTCATGTTTAGTGACTAAATTTTTTAGGCATTTCCTGGATGTTAACTCAATTTATGTTCCCTTGGAATATAACTATCTCCAGAACTGTACTTACATCATATGTAGTCTAGTCCATCCATCGCAACTTACGTGGGTTTTCGGATCATTTCTCGAAAGTCTCCTCAATTTGTGTGCCTCCCCGCAAATCTTCCCATGCATGTATTGGCATGTTCAAGAGCCATATGATCCACCCATACTGCATGGTTGGTCACCTTTCACCACCTCCCACCATCCCTCTAAGGGGCACCACTAGTTCCCCCTAACTTGGTTGACCATAACGAAGTTTCTGTTAAGCTCTTTTCTGGCTCCTAAATGAATGAAAATATCGTCGAGTGCATTTGATTCCTTTCCTGCTTGCTAAAGTACTGGAAAGGGCATCTACATAGCCTCATTTATCTCCTTTTGTGAACTATGCAGAATACCATATGAAAAGGACCACCTCGACATACTCACGCTAGGAACATATCCCTTTGCATCCTTTTATGATTTCTTGGGCATTGGGACTGAAATCTATGAAAAAGATCACCATGGGTTGTCTTTAATCTCTTTCCCTGCCTTCTCACCAAGAAAATATTGTCAAGCAAACTTGGTTTCGTTCATGCTCATAAAAGTATTTGAATGACTGTCCAGTTAGTATAGGTTTAACCTTTTTCGGCCTGGTTGGACTACCAATAGTAAAGAAGTCTCCCATCCCCTCAAAAGGATAGGCGAGCTCTCCTATGTACACTTTTATATTTTTTGGGGAACAGGAAACTATCAACAAAAAATATACCCCATTGGAGTCTTCTTCATGCTTTCAGACTCTCTAAAATTGAAAGCACCGTCAAGAATTTACCTTATTGGCCTAGCTAAAAATCCACGAGATCGTGCCATAACAGTGTCTCTAGGTGCCACCCCATATGTTACAATTCTGTAGCATTCCCCCATTGGGTCACCTCTGTTCAGATTATTCTGCGATGAGTCTTCCTTGGATCCCCTAGATATCAAAAGTTTAAAGTTACCTCCCTCCAAGTATTTCCCATATGTAGTTACATTCTCGGTATTACAGCTATGATCCCTCTCCCTTGAGTCAGTTTCATTTGTTTCCAATTCAGCCTTGTCATAGTACTGTGAACAAAGGAAGTTTAAGTCCCATGTGATTCCCTACCCCTATTTTCCCATTCAGTGTGTCACTCCTTGGATTGTCTCACATATTTGGTTATTACACTCATGCTTCTGGTCAAGGAAACATCATTTCCTTGGTTAGTTGCAAGTCTCCCTTTGTCAACGACAACACATATATTCCAGAGGATAGACCCAGAGGTCCCTGTATCCTGGTTTTATTAACCCCATTGATGAGTTCCTTGGACCACTTGAGAGGAGTCCTCAATGCCTATAGGGATGGTTGTGTCTCATGTGCTCGACTTTAGATTCGTACAGGGTATTGGTCCGTGTAGTATTTGGTTGAAGACCCCGGTTGTCACTTAACTCTAGCACATTGGTGAGTCTATTAAGGGACCCAGACAGGTTCTTATCCCTTGTGATTTTTGGGTTGCGTTGGAGATAGTGGATAGAAGCTCCCATAGCCATGCTTCTGTATAGATTCATGATTGATGAAGCATATTGTACCTCAAAGACTCTCTCTCCATCTGTGAGTCCTTACAGTGATGTCAAACTTCCTGATCTAGCAGATCATCAATTGTGATGATATTGCATTCCATGAGAATGCCATGGGTCCGATGTTTTAGTACTTCATATCACTATTAAATTAAGCCTCTCATTGAGGAAACCATACGTGACAACATTTGTGCATGATCAACGCTTATGTTTGAGATCCTTGATTGCACTATTATTTTGACATTGTTACAAGCATGGGTATGCTTGCCTCATCCATATACATGTCACACATTCTTTGTATCTCACCCATTGATGGGAACCATATTAATACAAAAACAAAAGCCACCATGTATCAAACGAGGAATAAATGCTTCTTCACGCATCTCTCCACAATCCGCAAGATCCTATGATGTTCACCAGCCATACAATGAGCTCCTTCCCTCACACATCAAGGGGGAACATGTTAACGCAAAAAATTTCCTTACCTGCTCTACAAGGCCTACACCACCTACATACATTTATTTCCTAACCGATTGTACCCCCACCCCCACATTTAACCTATATTGCTCTCACAAAAGGATAAACTAATCAAAAAAGGCTTTAAAAACCCCTAAAAGAGCCAAAATAGCTCACAAAGGGGCTAAATCCTCCAAAAAGGAGGTAAAAGCCCTAAAAGGACCTAAAAACCCTAAGAGGAGCTAAAAATAAGAGAAAGGGGGCTTAAAACCCTAGGTAGGGCCCAAAACCCTAACCAAGGGCTTAAAACCCTAAAAATGTGAGAAAACTATAAAAGGAGAGGTGGGGGTCCCCATCACTCATGACTATTTTTCTTCATACCGTTACTATAGTCATGTGAGTTTCTTGAGAGACCTTTCCTCTTAAGCCATTCACCCCATTCACCTCATTTCCCCATTTTCCCATACCTTGGTGTGTTGAGTCAAACTCCTCACCAGTCTTGCCTCATGTGGAGAGGAATCTTCTTAGTTTGGGCATGGTGGCCCCCTTCCAAAACAGATTTGAAGTATAATGGGTTTCATGTTTTTGTTATTTAGTTCATAGTTTAAATTTTTATGCTTAGTTTATTGCTAATAGTTTGTTGCAGGTTTTTGTTTATCCATTGACTCTACCCTTCCATCCTATAGATGGAAGGTAGGTGCTTCTGCACATGGCTAGGGATTTTGTCCAGCCACAATATCACTCAAAAATCATAGCCATATCACTCCTTCCAACTAAACCACACAACACAAGGAATTCCTCTTCATTGATCCATATTTACCTCATGAAATCCAACCCTTTCAGTGCTTACCAGTGTGTGCAATAAGAGTCCAATTTTCTATATGTTGTTAGAGAACAACCTGTCGCACTAATTCATGTATTCTCAAGCATTCAGAAGAAGAAGAAAATAAATGGGTAAGGGTTCATAGCTTTCCCAACCTATATGATCACATATAGGCATCTCTTTTCCTCTCAAATCTACAATTTCCCTTTCCAAATTTGAATTTTTAGTTATGCACGATCTGGTAATTGATGATGGCAATGGGATGAACAATGAAAGAAAGAAGTTTGTGTAGTGTAAAAATTGTTGTCCCAAAATATTAATAATGAAAAATGGATTATAGACTCCAAAATATGAGAGAATGGTGGAAAATACAATTGACGTAACTTATGAATATATAAGAGAGGACTCTTAGAATAGTCATAGAATTATATTCATCAAATGCTTCTATAACTGCATGAAAAGGATTTCATCACCAACCTGACACATGAATTCAATGATTGGATTTAATAGTAAAAAGGAATTAATTGGATCATTTAATGGAAATCATAGCCCCTTTCATCTTCCCCTCTATTGGAATCATAGCCCCTCTAGTTCTCTTTACACAACCATGTTTTGTTGATGTATTTATAACTTCATAATGTATTCACTTTTTGTATTTCATTGTACCTTGATGGAGATATTTATTCCTCTGATCAGGAGAGTCATTAATATAATAAAGTCATGTAAATTCATTGTGGTTAACCCCCCATTGTAAGTTGGGTAAATAGTACCCACAATTGAGTTGAGGTTAACCCTTCGTTGTAAGTTGGGGAAATAGTCCCCATGGTTGAGTCATATTAGGGTTATTAGACTCTCCTAGTGAGGTCAGCCCTCTAAGAGTAAAATTCAAGTGGAAAGAAAGTATAAATAGAGAGTGAGACTCTCTATTTGGAACACACACTCACTCAACAATAGCATATGAGTGAGAGAATAGGAGCTCGCACAAGTGAGAGAGAGAACAGCTATCAGAGATCATCTTTGTTTCTTTGGGTTTTAATTTTTCCATTGGCGATCATTCTAACCCTGAGGAAGTTGTGGGGTTTTTCTTTTATGGTTTCCCTGAGGAAAATTCTTTGTGTCTCCTGTCTCTTGTGATTATTGTTGTGCATGTTCTCCTGTCAGAGAAGATCCTAGATCATATTGATTAAATGATAAAAATATAACATGGTATCAAAGCTAACTTGAGATGAAGACATTGTCCAGCTGCAGAAGCTAGGAATTATTACTTGTTGGATCTCTCTCCACAAATCATTAGCAAAAGAAGGCTAATATAACTCTCCATTGAAGGGTGCATCTTTCTATCAAAGCAGAATCTGATTCTGAGAATTTTTCAGTTTTTGACGTGTCACTACTGCGGGAAATTAGGGATTTTCACAGAAGAGGAATTTTTTACTGATCCCAGCATAGGATTTCTATCCTCATCAAAATCGAAGTTTAGAAACTAATATCAAGGTATTTGGTTCAGTAGAACTCTAGGAAAGTCAAACCCTAATTTGACCCTGGACCAAAAAATTGGCACTATAAACGATCAGATCCAGATCCAATTCAGGCATCTCAAATTGGTAAGATCTAAATATTTTGTATTTCCATTTAAGGTTCTCATTAAATATGAATCATATAAGTTTCACTGTACATCTGAAATACAGTTGCAATGGCAGCTACTGGAAATTAGGGTGTCATGCCTAAAAAACCTAGAAGACTGAATATAGTAATCCTAGAACTTTCTCTATAATGCGAGATTAGAGAAGGCTCAAAAGCTGAAAGTTTTACAACCCAAATAGAAATTCATGTTGTACACTATGTAAAAAATTTAGCCTCATATTCACTATATTCTGGGAGATATGATTCCTCCAAATCAGGGTTCCATCCTCTCTTAGGATTCATCCCTAAACATGACACCTAGGAAGAATTTCTATATCTTAAGCTACGAAGGTCCAAATGAAATTTAGCAAGATGTTCCAAATAGGGAATGGAATTTAATTTCTATGGTAAAAGTTTCAGACCCTGAAGTTCAAACAGTGACATGTGGCAGTCTGTACAAGTTCGCTATTATGAACAATCCTGAAATAACACCTTGGGAAAACGTGCACAAGTCCCAATTGGTGAAACCAATTCTTCTGTAATCTGCAGTGTTAGAAAGAGGATAGATAAGGATACCTTAGTGAAAATTTTTAGACATAGAGAAGCAGTAATGTTGGAGATACCGTAGAAACAATATCAAGAATTTCTACAAAAGAAATTGGAAAACTAGGGCTTCCTGTTCCAGGAGCTTCCCTCCACTTTTTTTAGAAAAGGAGTACATTGGACAGCTTGCCTTGAAGAGGCCCATCTCTATATCCAATCAGAATTTTGAAATTTCAAGTTTTCAAAAAAAGGGTTTCTCTGACAAACCCTAGATCAACCAACTTTGAAGCTAGGACAGACACCTCAAATCGGTAAGATCTAATTTTTTTCTATTTACATTTGAGGTTCTCATTTAAAAAATGACTAATCACACCAACTTGATGACAAGCTTGGTGAAGCTGACAACTTCTAAGTATGGAATTACAGGACGTCTATGATCCTTGAATAAATTGACTTGGATCAGTATTTCAGTAAGAAAGGTCTAGGAGCCAAAGGGAGATGAGGCTAAGGATAGAGCCAAGAGAATCATTGCATATTCTATTAAATACCATCTCATCCCTCATGTTTCATCCTTGAAGACACCAAAAGGAAGTGTTAATTTCTACAACGAAGCAATCGAAGAAGAAAAATATATTGTTATAACCACCTTGAATGGCCTCCCAGGATCATGGGATTCATTCATTGGAGGGATGTGTGGCAGAAGGAAGTGATTACCTTCAGTAGACTCTAGGAAGAGTGCACACAAGAAGAATCTCGACTCATAATAAGAGAAGAGAAGATGGGAGCAACTAAATTTCAAGCTCTCACGATTCAAAGAAGATACCTCAAGCGATGAGAAATATGAATGACTCAATTCTTGAAGAACCTCTTATCCATCTTAGCATTTGGATAAGAAATGATGATGTCATGAATGAAGAAGATGATAAAGATCAAGGCACAAGAAGGAGTCTACCCATGAAATAAATAAAGATAAGTATTTGAATTGTCGTTTCCTATATATCTAGTTGTTTATATGACATTGCTTAGTTTTGAAATGTTTTATACATGATAGAATAATGAACAATATACTACTAATATGCATGTGATGGGTAAGCAGCCCATGGTGCTATACAACACTACATTGCTACTTATCTATATTGAAACCTCTTTGTTGACATATTGGATTAGTGCATAATCTCAATGATGTCATGGTAGAGATGGAAGGAATCTAGAAAGTTTCTATGAGATATGGATGAATATTGTATTGGTTAAAATAGTTGCATTATTATATCTTTATGCATAAGAATTTTCCATTATGAATATTCCTTATGAAATATTTCTAACCATACAACTGGTACATTTAACTTGTAGGAAATATCGCGTACAACCACCTATAAGAAAACAAGGATGAGACTTGTTCCAAAGAACAAGTGGTGACAGTTCAATATTCACTCCAATAAGCATACATGAAGAAGAACATGAAACTTCTCGGGTCAAAGACACCATGGAAAAGGAAATAACTTCAAAAGAACATGAAGAGAATGGTAGATCCACCTCGAGAGATGAAGACCACCTTGGGCACGAAAAATAATCCAATATGAAGAATAATATGATGATACTTTCAAAGAAAGAAAGAGGTTGTTACATCAAAATCTCGTCACCATCATGCTATGAGATAGGTATTCCCTTATTTGCTCCAATCCCTCAGAGTTTCCCTAGAGAAATGACAGGAAACATATCCCCTTGCAATTTTTCCTTGTTTTGAGTTGGTAACACTCCTCTTCTATTGACAAAAGGTGGTGTTAGGGAAGCACCGCTCCTAATACATGAGAAAAGAGAGGTGCCACTGCTCCTACCCTCACTACAAGAAGTGTTTCCCCCTTAACACCGCCTGTTTTATCCATTGGAGGAGCGGTGCTCGATTTTTCAAGGGAAAAAGAGAAGCTTCGAGAGGATTCTCAAAGCTGACCTACGTGGAGCCTCATCCCTATGGTTTAGGACCAGCTGGAGCTTGAGATACTCCCTTTTAGGATCTAAACTCCACCTCACCCATGAGATCATCAACCATTCCTATCCTCCCATTCCTTTAAATACTGGCTCACCTCCCATGGGACAAGGGAGGAAGAATTGTGTTTCATACCCAAACTCTGTCAAAATCATTCTTGAGTCTTTGGAGGCAAGGTGAAGTTAGAGGCAAGGAGCCATTGGAAGGAATTCTCAACACCAAGGCATGAAGGTTGTAGTCTCTCCAATCATTTCTAATAAAAAATGTCTTTTCTTTCCCATATTTATTATTTCATGTGTTTATATTGCTTGATTCCTTGGTCACAAGCATAGATCTAGTTGATTATATTGTATGCTATCATGTTTCTCTTTTTTTTCTCCATATTTTATAGGTTCTTCTGCGAGGATAGCGAGGACATTCTTTGAGAGAAGTATTATGGCATTCCATTTAGTTGATTAACTAGATCTAGAGGAAGTTTAGGGTGAAATAATGAATCTGGATGTCTATTCCGTGCGATTATTTTTTCCAAATTCATATTCTGTTATATTTCGGCCGAACTAATTTATATTTTTGGCTGAAAACATAGAACTAACTTTCGACCAAAATGTACTTTTAACGGATACCGTTAAGTTTAAAGTTAGAAAGAACTAACTTTCTAACTTTAAAATTAACGCTATCCATTAAAAGTAACTTTCAGCCGAAATATTTGTTTGGTTGAAAACCTGTAAATTTTCAGAAATGAAATTCCATTTCATTTTTTACTCTTCTTCCAATTTCGGATAGATTGGATCATATCAAATACTTACAATTTCTCTTCACAAATAATACCATTAGTTGCATAATTCAATCTACTTTCTATAGATGCTATTTTTTTTGAATTTGGTGTGATCCACTAATTTTATTTATTGTATTTTTTAGAAGGTGTGTGGATTGCTTCAAAATTTAATAGAATTCATTGAAATGAAAATTCAATAACTCCTTAAAGACAGGATAAAAAAAATTGGAAAAATCATGGTGCCCAACATTGATGTGTTGTCTTCAAAAGGGTACTTTTAGTTTTTTTTTAATTGGAATTTAGGGAAGATGTTGTGTCAAACTAAACATGTCCGTTTTATGCTAGCTTTTCAGATTGGACCACTTCAAAAAATTCTAATAATTATTGCATGCGGTTGTTGGATGCAAACTTATAGACAGCCTTTAGTACAATCTGTCTAGATCATCATAACATATTTTGTTTTTAATGAACAATAGTTGAATAATGAATAAACCAATGTCAAAAAACATGACTATTTATCATAATTTCATTAATTAATAACATACTATCAAACACTTGCAAAAATGACATATCAAATGCCAATCAAAAAAATGTAAAAAATAACCGATATAAAGCTAACACAATTCTCTACAACTTTTGTTTTTACTAAAAAATGAAATTCTAAATACAAATCTAAGTTTTCTTTGCTCGAAGTTGACAAACTTGCAAAAACAACATTCATTTTCTCATAACCCCCCCCCAAAAAAAAAAAAATAGACACCCAGATTCATGATTTCACCCTTTAACATTTGGTGTTTTTGTTTTTTTCTAGACCTGAACCATTCAGATCTAGGGAACCAGCTCTTGTCGCAGGAGGTGTGTATTTTCGGCTAACAAAATTGGCGACTCTGCTAGGGAGAAAATAAACTTTGCATTAATAAATAATGAAAGAGTTACAACCTGCGCCTTAGTGTTGAATGGACTCCTTCACAAAACCGATGTCTTATTCCCGATATCTCCAACTTGCTCCTCTATGCTCACTCTCAATGAATCAGGCCAGAATATCAAAATGGCAGCATGAATTTGCTCTCCCTCAACCATGGGGTATGATCCTATTTATATAGGCCTCAAATGGATAGAGATGGTTGATATTTTGGTGGTTGAGGTGGACATGAGATCCCCAAAGCATGGATCTCGAGCTCAACTAACCCAGGTGAATAAGGATAAGGCCTACCATGAAGCTTTTGATCTAGAAGCTTCGTTAAGCTTCTCTTTTTCACTTTTTACCAAGGGCATTGCTCCTGCCCCTTGATGATAGAGCGGTGTTAGGAAGAACCACTCTTCAAACAAAGAGGAAAGGTGGTGCCACCACCTGTATTCAACACAACTTAGGCAGTGCTAAAGAAGGCACCACTCCTAAGCTTAAGGGTAGAAGCGGTGCTCTTGGTAAAAAGTGAAAAAGATAAGCTTCACGAAGCTTCTAGATTAAAATATTCATGGTAGGCCTTATCCCTATTCACCTGGGTCAGTTGAGCTCGAGATCCATGCTTTGGGGATCTCATGTCCACCTCACCCACCAAAATATCAACCGTCTATATCCATTTGAGGCTTATATAAACAGGCTCATACCAAGGATGATAGACTTCTCCTAGAAACTACAGACACCTGGAATTGAATCTTCAAAGATTGATGTGGCTCTTATTTGTTTTGGATCTGAACCATTCAGACTAGAGGAACAGCTTCTATCCGCAGAAGGTGTAACAAAACTATTGAAAACAAAGGCCTCAGACACAATGCAGTTATGTGACACTGTTGATCGACATCATTGATGCAGAACCTTCGAGCGATGAAAAAGTAGCCAAGAAGAAAGAGAAGGAAAGCACCAGTTTAAGAAGAATGATGTCTAGGATGCAGTATCGAGACTTAAAGGGAAGTCCATAGTGTCTTCCATATGGATCTACAAGATACAACATGCAGTAGATGACAAGATCATGGGATACAAGGAAATATTAGTAGCAGAGGAAGCTACTTGTCACTCCAGTACATAATGTTTCAATACATAAAGTATGAAAGGCAGAGGGAGAATGATGCTCCACTTCAGAGGGAGTGACTACAGAATATTTTGAGGTTTGACATGGTATTATAGGATGGAAATATTACCGATGGATCTAGTATTTACTGAGAGTAAAGAATATTCCAACCTTTGCTTCAAGCTTGAAGGCGGAAGACCGGTGACTCTCCTGTTATATGTCGATGACTTGTTCCTTACAGGGAAAGAGGAACTCATTAAAGTTGCAAGAAGGAGCCTTGTTGCTGAGGTTGAGATGAAGGAATTGGGTATGATGCACTACTTTCTAGGCATGGAGGTGTGGCAAAGTGCGGATGGAATCTCTCTTGGACAAGGGAAGTATGCAATAGAGAACCTAAGGAGGTTCAGGATGATGGGCTGCAAGGCCATGGACACACCTATGGCATTGAACCTGAAGCTATTGAGTGATGCTTCATCAGAGTTGGTTGATGCCATAATGTATCATTGGATGATTGGGTCCTTGATGTACCTAATGAATATGAGACCAGATATTTTCTTCATTGTGAACACATTGAGCTAGTTCATGATGGATCCGAGACATGCTCACCTAATGGTTGCAAAGCATGCAGTGAGGTACCTAAAGGGTATAGTTGAGTATGGGCTCCATTATGATACAAATCAGAAGACTAACCTGGAAGGTTATGTGGATTCATATTGTGCAGGAAGAGCCATTGATAGGAAGAGCACTTCAGGGTACTTCTTTAGTATGGGATTAGGTGTGATCTCTTGGTTGAGCAGGAAGCAGCTCTGTGTGGAACTGAGTACAACCAAAGCAGATTATGTCACAACTTCTTTGGCTAGTTATGAGGGAGTATGGCTGAGGAAGCTACGTTTGATTTTTTTGATCTCGAGTTAAATGCTACTTGTATATATTGTGACAACCATAGTTGTGTGAAGTTGTCAGAGAACAGGGTGTTCCATGACAAGTCGAAGCATATCGAGATCAAGTATCACTATATCAAGGATATGGGGTAGAGGAACAGTGAAGCTCCAGTATGTTGCGACGGATGAGCAGATAGCTGATGTGTTAACCAAGTCGTTGGTTAGAGTGAAGTTTGAGTACTTCAGAGAGAATCTTGGTGTTCATCAGATCAAGATTCCCTCCAAGGGGAAGTGATACACATGAGCCCTTACTGGATGGTAGTAGGTGTTTCCTACCATGCCGATGGATGTAAGTGCTGGAGCCTTTCTCGGATGGTAGTAGGTGTGTCCTACCGTTTCGGTGAATGTGAATGTTGTGTTATGTGTATCTGGGTTGTGCTTCGAGATGATATGAAGAGAAATACCTTGCAGAGGGCAAGTCCTACATCTAACATGAAAAAGGGTTGGCTCTATAGAACTACATTGAGCATGAAAAATGGTTGTCTCTGTAGATAAATACCTTTCATAGGGAAAGTCCTACATATAGCATGAAAAAGGGTTGGATCTATAGAAACTACATCCAGCATGAAAAAGAGTTGGCTCTGTAGAGAAAGACCTTGCATAGGGCAAGGTAGTACATCCATCATGAAAAAGTGTTGGCTCTGTAGAACTTTATCCAACATGAAAAAAGGGTTGGCTCTATAGAAGAAGACCTTATATAGGGCAAGGCCTACATCCAACATGAAAAAGGGTCGGCTCTGTAGAACTACATCCAGCATGAAAAGGGGCTCGCTTTGTAGAACTACATCCAGCATGAAAAAGAGATGACTCTCTAGAGGAAGACCTTGCATAGGGCAAGGCCTACATGCAACATGAAAAAGGGATGGCTCTGTAGAACTACATCCAACATTAAAAAGGGATGGCTCTGTAGATGGAGAACTACATCCAACATGAAAAATAAGGGTTGGCTCTGTAGATGTAGAACTACATCCAGCATGAAAAAGTGTTGGCACTGTAGACTTACATCCAACATCAAAAAGGGTTGGCTCTGCTCATGAAGACCTACATGGAGGCTAGGCCTACATCTAGCATAAAAAAGGGTTGGATCTGTAGAACTTCCTATGACGAGTAGATTTAAGAGATAGCGCAGGAGTGATATTGATGATGATCCAGATTTGATGATGATCCAGCTTTGATGATGATCCAGTGACAAAAACTTGTGCTGATGAACTGTGTCAAGAAAATACCTTCCTAGTTAAAAGGGAGTGTTTATGTATTTGTAACTTCAGAATGTATTCAATTATTGTATTTCCTTGTACCCCAATGGAGATGTTTATTCCTCTGATTGAGAAAGTCATTAATATAATAAATTCATGTAAATTTGTTGAGGTTAACCCTCTGTTGTAATCTAGGGAGATAGTCCCCGCAATTGAGTTGAGGTTAACCCTCTGTTCTAAGTCGGGTAAATAGTCCCCACGGTTGAGTCATATTAGGGTTATTAGACTCTCCTAGTGAGGTTGGCCCTGTAAGAGTAAAATTCAAGTGGAAAGAAAGTATAAATAGAGAATGAGAATCTCTATTTGGAACACACACTCACTCAACAATAGCACATGAGTGAGAGAAGAGGAGCTCGCACAAGTGAGAGAGAGAACAGTTGTCGGAGATCATATTTGTTTCTTTGGGTTTTACTTTTCCATTGGCACTCATTCTATCTCATAGAAGTTGTGGGGTTTTTCCTTTATGGTTTACCCAAGGAAAATTCTTTATGTCTATTGTCTCTTGTAATTATTGTTGTGCATGTTATTCTCTCAGATAAGATCCTAGATCATATTGATTAAATGATAAAAATATAAAATATTGGACCATTTTATTATTTTCCAACCTAATATTTGCATAGCATTTTAATTGGCATGATTATGCAAACACATCGTCAATAAATAAATATTTACATTATACATGCCTAGCAACTCACTAGTTGGGCCTTGGACTTGATCTCTGCACCAGGAATACATACTAGGATAGTTACATCATTTACATGATTTGATTTCATATATTCCAAGTCAAATTATGGGGTATTACACCCACATCACACACACATAGAGTATTAGGGTCCTACCCTAACCCCCCTACTTTATCAATGTTCAAGGCCACAAGACCCATTTTCTAGCTAGTGGGTAGTATCTTATTGTAAAATGGGACTTCCTTATTGAATATATCCCCCTAGGTGGTTGAACCTCAATAAGAACAAGATCATAAGTAGTTAGGCCTTTGTCTATTGAATCATATACATAGACTAGTAAGTTAAGTAATTTGAGTTAAGAATTGTCATTATATTTGGAGGTTTCCCCTTAAAAAGGAAAGTAAACATAGCTATCTATTTTATCTATTATTTCTTGTGTTTTTATATGTTTTCTATTAATTTCTAGATTTAATTATACTACAAGTGGAATCATATCTCTTTCTTTGGATAAAAGGAAATAAGTTTAAAAAACTAGGGTTTGTCTCTTTCAAACAAGTCATCTTGTCTTTTTTAGTCCAATTTTTTTCTATGAAGTTTCAAGTTCTGTAATTTTTAGGGTACAAAAATGACATATGGAAGAAACTTGTATCAAAATTTCATCTTATGGGTCACTATAATTTAATAGATACACACTTTGTAAGTTCAGGTTTGTTACTTGTCTAGAAGGCCCCTTCAAACAAGTCACTTAGAATTTTCGCTCCCATTTTTTTCTGTGAAGTTCCAGGGTCTGAAATTTTCAATTTACAGATACACGTGGAAGTAAAATGTATGCAAGTTTCATCTTTTGGGTCTCTACACGTTTAGAGATACACTGTATGTAACTTGAATCATTTTGAATGGCCCAAAAATAGCCATAAATTGGTGTTATGAGTAAAACTATTATATCTACAATTTAAAAAATCCAAGTTTAGTGCCACCCATTGTATCAGAAATAATATAGAACAAATTATTTATGGTAAATGTTTCATAATAAGAACTGAAAAATTGCACACATGGCAGGCCTTACAAGTACTCCCTCGTGAGAATTCTAAAATAAAAACATTTTGGGAAAATTACCCTATTTTTTTCTTTGCATATCAGAATTCAATAAACCTTATGGAATAGCATAATAGAAATATCAATATACTATAGAACATTTTTTCAAACACAAGTGTGAATAAATTTTAGAGTTACTAAAAATTCAATGTGAGCTTGCAAGATCGTCTCTAAATTTTGCTCACAAGGACTTGTGCTTATTTTAAAAAATTTGCGTAGTTTAGGTTATCTTGTCAAGTATCTTCTACTTTTTCATATCCTTGGGTATATTCACCTTTTCCATAATTAAAACCACCTTTTGAGGTGGATGATGTGCCCTTCCTTTCTCCTCTATTCCTTTGAGCAAATTGTTGGTTTTTTTTTCCTCATCCTTTAAGGCTAACTGGTATGCATATTCCATGCTACGAACCCTATGCATGTTCAATTCATATCGAATAGAAAAATTTAAAACAAAACACATACCTTGCATCCATTTTCTCATCAATTTCTTGGTGATCCACATGTAAGGGAAAATGATAAAAATCATGTGTAAATTCCTCCACGATGGACAGGTTTTGCTTCAAGTTTTGAAATCTATAGAAAAGGGTTTATGCATAATCTAGCGGCAAAAAAAATATCACAGTTTTTTCCATGTTATTCCAATTCTTTATTTTATATTTTCCTTTTTTTTGTTTTGTATTTCTACACATGATCCCAATAGATCATCGCGTGACCCTTCAACTAGGTGCATGCAAATTTCATCTTCTTGTCTTCTGTCATAGGATTCCATTCAAAAACAAACCCATGGAGTTTAGAAAGTCTATTAACTCCTCTAGTTTAAGACTCTCAATGTTGTCTAAAACTTCCATTTTGATCTCATCACTTCTCCCTTATAGAGCCATGAGCATCCTTTCTACAAAAGGTATGCACTTTAATTCTTCTTCTTCATGTTTTATATGTTGATCTACATCTCCTTGGTTTGTCTCCTCATCAGACACTTCTCTTGGTATTATCCTATGATTATCCAACATGTTTGTAAAATATTCTACTTGACTTTGTAGGTTTTCCATTTCTCTATGCATCTAATTAGAAAGACCTGCTCTTCATCTTCCTCTCACAACCATCTTCCTACTCTGATACCAAATTATGTAGCCAATAAAATTTGATTCAATTCACAAGATCTAAAAACCATGAAAACACATCAAAGTGGAAAATTTAACTATATTTTTATTCATTCTCCATTCTAACTATTACAATGAAGGTCGAACCCTTTATAACTACTATCTGAGATTTTCGAAAATTGGTAGTTTTTGAAAATTCTTGCATGACTGCAAAACTTAACAATAACTAAAATATAACTAGAGAGACATTGGTTGTCAACTCGATTTTCTCAATACATGCATAAAATGAGAGATAATTGTTAATTAGCAAGACCTTCTCTTCATATTCCTCTCACAACCATCTTCTTATATTTTTAACATTAAGCTAGCATATCATTAGGATCTTTAACTGAGAGAAAAACAAGCACAGCCATTAAAAATAAGAGACAATGAACACAGTGTTTTTCCTAGAGGAAACCATAAATGGAGAAAACCTCACAACTTCCTCAGAGATAGAATCAGTACCAAAGTGAAACCCAAAAATAGTAAGATGATTTCCCGACAGCAGTAAGCTCTTTCTTCCTTGCCCCAGTGTCTTTCTCTTCCTCGGTTATGCGCTACAATTGAGTGTGGATGAGTGTGTGATAAATAAAGAGGTCACCTCTCTATTTATACTAATTCCTGACATGACTAAAACCCTACTAGGGCCGACCTCTCTAGGAGAGTCTAATAACCGTAGTGCCCCGGAATTGCGGGGACTTAAACCCTTAGACAATAGGAAGGTTACCCACAATGACTTGACATGACTTGTTTACATTATAGATCTTCCCAATAGGAAAATCGAGGCATGACATGACATAATTACATCCCGAAATAAACATCAGGTTACAATAGATAAGAAATACAAGTGAATACATTCTGAAGTTACAATTACATTAACACTCCCTCTTAACTAGGAAGGTATTCTCTTGACACAAATTTTCATCACTGGTCTTGTTCTCTGGATCATCTCGTCATCTGCATCTTCAAGTCATCTTCATCTTCGTCTTCAAGTCATATTCATCTTCAAGTCATGTTCATCTTCGGATCTGGATCATCACTCGATTTGGATCATCGTCACTAGATCTGGATCATCCCTCGATTTGGATCATTTCTAGAGCATCATTTCTGGATCTGGATCTTCCCTAGATCTGGATCATCCTTGTTGGATCATCAACACTGAATCTTCACAGGTTCTATCTCATGATTCTTCTCGTCATAGGAAGTTCTACAGAGCCAACCCTTTTTCATGCTGGTTGTAGGCCTAGCCTCCATGTAGGTCTTCTTTAGCGCTTATATCTGACCCTAAGTCAAAATGGCCCTCCCAGCACTTATATCTGATCATGTAGGAACCAATACTATAATCATATCATAAAGGCATGTCCAGCACTCACATCTGACCATGTGGGAACCAATCCCACAACCCTGTCAGAAAGGCCTAGCACTCACATTTGACACATGCAAGGAACCAATCCAACATACATGTTCAAAAAGGCTCAGCACTTATATTTGACACATGTGAGGAACCAATCCAACATACATGTTCAAAAAGGCTCTGCACTTACATCCAACACATGTGAGGAACCAATCCAACATGCATGTTTGAAAGGGCTCTACACTTACATCCGACGCATGCGAGGAACCAATAGAACATGCATGTTCGAAGGGCTTGCACTCACATCTAATCAAGTAGGCACCAATCCTATAGTCTTATCAGAATGGACCCCATTCCCAGACTGAGCTACCTGGTAACTGACAAGGTGCATCCATTCCAAGAATGGAAATAGCCCTTATATTTGATCAAGTGGGAACCAATCCCTCAATCACATCAGAATGGCCATGCGCTCACATCTGATCATGTAAGACTACATCTTACAGTCGTATCATAAAGGCCCTTGGTCCTAGATCGAGTATTCCTGGTAACTGACCAGGCACCTCCATTCCAAGAATGGCATTCAGTGCTTACTTCTGATCATTGTAGAAATTCAGGCCTGCAGTAGATTAATTTCACCCACAACAATTTACAATTGATCATGCAAAATTATCAACAATGGAGACTGAATATGGAGCTGTAACACAAAATTATATTAACTGAGTGTACAATAGCCAACCCTGTAATAAAATAGGCTGCTGAATATATAGAATACATGAGCAAATCGAATGCATAAGGAAGCATCCAAATCTAGCATAAAGCAGGCTTACCCAAAATAGGCAAATCCCCCATAAGTGTAAAAAGCTGATCCCAAATCTATCAAGGACCCCACGAATTAGCAAGGGCGCATGGGAAAGCTAAAGAGTGGTCAAATGGAAGCTCATACATGCTTTTACATGGAGTAAAGAGTGGACGAGGAAGAGGCAACAAAGATGATTCACCTCACCTAGTCTTGCTTTCCTATGTGCCTTAAAACACTGAAAAAGCAGGCAATAAAGCAGAAAAAGCAGAAGGGCGCCTAGGAGGCCAGGAATAAAGAAAATTTGATTCCTAAGGCTTTCCCAAGTGCTCCATGAGTCAATAATGGCAAGTTCGACCTCTATGGATAGGCAATTAGCAACTTGCACATGGTGGGACTCATGGACTAGGCAAATAAGACAAAATAAATGAAATAATGTCTAAGTGGGTAAATACTATGGGTTGATTATTCTAACACCCCCCCTTAAGCCTGACTTTATGAGTAATAAATAAAAAATATAGGGCCTAGCAACAAGGCTTAGTCACCCTTTACATACTGCAATGTCCATACAACCAAGGAAAGAGGCAAAACCAACTTGGGAAAATCCTCCCTTAAACATGGACTATAAAACAAAATTGTAGAATCTTGTCTCCACTCATGCTTTGACAGCATGATCAGCAATCCACAGCAGTGATTTGAGATTGCTGAAGGTCTTCTCACAAAGATATT
>LPNX010700061.1:427210-481827 GCA_001517045.1 Pseudotsuga menziesii | reverse complement strand
CATCCAAATCTAGCATAAAGCAGGCTTACCCAAAATAGGCAAATCCCCCATAGGTGTAAAAAGCTGATCCCAAATCTATCAAGGGCCCCATGAATTAGCAAGGGCACATGGGCAATATAAAGAGTGGTCAAATGGCAGCTCATACATGCTTTTGCATGGAGGAAAGAGTGGAGGAGGAAGAGGCAACAAAGCTGATTCACCTCACCTAGTCTTGCTTTCCTATGTGCCTTAAAACACTGAAAAAGCAGGCAATAAAGCAGAAAAAGCAGAAGGGCACCTAGGAGGCCAGGAATAAAGTAGATTTGATTCCCAATGCTTTCCCAAGCACTCCATGAGTCAATAATGGCAAGTTTGACCTCTATGGATAGGCAATTAGCAACTTGCACATGGTGGGACTCATGGACTAGGCAAATAAGACAAAATAAATGAAATAATGTCTAAGTGGGTAAATACTATGGGTTGATTATTCTAACAATCATGTAGGAACCAATCCTATAGTCACATCAGAATGGCTCAGCACTCATATCTGACATGAAAGGAACCAATCCTCTCACCATGATAGAATGGCTCAGCCCTTACATCTAACCATGGAAGGAACCAATCCTCTCACCATGTCAAAATGGCTGTGGGTCTCATCATTTCCCCTTGGAGGAAACCTCGATTTGGAGAACACCAAGCTTCTCCCTGAAGTACTCAAACTTCACCCTAGCTAATGGCTTTGTCAACACATCAGCTATCTGTTCCTCTGTCACAACATACTGGAGCTTTACTGCTACTCTCTGCACCATATCCCTAATATAGTGATACTTGATCTTGATATGCTTCAACTTGTCATGGAACACTGGATTCTCTGACAACTTCACACAACTCTAGTTGTCACAATGTATACAATTAGCATTCATCTAGAGATCAAATAAATCAGACAATAGCTTCCTCAGCCATACTGCCTCACAACTAGTTGAACAAGATGTGACATAATCTGCTTCAGCTGTACTCAGTGCCACATAGGATTGCTTCCTACTAAACCAAGAGATCACAGATGATCCCATACTGAAGAAACATCCTGAAGTGCACTACCTGCCCAATCTGAATCAACATAACCTTCCAGGTTAATCTTTTGATTCGCCTCATACTTGAGCCCATAATCAATTGTACCCCTGCATGCTTTGCAACCATCAAGTGAACATGTAGCAAAGAAAATATCTGGTCTCGTAATCGTCAAGTACATCAAGGACCCAATCATCTGACGATGAATCGTATCATCAACCATCTCTGATGAAGCATCACTCAATAGCTTCATGTTCGATGCCATAGGTGTGGTCATGGCCTTGCATTCCATCATCATGAACCTCTTCAGGATCTCTACTGCATACTTCCCTTGTCTAAGAAATATTCCATCCACATTATGCCACACCTCCATGCCTAGAAAATAGTGCATTGACACACAACAGGAGCACCACTGGTCTTTCACCTTCAACCTTGAAGCAAAGGTTGGAATCCACTTTACTCTCAATAAAGCCTAGAGTCATCAGTAATCTATCCATCCTATCATACCATGTCGAACCTTAGGATATTCTGTTGTCACTCCCTCTGAAGCATCATACTCCCTCTGTATTCCGTACTCTATGCACTAAAACATTCTGTACTGGAGTGACAAGTAGCTTCCTCTGCTACAAATATTCTATGTATTCATCTAGTGTATAGACTTTCATCTTCAACCCTGTAGCAAAGGTTAAGATCTTCATCAAGCTCCTCATGTATGTGTTATCCCATGGGTGTCTTCTGAACTCGCACAAGGCCTTCTTTCATTTGCACACATGATTCTTCCTGTCATTTGTCTCAACTCCCACTGGCTGCAAATGTATCTTCGTGGTCTATGCCTTCTTTTCATGAGAAGCCTCGTGCTACGAATCTTGCCTTGTATCCCATGATGTTTCCATCTATTGCATGATGGAATTACGAACTTTCCTTCACGTATTGACACTGCATCCTAGACATCATTCTCCTTGAACCATTCTTCACTTTCTTCTTGGAAGGTTCTGCATCAATGATGTCACTGTATTCGTCATATTATTTTTCATCTTGAACTAACGTCACTTGTTCTTCGGAACAAGTCTCATCCTTCTTTGCTTGTAGGCAATTATGTATGCGATCTTTCCTACAAGTCAAATGAATTTGTATGGTTAGAAACATTTCATAAGGAATATTCATACTGGAAAATTCTTATGCATAAATATACGATCATGCAACTACTTTAGCCAATACAACATTCATCCATATCTCATGGAAACTTTTCTAGATGCCTTCCATCTTCACCAAGACAACATTGAGATTGTGCACTAATCCAATATGTCAGCAAAGAGGTTTCATTCTAGATAAGTAGCAATGGAGAGTTGTATATCACCATGAGCTACTTATCCATCATACGCATATTAGTAGTATACTGTCATTAATGCAAACATTCTATCATGCATAATACATTAACCGGATATAAACAAATGCATAACAAAACAATATCATGAAATGACAATTGAATACTTATCTTTATTTGTTTTGTGGGTAGACTCCCTCTTGAGCCTTCAACTTCATCATCTTCTACATTCATAATAGCATCATTTCTTATCCAAATGATAAGGTGGATAAGAGGTTCTCCAAAAGTTGATTTCTTCATATTCCTCATCGCTTGAGGGATCTTCTTTTGATGGTGAGAGCTTGATCTTCAGTTGCTACCATCTTCTCTTCTCTTCTTATGAGTCGAGCTTCTTCTTCTTCCTAGAGTCTGCTGAAAGTAATCACTTCCTTCTAGAACACATTCCTCAAATGAATGAATCCCATGATCCTAGGAGGCCATTCAAGGTGGCAATCACCACTTCTGCATTCTTCATTTCTTCTTTTACCGCTTCAATTTTTTCTTTGATTTGAGAGACCCTTGTAAAGTATGACTATATGGTCTCTACATTCTAGATCTTCACATTCTTCAACTGGTTTCTTAAGGTCATATTCTGAATTATGTTCTTCCCTTAAAATATCTTGGTCAAGGAATCAAACATCTTTGGTGTCTTTAGGGAAGACACTTGTGGTACAAGTTGACCCATGATTGAATCAATAATGATCTTCTTGGCCTTGACCAAGTTCTTCTTGTGTAAGACTTTTAGCCTTATCTCCCTCTAGAACTGGAACCTCTCTACTCATGTAGGTGTCCAATTCATTTTCTTCAGAGAGATCAAATACTTCCATGCTTGGAAGTTGTCAACTTCACCAATATTATCATCAAGCTGATGTGATATATCACTTTGAAATGAGAACCTCAAATGCAAATAGCAAGAGATTAGATCTTACCGATTTGAGGTGTCCATCCTAGTTCCGGAGTTGGATGATCTAGGGTTTGTCAGAGAAACCCTAATTTTCAAAACTTAGAGTCTTTAAAATCTGATTGGATAGACATATAGATATATTCAAGGTGAGCTATCCAATGTACTCCTTTTCTGAAAACAGTGGAGGGAAGCTCCCGGAACAAAAAGCCCTAGTTTTCCAATTTCTTCTGCAGAAATTCTTGTTACTATTTCTGTGGTATCTCTGAAATTAATACTCCTATGTCTATAAAACATTTCACTAAGTTATTCTCACATGTCCCTGTTCCAACACCACAGGTTTCATCAGAATTGGTTTCACCAATTGGGACTTATGATCATTTTCCCAAGGTGACCTTTTATAGGACTGTTCAGAACAGCGAAGTTGTACAGACTAACACGTGTCATTGGTTCATCATCTGAGCCTGAAACTCAGACCACAGTAATTAACGTCTGTGCCCTTTCTGTAACATCTTTAGGAATTTAATTTGGAACATTTTAGCCCAAGATATAGCAATTCTACCTAGGTGTCCTGTTTAGGGATGAATTCTGGAAGAGGCTGGAACCCTATCTTGGAGGGATCATATCTCCTAGAATATAGTGAATATGAGGCTTAATTTTGGATACAGTGTACATAATGGTTTCATATTCGGCCCAGAAATTTTCAGCTCCTGACCCTTTTCCAATCCCTAGATATAGCAAATGTACCAAAACGTATCAGTTTTAGTATTTTAGGGTTTTTCCAGCTGGGGGTCAAACTAGGGTTTGACTTTCCAGGAGTTATACCCAACCAAAAATATTGATCCAGGTCTATAAAATTTGATTTTGATGAGGAGATAAATCCTATGTCGGGCTCACTCAAAAATTCTTCTTTTGTAAGAAGCCCTAATTTCCCGCACCAAAACTGAAAATGCTCAGAATCGATTTTCACTTCGACACAAAGATGCGCCCTTCAATGGAGAGTCATCCTAGCATGCTTTTGCTGATGAATTGTGGAGAGAGACCCAAAAATTAAGAATCCCTATCTTCTACAACTACACAGTGTCTTCTTCTTAGGTTAGCTCTAATACCATGTTAGATTTTTAATATTAAGCTAACATATCATTAGGATCTTTAACTGAGAGAACAACAAGCACAGCAATTAAACACAAGAGACAATGAACACAGTGTTTTTCCTTGGGGAAACCATAAATGGAGAAAACCCCGCAACTTCCTCAGAGATAGAATCAACACCAAAGTGAAACCCAAAAACAGTAAGATGATTTCCTGACAGCAGTAAGCTCTTTCTTCCTTTCCCCAGTGTCTTTCTCTTCCTTAGCTATGCACTACAACTGAGTGTGGATGAGTGTGTGATAAATAAATAGGTCACCTATCTATTTATACTTATTCCTGACATGACTAAAAACCTACTAGGGCCGACCTCTCTAGGAGAGTCTAATAACCCTAGTGCCCCGAAACTGCGAGGACTTTAACCCTTAGACAATAGGAAGGTTACCCACAATGACTTGACATGACTTGTTTACATTATAGATATTCCTGATAGGAACATCGGGGCATGACATGACATAAGAACACCCCAAAATAAACATCGGGTTATAATAGATAAGAAATACAAGTGAATACATTCTGAAGTTACAATTACATTAACACTCTATGCATCTAATTAGCAAGATCTTCTCTTCCTCTTCCTCTCACAACCATCTTCCTACTCTAATACCAAATGATGTAGCCAATAAAATTTGATTCAATTCACAAGATCTAAAAACCATGCAAACACATCAGAGTGGAAAATTTAACTATATTTTTATTCATTCTCCATTCTAACTATTACAATGAAGATCGAACCCTTTATAACTACTATCTGAGATTTTCGAAAATTGGTAGTTTTAAAAAATTCTTGCATGACTCTAAAACTGAACAATAACTAAAATATAACTAGAGAGCCACTGGTTGTCAACTCGCTTTTCTCAATACGTGCATAAACTGAGAGATAATTGTTAATTACAAATTTAAAAAATCCCACAAAAACACTAAAACCTCAATTTCAGACACTATATGAAGGAATTAGGCCCATCAATTCTCTATTCTTCTCTACATGTTGGTGGGTTTCATCATGTTTAGGAGTTGAACTATTCTCTAGATATTTGGGATATGATTTTGCTTTGTTAAACAGTCATGGGACACATTCTCAAAGAGTGGACTTATGGAGAATTTACTTGGAGTTTGTTTTCATAATACTGATAGATTTATCCTTGTAAGTGACCTAAACATCTCCATTGGGGAAGAAAATACTTGGGGATATCTATCTCATAAATATTCACTTTCAGACTATTTTGATTGTAAACTTGAGGAGGTTACTCTTTTGGATATGCCACCTGTGGTTCTTAAACCTACTTGGAGAAATATGTAGGCAGGAAATTAGGCTATCATGAAAATATTGGATCATTTTCTCATCAATAAAGGTATGTTATTTATGGATTCTTGTATAAAATAATGGGTTGGATCTAGAGGTGACCTAGACCATTATCCTGTCCTTTTGGAATTTAAAGGGGATTTGAAAAGACCCCATATCCCTTCAAATTCAATGATACCTGGCTTCAAGATGAAGGTTTTCATAATTTGGTTAATTCATTGTGGGTCCCTTTCAGTGAGAAAAATTGGTGCTCTGCTGCTATACATTTCCTTAATAATCTTAAAAGACTTAAGGCTCATACCATAACCTCGATGGTGTAAAATAAGGAAATGAAGGATTCAAAACTCCTAAAATTTGAGAATCAATTAGAGTCTCATTACTCTACCAAACCAAAAGGTTTTGAATCCAATGATCATAAATATATCATCCTAGATATTGAAACTAAAAGGAGGAAAATTTTAAAGGAGGAGGAGGATACCCTTAGGCTCAATATCAGAGCCATCTGGTTGCAGAAAGGTGACAAAAAATCCAAATTATTCCATAATTTTATCAAGAATGAAACTAGTTGGCATTTTGTTCCCTTTGACCCAAGTTCATACGTTTTTTGCACACAACAAATCCCAAGATATCGGCCCAATAAATCAAGGCTCAGTCAATAGCACCTGCAACACAGATGCAGTCTCACCTGAGATATCTCTTATGGGTAACTTCCAGAACCAGGTTTCTCCAATTGGGTGGGGATTTCTTCTACCTTGGCACATTACCAACTTGCTCAACTGAAACAGGTGGGTGTATTAATTGTTCTTACTATGCGTAGATAAGACACTAATTAACTTATCCATCGGAAGATATTATAACAACAATATAATATTTACCACACAGGTTATCTATCAACAGTGCGACTCATGCATAATAGAAATCATTCATAAGCAAATACATAAACACTTATTCGCAATATACATTCTTGTGACCTAAGAACATTCATCATATACATTAATGAAACATAAACACATTCATCATCTACTCAATGACATAGTATTTAACATGGAAACCCATCTAAGAAAATCCACAAAGGCACTCTTCATTTGGAATGAGAAATATATGGCACCTTTTCCCTGGGCACTTAGTTGCACACTCTATTCTAGATATTCTTCTCTTATCTATACAGACTCCTCTCTCCTCTCATGGTCTCTAGTATTTTGTAGTTTGATCTTATTCTACTTTACTCTACTTTCGATCCACTCATAGCTTGGATTGACTACTCTTCTCTTTGAATCTACTATCCATCTGCACACAACCTAGATCAACTAACACTTCTTGGAGACACAACTGGCTGACTAGGAATTAAGAAACTGATAAAGTAAGTAATAGAAGAGGAGGTAAGTAACTAAGTAGTAAGTAACCCACATACATCTTGGGTTATTCCTTTTATAGACTCTTTACATGTCACATTGAGCCAACTTCATTATGTTAGCCAACAACTGTCATTCCCAATCTAGTTACACATGTAAGTAGGCATTATCGGTCAAAATTACAAAGATGCTTTAATTCCTTAAAGCATGTGTGACTCTAGCTGAATTTGAACCCACGATCTCTTGGGTTGTCCTTTTCATTCCTTTGTTGTTTCACGCATTCTCTATCATGGTTCCTTCTGTCACGGCTAATATCGTCGCATCCTTTCCTTCTATCATAACTTCTTCTCCTATCGTAGCTTCCTTTGTGACTACTTCTTTTGTCTTAGCTCTTTCTTCCTTTGTAGTTGTTTATTCTACCTTGTTCTCCATTCCACATTTATTTCCATCGTGGCTTTTCCTTCACCTTCTTCTTCTTCTTTTGCATCTCCTTTTACTTGCAACTAGACTCTTTATCTTCTGAGAAGAATTCTAATTGAATTCTGCCTATATTTTCCTAGGGCCAACATGCCCCCAACACTCACCTATAGCATGTCCCGAGCCACGCAATGCTATTCCACAACTTCTGCATTTGTGATGACTTTGATTTGAAAATATTGAAATATTTTCACTATATCCTATGTCTCTTGTCGCACATCCTCTTCTTCCATCTGTAATTGTTCGACAAGGTCAGAACTGATGTCTTCTGGCGTTACAGCTCTTATGGCATATGCTGCTCATTGCACCTTGTAATGTACATGTTGAATGATTCATGTAATTCTTTTTTCTTTGACCTACAACTCTGTGATTTTTTCAATGCTATGTTGTTGTTGAGTGCGTAGCACTGCAACTTCATGTTGAAGTTTTTTCATTTTTACAACCTCATCCTTTTTTCTTTGTTAAGGTTAACTTATTCATTTCATTCTTAAACTAAGTTGCTTCTGTCTTAGTAGTATGCAACTTCTTTGTGAATTCCTCTAATTTGGCATCGTCGATCATCACTTCCCAAGTCTGAGAAACTTGGTTGATAGCCTTGGCACACAATTCCTTTTCTTCTTCTATCTTATTTGCAGCCTCTGTTGTTTATTTTCTTCTTTATTTGGTTTGAAAAGTTACTGCTTCGGAGCGATGCAACTAATGAGAGGGAAAAGTTCATCGATATCACCAATTATGTCCTAGACTTCTTGGAAAGTTGAAGATAAAATCCTAGGTGTTTTCCTAGACATTCTTTTCTTTGATTTCTTCCTCCCTACAGGAAAAACTTTTTCATCAAACCTTCTCCATCGTCGATGAAATCTGTAATATCATCTTCTTCCCTCAAGTAATCATCGCCAAATATATCTTGATCATCTTGTATAGTTGATGGCTATGTTGTAGGATTTTGGAATTGTTCATCATTATCCAAACTCTGGTTCGGATCAACGGATTTTACGAATGAATACTTTTTATTCTAGTGGGTCTAGGTGGAATATAATCTGGTAGCGGAATTTCAACCGCTACTTATTTTTCTTCCATCGTTAGTGCTCAGATGAATTTCTTCTTGCTGGTACCAAAATGTTTCTTCATTAACAAGCCAGGTATATCAGGTCGTAGTTTTACTTCATGGATGATTGGAATTGGTTTAGTTTCCAGTCCATCCATCTAGCAGTGTCTTCCATAATGAGTATGGGTGACACAATCTCAACCGAAGATTATGCAACTGTGCTTGTGCTAGAAATCAAAATAATCATGTTATGTGAAAAAACCTCCAGCCCTTGCAATTGCATACATAAATTCCTCTTCTCGAATTTAGTGGAATGAAACAAAACTTGCTCGTGAAGCTTGATAACATATACCCGTTCAATCAGGAAATCCTTCCTCAGAATGAACAATCAATCAAAAGGTAGTTGTCATTTCCGTCACATGGGTAATCATCTAAATGATTACAAGGAAACCTCCACTTTCCTGTCATGTCAGTGGTAATTATGGCACAATAATGATTGAAGTGACCCAAAAAGTACGCCACCAACATTTCTTGGTATTTTCAAATTAAGGATGTCTAGCTGTCATTTCTATAACTCAAATTCATCTTGTGACAGTGTCACTACTTCTTATGATTGATATCCTTCCTTCAACAGATTCCTTTTCCTGCGACGGATGGTTTGTTTTTGCCTTCATTTTTCCACTTGCAATAGACACAAAGTCTACGACAATTTTCCTCTGCTTGCGAATTACTAGCACTTTGTGACAGTCGTTTCTTTTGCAACAACAAATTTCCTGTTGTTAAACAAAAAAAGGATTTTCTTTCTTTCTTTCTTTTCTCTTTCTTTTCTTTTCTCTTTTCTCTTTTCTCTCTTTTTTTTTCATTTGACTGAATCATGAATATCCTGATAAGGATTTAGCTGACTTCCATTTACCAGTCCTTTGAAATGTGTTCCATCTAACTTTTGCAATTGCATTGTGCCTCCAACAGTGATCCAAATTACAACATACGGTCCTAACCACTGTGTTTTTAACTAACCTGAATGCTTGAAGAAATTTCTATCATACAAAAGAACAATTCCTCCAACCTCAAATTGCTTGTTCTTGATGTGGCAATCATGCCATATTTTTTGTCGTTATTTATCAATGTTTTGATTATATTCTGTGACAAAATTAACATTCTTCTTCTAACTCTACCAGTTGTGACAGTATTTCTTCAACAGCACCAACATCTGCCATCTCTATGATCGTAGCAATCCTTAAGTTGGGCACAATGTATTCCATGGGAATCAAAACTTCTTTCCCATATACCAAATGAAATGGAGTTCATCCTGTCAACCTCTTATAGGTCATGCGATATGCCCACAATACTGTGGAAATTTTCTGATCATAGTCATCTCGTTGGACATTGAAAATTTTTGTCAACGCGTTTTCTATAATTTTGTTCAATGCTTTGACAACACCATTTGCTTGATGGTGATATGGCATTGTCTTTCTATGATTGATCTAGAATTCCTTCATCAATTCCTCAATTAATTGGGTAACAAAGTGTGTACCTTTGTCGCTTATCAAAAATTTTGGGAAGTTGAATCTTGTCACGACATTTTCAAACAGAAAGTTCACAACAATACAATATTTTACTGGCGTTGCTTCATCCCATCTGGTTAGGTACTTGGTCACAGTAACTATATACCTTGCCCCTGTGTGCTTCCCTGTTGGAGTAATAGGACCCACAAAATCAACAGCCCATTTATCAAATTTCTATAGAGTTACTTGAGGTACTAATGGCATCTCATATTGTCACGATCGCTTTCTCGTTCTTTGGGAGACATACAAAGTAAGATATAATTCTCGTGCATATGCATGCATGGTAGGCCACCAAAATCTTACTTGCAATATCTTTTTCATTGTGTCTCTTCTAGCGTAATGAACTCCTGTGACACTAGCATGTGCCTCATTCAGTATCATTGGTGGCTCATGTTCTAAGACATAGTGACATTGAATCTCATTAGGGCCTATGTTATATAACTGTCCAGTGATTAACTAGAAGTCTGTGGCTCGAACAACCAATCGTTTCTTTTGCGCAGTGGTAAATTCAGCTGGTGCATAACCTGTACTCAAAAATTGTATGTTGTCTCTCTAATGATCATCAAACATTGTTATTATAAATAGATATGCATTAGGGAGACTATCCTCGAGGTTACTAGGTCCTTCTCCACTTTTGATCCTCAACAGATGGTCTATTCCTGAATTCAGTCAACTCGGTTTAACAATGACTTCAAAGTCAAATTTCTGAAAAAGGGAAACCCACGGGAAAATATTCCCCCCCAACACGAGATTATTGACCAGGTATTTCAATGTTGAATGGTATGTGTACATTTTAAAATTTCCACCCAATAAGTAGTGTCTAAATTTCTACAAAGTGTATACATCGTTAACCCTTCTCTTTCCATCATGGTATAATTCTTCTATGATGTGAATAATTTCCTACTATCAAAGGCTATAGGATGGTCGATCGACCCTTCACTAGGTTTTGTTAGGACCATACTGAGTAGGACAGATGATGCATCGACATTTACAAGCAACTATTTATTCCAGTATGGAAATACAAGTATGGGTGATGTAACTATATTGTTCTTAAATGTGTCAAGAATCTCTTGGCAAATTTCTGTCCACTAGAACTTAACATCTTTCTTTAATAATTTTTCCATCAGAGCATTCACCTCCAAATATCCTTCGATAAATTTTTTATAGTATATTTTATGTCCCAATGTTATGTCCAATTGCTTAATTGTGTTCAGTGGTGGTAGGTCAAGGATAATTACAACTTTAGCAGGATTGACCAACATTCCATTGCAACAGGCCACATGGCCCAACAGAATTCCAAACATGCCACAAAAGATACATTTCTCTAAGTTCAAAAAAAATTGATATCGACAACAGCATTCCAAGATCATCCTAAGGCTCTCAATATGATCCTTAATGAGCCCAAATACTCTCCAATCATCAAAGTAGACTTCAAGAAATTTGTGAATAAAGTATTTAAAGGAAGCAACTACTATTCTGGAAAAAATAGTAGGATCATTATTCAGTCTAAAGGGCATTATCGTGTACTTGAAACACCCCCAATTTGTCGCAAAGGTGGTCTTGTGTTGATCTTCCTTTTTTATTCTAATATTATGATAACCAGAGAGACCATTAGTGAATGAATAAATCTCTTGATCCCCGACACTTTCCAGTACCTCATATGTAAATGGAGTTAGAAATGGGTCATACAAACAGGCATCATTCAATTTTCTCAGATCGATGCAAATTATTAGTTAACTAGTATCATTTTTTTCTTACACCACTATTGGACTAATCCACTCTAATTCTTCTATTGGTTCTATGATACCTGCATTAGTGTTGGTTTTGGAGCCTAATCTTCCAGATCCAAAGATATTATTCAATTGTGTTTGTACCTGAGGTGTACTGTACACTCATTCCCTCTGCCATGGGGTTCAAGGGTGGAGCCCACAAGAAAACTTTTTGGGATGTGTGTTGGCCAACAATTTTGCGGACCCATTGTATTGGGTTAACCGTAGTGTTTTCCCATGGTATTTCTCCTATGGTATTTCCCCTATAAAAGAAAGCATTGTAACATGACTGGGTATGGTATTGTATTGTATTGGAAGAGAGACTGTGAGAGCGTGAAGAGGAAGTGCAACGGTTTTGCTGCAAGGTGTATCCCTTCATCTTTTTGGACTGTAATAAAAGGAATACCAATTTATTTATGCACGTATCCCATCATTTGGATGAACCACTATATATCTATGTCTCTCTGTAATGTGTTAATGTGTTTTGCATCTTTTTTATTGATTTAACTATATATCTGTTATTGCTCTGCGGTCCTGTTTTCTAACAATTGGTATCAGAGCCAAAAGGACTATTTGGTTGGTAAACTCGCAGGAAAGAAGGGTTCTTGGTTTGAGTGGGAGAAATGGTGGAAGAGGGAAAGTTTAGGGTCAAGAAATTTAATGACCAAAACTATCAGTTATGGAATATGCAAATGGAAGGATGAGTAGAAAATCAAAATAGTCGGTGGCTATGAAGGATGAAGAATGGGAGGTTCTTGACAGAAAGGCACTGGGAACAATACGGTTGTTCCTGGCTTCATCGGTGACTTTCAATATTTCAAAAGAAAAAACAACAGAGGGAGTGATGAGCGCATTGGGTAAGCTCTACGAAAAACCCTCGGCTTCCAACAAGGTATTTTTAATGAAGCGTTTATTTAATATGAAGATGTCAGAAGGTGGATCTTTTGTCAATCATTTAAATGAGTTTAATACACTTACCAGTCAGTTGAGTTCTATAAAAGTGAACTTTGATGATGAGGTTAGGGCTCTTATAATATTGTGTTCATTTACAGAAAGTTGGAATAGCTTGGTCATGGATGTAAGTAACTCTGTCCCTAGTTCAAACACTCTTAAGTTTGATGATGTTGTTGGTGTTATTCTTAGTGAGGAAATGCAAAGAAAAATAATAGGTGAGACATCAGGAAATGTGTTGACCATGGAGAGCAAAGGGAGACAAAATGAGAGAGGAAGGAGCCCAAGAAATTATGGCAAGTATAAAAAGGGGAGATCCAAGTCCAAATTCAGAAAAATAGAGTGTTGGAACTGTTGTAAGAAAGGACATCTGAAGAAAGACTGCAGAGCTCCAAAGAAAAAAGGAGACAGACAGCAAGAGACTACTCAGGAAGCGAATGTAGCAGGTGATGTGTTACAAGATGCTTTGATTCTTGCATTAGATAATACTAATGATTACTGGGTAGTAGATTCAGGGGATTCATGTCATGCTACACCCCATAGGAAATTCTTTCATGATTATGTTCAAGGTGATTTTGGGCATGTGCTATAGGGGGATGATGAACCATGTAAAATTGTTGGAAAGGGTAAGGTACGGATTAAGTTAAATAATGGAAGTGAATGGCTGCTAAAGGATGTAAGGCATGTTCCTACTATGAAAAGAAATCTGATCTCAACAGGGCAGTTGGGAGATAGCGGTTGTTTGTCTACGTTTGGAGAAACATGGTGGAAGATCACTAAAGGATCACCGGTAATAGAAAAAGGAGATAGGGTAGGTACATTATATTTATGTCCTCATAATACTGATTATTCTATCTCTATAGCTTCCTAATCTGAAGCAGGTAAGTTTGGAATTCTGTGAGAACTGTGTTTATGGAAAACAGAAGAGAGTTATATTTCTCAGGGTTGGGAAACAAAAGAAGAGAGAAAAGTTATATCTTTTCCATACACATGTATGGGGACCAGCTCAGGTACAATCTCTTGGTGGCTCTCGTTATTATGTTACTTTTATTGATGATGCAACTAGAAAAACTTGGGTTTATTGCATTAGACAAAAATCTGATGTGTTTGATACTTTTAAGAAGTGGAAAGCTTTGGCTGAGAATGAGACAGGAAAAAGGTTGAAATGTCTCAGATCTGATAATGGAGGCGAGTACTGCAGCAAGGAGTTTGACAGTTACTGTTCACACAATGGGATTCACAGAGAGAAGACAGTCCTTGGAACACCACAAGAAAATGGTGTGTCAGAAAGGATTAATAGAATGATCATGGAGCGTGCAAGGTGTATGATATTGCATGCAGGGTTTCCCTTATAGTTTTGGGCTGATGCTGTAAACACTGTTGTTTATTTAATAAACAGAGGGCCTTCAAGCACTTTGGATGGTGGCATTCCAGAGGATACGTGGAAAGGTAAACACGTAAAATACTCATTTCTGAGAAATTTTGGTTGTGAAGCATTTGTCCATATTGATAAAGATGATAGAACAAATCTTGAGGCTAAATCCAATAAATGTACCTTTATTGGATACGGGGTTGATGATTTTGGTTATCACTTATGGGATCTTAAAAATCACAAAATCATTAGGAGTAGAGATGTAGTATTCAATGAAAAGGTCATGTACAAAGATAAGTTGTAGGGAAAGAAAGAAGAAAAGGAAAACACAGAGTACACAGTGCTTGATGAAATCAAAGAAAATGAAATTCCAAAGGCACCAAAAAATCAAGAGCAGCAGCAGGTACCTGAAACTCCTGCAACTGTAAGAAATTCTACCAAGTAAGTAGACCCCCTAAACGATTCTCTTCTTCACTGTATTATTTATTGATGACTGATTCTGGTGAACCAGAAATTTTTTGAAGAAGCAATGCAGATAGAAACTAGAAAGAAGTGGGAGCAAGGCATGGATGAGGATATGGAATCATTGGTAAGAAACCAGACTTGGGATCTGGTTGTAGTTTCCTGCAGAAAAAAGGGCATTGAAGAATAAATAGGTTTATAGGTTGAAGGAAGAAGAGGGAGGCAAGAAGCGGTACAAGGCTAGATTTGTTTTAAAGGGGTTTGCACAAAATAAAGGTATAGATGTTATACCCAAATCCTGTCACCAACATGTGATGAGATCCTTAACCCCTATGTTTTCCCTTAATACCAAAACTTGGAGTGGAAAATTGCTCTGGATGTTAATTCTACTTGGAAAAACCTAGAACCGCGATTTCCCTTTGGCTGATGAGGGGTACCTTGTTCAAAACTGCATGTGTCCTATTATAGAGAAGCGGTGCCACCATGGAGGTGCTTTGTCTTTGAAGCAGTTCTCACCTAAACCTCTCTGTCATAAGGGAACAAAAGAGGTACCCTTGGTAAAATGGGAAAAAGAGAAGTTTATCGAGGCTTCTAGAACTTCAACCTCGTGTCCTCCCTTAACCCTATCAATATCAGTTAGTTTGAGCTTGAGATCCCTCTTGGTAGGATCTTAGAGCCACCTCACCCACAATTCTCTCAACTATCCCTATCCATTGAGCCCTATAAATACAAGCTCATATCCATAGTTGAGAGGCAGAACTGAATGGTATTGTTATGATGTTGAATTGACTACCTAGTCCAATCCATTGGAGAGCACAAGAGAGCAATTTTGAGCTTTTGGGGATGAGGTGTTTGTCTTGTGGAGGAGTTTTTCAACACTAAATAAATGGTTGTAATATTCTTCATTCATTTCTTAATGCAAAGATAATTTTCGTCCCACATATCTGTTGTTTTGATTTCGCATGTATATGTTGTTGGATTCCTTAGTCACTAGTATGGATGTGCAGATGATTTTTTGGTTGCTTTGATGTTCTTGTTTGTTTAACATGTTTCCAGGTACAAAGGTTCATGATCAAAGCAATATTCTAGGTGTTTACAACATTCAGGGAAGGTCTTCATCCTTTGTCGTTCACTCATTTGTTCTGGATCTGAACCATTCAGACCAGAGGAACGTCTTCTATCTGCAGAAGGTACAATATTCCTGACTACAAATCTAGCGAATTCACTAGGGAACAAAGCAAATTTCAGTTGATCTGATTTTCCTCAGTCCTTGAACACTTGTTTGAATCCAGGCTCCAGTTTCTAACTCTCTTCAATCAAATCTACCATCTGACTTAGTGAATTTTGGTTTGAAACTTTCAGATATGTTCAAATCTGAACTATTTTAACCTTATATGCTCTTTTTTACTGTCAATTCATCAATCTTTACCTTGATTTGATCAATTTTTAACTTGAATTCTCGTTCTCCTTGTGTTTTGGATCTATTCAGGGAACCGCACATGTGCTGTTGGCAACAAGCGGTGCCACTGCCTGAACTCTGTTAGCCATACGCAATGCCACTACCTGAACCTCGTTATCTAGAAGCGGTGCTCATCTAGAACTGCTCTGTCAAGACCCCTCCAATGCGGTGCCAGGTAGGCCTTGTTCCAGAACTAGTTTTTTGTGATTTTTTTCAAAAAGTAGGATTTTGCTTGCTTTCAGCCCTGCACTGTCAAACTTGTGTGTTTTAATCTATATGCTCATGGTTGAAAATTTTGTGGTAAAATTGGTTTGGTTGAAAGAATTAAAAAGCTAGATTAGGCTCGTTGTTTATTCATTTGCTTTCATACTTGTTGGTTGTGATTTAGAAAGGAATTTTTGAAAGCTTAGGTTTCAGATTAGATCTCTTTTTGTTTCTTTTATAAAGACTGAAAGAAAAACCACTTGATTATCATCTTAATTTCATTTTTTCCAAAGAGAAATTCTTTTTGCTTTTAAAAAGAATTTTTTTTTATTGACATTAGGTCATTATCATTATTGAGCATAAGGCATTGGATCTCTGATTAGACTCACAAGCTTTCAAGTTCTCTTTGATCTTTTGTCTCTCTTGCATTAGTACTATCTCATCAAAAGAAAAAATAGTGTAGTTTTAAGTTAGATCTATCTATGTTTAAAAGAAAAATCAAAAAAATAGAGTGCATATGCATGTAGAGTGCTTGTTGTTTTTCTTTTAGGAAAAGAGACTCTTACCCCTTTGATTGCTTTCAAAAAGAAAAATGAGTTTGGAATGTGTTGCTTCTCTTTGGATTTGATTTGTTCAAAGTAGTTGTTTGGGAATTTTTGGTTTTCAAAATGAAAAGAAAATACCCTCTCTCCCTCCCGTAAGTAGGCATACCTCGAATGGTAAAGTGAAATATTTGCATCTACATTCTGCATGGTTTTACTTTTTCTGTCAAAATTCCATGCATTCACCTAACCGTCCACTTTAAAATGAACAGTAGTTATAGGCTTAAAATTTACATAGCAATTTGAGTGATAGGCTAGAGACGTGTTCGGGCGTCGTTAAGCGTAGGAGCTATTGTTACTCGTCCGCACTACATCCCGAGACCCACGCAGTTCTTTCACGTACCATCGGTATATCGAATGGCCTTTCATGTACCCTTGAGGTATATAGAAAGGTACTTCACGTAATTGATTGTATATAGGAAGTACCCTTGTGAACGGTTGTGCATTAGACAACACTACTACTGATTTGAGCTCCCATGTACCTTGTGTATATCGGGAGACCCCACTATGATAGTTTATCTATGTGAGAAAAGCCCTTTGGTCGTCTTGCTTGAATCCATACACTGAAAACAACATTCGAGGAGATTACTACACACGTACCCTTGAGGTATATTGCGAGTGGTACCTTCTTAACAACCCTGGTGAGAGACCTGACTATCTAAACTCCTCCTGTCATTTAAGTTTGCTTGTTTGGCCTATATCTTGAGTAGGGAAATTTTTTGTGTGTTTCCTAGTTTTGAGACCCTAGTTTAGGTAGGAACTATACAAACTAGCTGAATTAAGACAATCTAGAAGAATACAGGGCTTGCCACCTAATTTTATTCCTGTTTCAGGAGAAAATCCTATGGAAGATATCAACCAAGGAGTTGATACCAACTCCCACGTGGGAGAAAATGTGGTTGCTGAAAGTGGAGATCCATATCCTTCGCACAGTCCTCCCTTGGTCCAACATCCTTCTAGGGGAAATATTTCGTTCCATTCTCCCATGGAAGGTCATGTTGATGATACTACCTGTCCAGATTATGGTCCCAATGCTCCATTTTGGGATACCTCTATGGGATAGGACATTACTTCATTTGGCACCCATCCAACCTCTTCTGAAGATATTTCACCAAATGAAGAAGAACGTAGACAATACCAGGAAGCTATTCTTCATGCAAGATAAATAGATAAGAAAATAGATAGCATATTGGGTACACCACCACCTCCTTCAGCAGTTTTTCCTCGTAATCTGGACCCTTGTCCTGTGGGATATCGCTCACTTGTTGATTCTATGAAACCCATTGAACCTATTCTAGATCGCACTGTGACTCCACATAATCTAGGTCAAACTACCAACCCCACCACCTCCCATATTATGTCTGTTCTAAATCCTCCTGGGTGTTTTGCATCTAGGGAACAACATTCAATTTCTATGTCATCAATACCTTCTAGTGCCGGGAGGAAACGCCCAACATGACCTACGGTACCTATCACTGAAATTGTAGCTAGTCATAGATAGACCTCTATTATAGAGCAATATACAATTTATGTCCCTCCTACCCACACGAATGTGGTTAACCCCCCATCCAGTTATGGTCAACCCTTGGAGGCACAACCTGTAACCAATCAAACCTCTTGGGGTATGGTTACACAACAAATCAAGTACCTATAGGAAATATTAATTACCAACCCACCCCTACAAGAACGCCTTATGCTAGAATTCCATATCCTGGAAATACTTTCATGCCATGGGGGTAACCTAACTAGTCCTACATGCCAGCGATGGGAGGGATACCTATACATATTGCAGGGGGTGTCGGAGGACCACCTTATGGAGGTCCTCCCCCTGGAGGGCCTAATGGATTTCTTCCTTATGGTACTAATGGTCCTGGTGGTCCCGGGGGGCCTAGTGTCTTCCCTCCTAATGGTCCCAGAGGGTGTGGTGGCCCTCCTCCTAGTGGTTCCAGAGGCTCTGGAATTTTACCTCCCAGGGGTCCTGGAGGTTTAGGTGGTCCTCCTCCTGGTGTCCTAGGTGGCCTTGGTGGTCCCGGAGGCCTTGGTGGTCCTCCTCCTGGAGGCTTTGGTGGTCCTAATGGTCCTGATCCTAGAAATCAACCCCTCACGGGTGGATCTTTTGGCGGTTCTTCATCACAACAACCTGTCTATCAATCTACTTATGGTCCTACTGGTACTTATATGCCATATCAATACTACCAGTATGTACAACCTAATCACTAGTTGTCTTTCCTAGCAACTTTTGACTTGCCTGATTTGTCCAAGTTGATTAATGATCTCATTCGACATAACCCCTCGTGGCCTCCAATTCCGGTAAAGTTACCATCGGACATCCCAAAATTAGATGGGAAGCAGGGAGATGATCCAAAAAACCATGTCATGACATTCCACTTGTGGTGTTCTTCAAAATCCCTTATGGTTGATTCAGTTCGTTTAAGACTCTTCCAACGAACTTTGACCGGTACCACCGCAAAATGGTACATTGAAATTCTGAAACATTTATTTGTGGATTTTGGTTCTTTGGAAACTGTCTTTCTTACACACTTTCAGCTTCCAATCCATTATGAAATGGGTACAAATCTCTTAAATTCTCTATGACAGAACACCTCCACCCACATATCTGATCATATCCATGAGTGGAGAAGGTAGAGAAGACTTATTAAGGCTCTTATCCCAGATCAATTGTTAGCTGATTGGTTTACTAAATCTTTGTTTCCTCCAATCACCCGAGATGTGGCTATGGGTGGTGTCGTTACCGAAGAGAAAGACATTAGTCAAGCCCAATATCTGTACTTGGTTTCTTCCCAGTCTAAAACGTTGTATGACTTGATCCCTTAAGCTCCTCGCCCAAGAACCAATCCCACTAAACCACCAACAGAAACCCCTATTGATGGGATTGTTAGTTCAATCCAATCCCCATCAAAATCAAAACCTACCAAGCAACCCCAAACTTCCACCCCTACTCCTTCAACTCCCAAGGTTTCTACCAAGGTAAATTCCATTCAGAGTACACAAACGCCCGACAACAATAAAAAGAAAGGTAAAGCTAAAAACAAAAAACCTGGAAACCAGCAGGAGAATCCAAAACCAACCATCAATGAGAAAAATAAAGGGAAAAGAAAAGCAAAATATCCATGTCTACTATGTGGAGGTGACCACTTCATGAAGGAGTTTCCTCATCGTGAAGAAATCACTCAATTTCTAAAAACTAATCCCACGCCAACAGTTCTCACGGATCCTTTTCCCTCTCAACAATAGCTGATAGACCACATGTCTAATCAGGGAAATTCTAGTTCTTCAGAGGAAATTCTCATGATGTCCTATGACACTATTAGTTTTCAAACTTGAATTTAGAGTTATGACAAACCCGTAGATAAGAAATAAGACAATTATTCTTCAGGAAAATCTCCCTCTACTGGTTCTCCCGAATCCTCGTCTACTATTCCCCTAACCATCGAGAAACCTAATCTCGACATGGTTTTGCATCCACCCAAGAGCACTCTTAGGAAGGTTGGTTTTAATCCTAATTCCCAAGCTGCTCAATTTTATAATGTAGTTGAAGATCTCACTCAAGAACCATGTGCAATGTCTACCTTGGAAGTTCCAAAGTTGTCCTACATAGCACAAAAATTTATTAACTGTGTTAGGAGCTTTAGACCTGGACAACACTAATTTGATTCATTTAAATGTCTAGAACTATAATTCTAGACTACCTCACAAAATCGCTTTCCAAATCAAAAAAAAAGTAGTCGAAAAGAAGGTATTTAGAACTGTCTTAGACGAAGGAGCTTCAACTTCAGTTTTGTCCCTATCTTGTTGGAAAGCTATTGGCTCTCCCGAGCTTGTAACATCACCAATGACTCTAAAAGCCTTTAATGGATGAGGTTTCTAGCCCCATGGTCTCATACCATCCCTTTTAGTCAAGCTTGGGGGAAAAAAAATTTCTATTCAAGTGGAAGTAGTAGATGCCCCGTTAGACTACAACCTCCTTTTAGGAAGAAATTGGTTTTATGCCATGACTGCTGTTGCTTCAATGGTATTTCGAATAGTCCAATTTCTACATCTAGGGAGGATTGTCACCATTGACCAGCTCGATTTTTGTATGCCGGATGTTACTACCTCTATGTCTAAAAACATCCCTATGTTAGGCCAGTCCCCTCCTCCTTACCAGTCAATTGGGGTAGGCATGCTGAAGGATTCATCCCTTATGGGGATTTTTCCGTCAACTCCTCCTAACACAGACACAGGGACAGTAAATATGATTTCATCGTTTGATTATGATCCAAAGGGGGAAAAAATATTTGAGTCCACCTCGTTGAGTCCGCATGAAGAAATGTACAATGTTATCCAAACCCTTTTCGATGACCACACTGATGAGCTTCATCTGGTGACTTCGTACCCTTACCACCTGCCCTACTGGTTAGAACCCTCTCTTCCTATTCTGGATTATCTCTCCCAGAATTTTCCTTTCGATGAGTCCATTATGGAGATCATGAGTACGAATGAGCCTATATGGGAGGATCATCATCATAGATCCTCGTTCCTCCCCAACACCAGTTCGATAGACCATGATTTTGCATCCCTTTTTTCCACTGATATTGTCAACACACCTCAAACTCCTATATTGTTGCAAAAGACAGATTCTTAAGCAAACCTATGCAACATCACTCAAACAAATCCAATTGACATGTTCATGTTGGGAAAAACTGCTCCGCGGAAGAATCTGAAGCATACCAAGCAATTTTCAAAGAGTTCTGAGATGTTTTTGCCTAGTCTTATAAAGAAATTCCAGGGATAAACCCATCCATTGTGGTTCACGAAATCAAACCTATCCCACTGCAAAACCTGTCAGGAAAAAACTGAGACAAGTCCATCCACGGAAAGCGATAGTTATCAAAGTTGAAATAGAAAAACTTCTAAAATTAGGGTTTATTTATCCCGTACCCCTGACATAATGGGTATCGAACGTCATCCCTGTCAATAAAAAGAAGGGCACCATTAGAGTCTGCATCAATTTCAGAGATTTGAACAAAGCTTGTCCCAAAGACAACTTTCCCACTCTGCATATCGACCAGATTATCAACAACTGTGCTAGAAGTGTCATCTTCTCATTTATGGATGGCTTTTCAGGTTATAATCAGATTGATATTTTACCCACCAATCAGCACAAGACAACATTCATTTTCCCATGGGGAACCTTTGCATATAGGAAGTTACCATTCGGCCTGAAAAATGCTGGAGCCACTTTCCAACGTGCTATGTCCTATGCGTTTCATGATATAAAACATATTGTAGAACCGTACCTTGATGACCTCCTAGCTCATTCACAATGACGAGAGGACCACCCTGGTCATCTTAGAGACATATTCCTGAGATGCCGTCATTATAAAATATGGCTCAATCCTCATAAATGTGTTTTTTGCGTTGAGACGGGACTCCTGTTTGGTTTTGTGGTTTCTAAGTATGGCATCTGGATATATCCATTGAAAATTGTCGCTATTCTAGTTCTATCAGCCCCAACCAACCTTCTAGGACTCCAAACTTTGCAAGGGAAGGAAAAATTCATCTATCGTTTCGTGTGCAATTTTGCAGAGAAAACACACGGTTATATGCGTCTCCTTAAGAAGGAAACTCCGTTCTTTTGGGATGCCAAGCCCAACGAGCCTTTGATAATCTCAAACATACTCTAACTCATTCACCTGTGATACACCCCCTAGATTATTCAAAGGAATTCCTCCTATACATTGCTGCCTCCACTACTACCATCGCTATGGTTTTGGTGCAGGAGAATCCTGATGGTCAGGAGCACGTGATCTACTATGCTAGTAAGAATCTTATGGATTTCGAAACTCGATACTCACGCATGGAGAAATTAGCATTGGCCATGGTCATTGCTGTTCAGAAATTTCGTCATTACATTTTGCTCCTTACAACCACCTTATTGGTAGACTAGAACCCTATGTATTACATCCTGACTCATCAGGTGCTCGGGGGCAAATATTCCTGATGGATAGTTATGCTACAACATTTTGATCTGGAATTTGCCAAAGCTACATCAAAGAAATCCTTGCTCTTTTTCGAGCTCATGTGTGATCTTCCCTGTGCTTTGACGGAATCTGAGCCCAATGATTCATTCACGGATGAATTCATGTTCCTGATAAGCACTACTGACCCATGGTATGGAGATTTTCTCATTTATCTCCAGACACAAATATTTCATCTCACTCTATCCCGTGATGATCTTCGCTGTATCCATCACCAGGAAAAATACTACCTCATCTTAAATGACACCTTGTATCGACGTGGTATCTATTTCATTCTCCGGCAAAGCCTTACCCATGAGGAAGCTGAACAATTTTTGAATGATTGCCACTTTGGATCATGTGGTGGTTATCTATTTGGGATGGCTACAGACCAGAAAATACTTCACGCTGGCTATTTCTGGGATTCAGTATTTAAAAATTGTCACGAGGCTGTTAAGAAATGCCCACCCTGTCAACATTTTTTCCGAAAAAGTGAACTCATCCTGCTCCATTACACCCCGTCATTTTCGTTGGCCCTTTTTCCAAATGAGGGATCAATTATATGCATTGTAAGCCTACCTCAGCCGGGGGGCATGGTTACATCATCGTAGCCATTGATTATTTTTTAAAATGGGATGAGGCCATGCCTACATATGCAGAGGACGGTAATACTGTCGTTGTCTTCCTGTTCAATCAGGTGATAGCAAGATTCAGAGTCCTATAGTCCATAGTTACTGATCACGGATCACATTTCCATAATCAAATGATGGAGGAATTAGTTTCCAAGCTAGGTTTTCGTCATGAAAACTCTACGCCCTATTATCCACAAGCTAATGGTCAGGTCGAGGCCATTAACAAAGTTTTGAAAAAGATGTTGCATCGAATTGTTGGAGACCATAAATCCAACTGGAACCATATTCTTTTCTCCGCTCTTTGGGCTTACAAGACTTCGGTGAAAATAGCTACTGGTTTCACACCTTTCCAGATTGTCTACGGACCAGAATTTGTCTTGCCAATTCAATGTCATATTCCATCCTTGAAACTTGCCGTTGAACTTCTCCTAGACACTTCTACAGAGGAAGAGAGATTTCTATACTTGAATAACCTTGACAAAACTAGAAGAGATGATGCCTTAGCTAATGAGGCACACAAGAAATGCGTCAAGGCGTAGTATGACAAGTCTGTCCAACCTCGTGCCTTTAACGAGGGTGACCTAGTTTTGACATATGATCAAAGATATGACAAACTAGGGAAAGGGAAGTTTGAATCCATGTGCTATGGTCATTTCGTCATTTCCAAAGTTTTAGAGAAAGGGGCCTATGAACTCGTGGACTATGATGGAATCCCCTTAGGACAACCTTGCAATGGGTTGTACCTGAAGAGGAACTATGCCTAGATATTTCTTGTATAGTACCTTGTATATATGTATATTACTTGACTTTTAGTGTGCTTAAGTATTTTCAATATGGTTTTGAGTTTAGTGTCCTTATCTATTTATACCATGTTTTGGTTGTGCAGAGCAGATGGATTTCTATGGCTTCACTAATGGTTCTTTCCGCCACACCTTGAATCTTTCCTTAGCTTCTTGGGTTCTCTATTCCCCAGCTTATGATTTGGTCAGTTCAGGAGTGGTTTGTATTGGTCCCGCTAAAAACAATATCATCGAGTATCGAGCAGTCATAGGTCTTCTGACTGAAGCTGCCTCCCAAGATGTTCGCAACTTGGTAGTCTTGATGGACTCACAACTTATGGTTTGTCATCTAAACCATGTCTATACCATTAGGAATATTGTGCTTCTCCGTCTCTTCCGGAGGGTATGTTTATTAGAAAGGTCATTTGAAACTATTATCTATAGGCATATCCCTAGGGAACATAATGTAGTTGCCGACTCATTGGAAAATTACATCCTAGACTAGCATATTGCCCATTCATGACATGAAAATCAAACACGGTTCAATGTAAATAAACTGTAAAAGACACATAAAACTCGTATAAAACACATTCACCATTTTAGACATATAAAAAATAAAGTAGAAGTTTGTATATATATATATATATATATATATATATATATATATATATATAAACATGTCTTACAAAAAATAGGTCACGAGACCTCATCTGAAGCACATAGGATTTCAGGTAAAAAATCATCATACAAAATTCCTAAAGCTATCTATCAGCTTTCAGTGAATACATCATGCACTCTATTAGCTAGTGATGCTCATGGTAACACATGACTGCCTGAGCTACTCAACATAGCAATCTGCTGAAACGACCCAATACTCCTGTAGTAGACCTTTGGTACCTCAGTGGGAGGTCATCGATTGAGGCATACGGGATGTCTAGAGTCAACCTCTCAAGGTTCTCCTCTAGCTCACCTGTCATATCATCGCCCTATGGTACAAAACGGGCTCCAACTCACCTATCTAGTGGGGAGGCTCCCCCAAGTCATGTTGCTCCGACATCTGCATGAAAACATTCAAGTCTCATTACTAAACATAAAAAATATAAAACATCAATATAAAACATCAAAACATAAAAACACAAGTGCCATTTTAGAGTTTTTGTTTCTTACCGATATCACCCCACTATCCACCGGGTGGGAGCGATAGGTCAAGGTCACCACCAAAGTTAGTGCCCGCATATGCATAGTCCTCCACCATGAAGAGCTGATCTCTCAACCATCAGAAGAACGGGTCACCGAAATTTACCTTACCTCTACCCACTCCAGTACAGGCCATAATCTGTACCCATCTCAACATGCAAGGGTCTCATGCCCTCAACTCTGTAAAAAATACCTGGGGTCTCATTTGGGGAACCCGCTCGAAAAAGAAACACGCTAAAATGGAACCAAAACTAAACTACTTCAGCTCCCCCTACCAACAATTGGTCAGCTGATCCTTGAAGATCGAAAGTAGAGATTCCGCCCAGTTGAATACAGTGGGCGCCATGGCCTCTATCGAATAGAGCATATGTGCTCTATATTCCTGGTGTACCCCTTAGCTTCCTTCCACTCTCTGCATGGTAAACAAAACTGTTCGTACTGGGTCATCCACCGTTGCTTTTATGGGAGTTTTTTTCCCTGATGTCTTGGTCCCAGGAATACAATGGCAGTTTATCAACTCTTGAGTAGTAATGTTCCCTCCATAGGAACCAGTCAAAGAGATGGGAGCACCCCATCTCGATAGGCCTGTCAGGAAGTAGATGTCCTCTACTTCAATTATCAATATATGAGCACCAACCTCAAAATACTGTTGCTCCAAATTCCACATCTGGAGGATATGCTCTAATAAGTGTTCATGTGATACCATGTTGGGTGTGCAAAAAAACTTTAGAATACCATAGTCTCTCAACGTGGCTATACAACCCACATTTCGTTCGGCAAATGCATCATCATTGTCATGTTGCCTCTCTTTCCAAATGACCATTTTTTATCAGTGGGAACCTGTCAAAAACCATCACAAGACCAATTAGAAACACTTTCAATCATTCAAATCATCAAATTTGAGCTAGTTTGGCTTGTGCATGCATTTTTATTCACCCACGGCTGGCACTGCCTGTGTCCCGTTGAGTACAGGCGGTGGCACCGCCTATGCACAGTGTTTTAGGCACAGTTTTAGCGAGGTACTGCTTATCCCGCAAGGGATAAGAGCGGTGCCCACTTCCATGGTTTTAGGGCTCACCCAATAGGCCCAAAACACCCCCAAAAATAAAAAATGAAAGGATGAAATGAAAGAGTAGGGTTTAAGCTATTACCTAGAACTGACGGTGTGTAAATCCGATGGTAGATACTCCCAAAATCAGCAGTTGAAAATTTGACCAAGAAAATACTCCAAAGGCTCTCCACTATGGGTAAATGGTAAAATGTTTTGATTTTTTACTATTTACATATCTTTTATACGCATTTTAGGTTTTGGCATGTTATAGTTTTTAAAATATATTCGTCATGATCCTTTAATATCGTCTATTGGAGAGATTAACAGTTGTTTTTAAGTCGTTGTAGGATAAAGAGCGGTAGCGGTAAACGTTTTGGGAGTTTGTTTTTGACTTTTTTGCACTACCATAAAATGGAAAAAGTCTTTGAGAATTTATTGTGACACTTTCGTCATGCTCTTGAAACTTAGCATCAAAGGTCTGCATCCTTTTTTGATTCTTTTCAGACTCGTAAAATCCCTCATTATGAAAAGAGACCTAGTGGAGTCTTCTTTAAACTCTTTTCGGGATTTGTGAATGCGAAAAGATTGTCGAGTGATATTGTCTTTTTCACACTCGTTAAAGCACTTGAAGAGTCATTTGTCTAACGGTAGGTTATCACTTTTTTGGTTCAGATGAACTATTTTATGAAAAAGGACCCTATGGAGTCTTCTTCCATGGTCATTCAGAGTCTCTAAACATGAACGATACCGAGTTAACTTTCATTGGACTCGTTAAATTAAACATTGAGAGACCCTCTTTTGGGAATGAACCCCTCCTCTCTCAGATTCATAAAACATATGAGTTTGGACTTGTCTTCGGACGAGCTATAACGAGTGTTTGTTACCCTCTTTGAACACGTAAAAATGAAAAGAGGCACTCATCAACCATGATGGGGAAAATGGGAAGGGAATCATTTTGCAAATAAATGATAGTTACCTTTGAACATGGCACTTGTCTACATATCAGTTCAGTCAATTGGGTATTCAGCTGATTTCCGTGACGATCCACTTTCATGAGTCATTTAACTCCTTTGATTCTTTCAAAAGAATGCATCATCCACCATCGCACTGTGTGTTTGTCTAGTCTAGTCATGCTGCCAAGTCTTTTGTCGTGCCGCCCGATGTTCAAAGGGAAGTTGAAGAAGTTTACCTTTGCAGTCAAAATAGTCTCTGTGTCAGTACTTTTGGGTCAGTCTTATGGTTACCTCATTCACATCATTTCAAAACTTTGTTCCGAGTTTCGTGTCATTGATGTGGGATTCATCATGGCCCTCCTTCAACGAGACTATTCCTGTTGACATCAGCTCATCATCCGGGAACTAGTCTTAGAAACAAATTTAGTACCTTGAGATTTGTATGCCTCAATGATAGATTATCTCACTCTCAGCATAGGTTCACATCATTGACCTTTGATCGATAGAATCGACTGGGTGTTCGACATCAAGACATCTATTCACACTCAGTAGATTGTACTAGGGTACTTTTGGAATCATTGACATCAATGATGATCTCCCTCGCACTTGTTAACGGTTCACATCATTGGCTGGTAATCAAGTGGTTTCTACCATGTTCAACTTCATAACATTGTAATCACATGGATATATTGTACTTTGTGGAATACGAGACGAAGACCCTGGGTACTTGTTTAGAACTCATTGCTTTCCCTAGGTTGCGATGGAGTTGTGTATATCAAGAATGGCTCCACATTTGTATGGTTGTGGCTATGCTCAAATTTGCATCTGTATGACATAGATCTATGTTGTATGTCTGGTAGCTATGTCCAAGTTTGAGTCCTCTATCACATGGATCTACGATGTATTATAGTAGCCATGTTTGTTTATTCCTCTCATGGATATGCCTTGTATTGGTCTGCAGCCATGAGTTGGTTACATTTTTCTAGGAGTCAAAAGTATTTATGTACTACAGATGCCTACTCAATGACATTCTCCGATCGAGTTGACTCTCACCTCGAAGTGACAACTTGTTCTCTAAAATCTCTCGCTTATCGTATCCCTATAAGACTCATGCTTTGGGGGGAATTCTGTTATACCCAAATACTATCACCAACATGCGATGAGATCCTTGACCTCTATGTTTTCCCTTAATCCCAAAACTTGGAGTGAAAACTTGCTCTGGATATCAATTCTACTTGAAAAAATCTAGCACCGTGCTTTCCTTTTGGCTGATGAGTGGTACCTTGTTCAGCACTGCCTATGTCCTGTTATAGAGAAGCAGTGCCACCACATACGTGCTTTGTCTTTAAAGCAGTTCTCACCTAAACCACTCTATCATAAGAGAATAAAAGCGGTACCCTTGGTAAAATGGGAAAAAGAGAAGTTTCTCTAGGCTTCTAGAACTTGAGCCTCGTGTCCTCCCTTATCCCTATCAATATGGGTTAGTTTGAGCTCGAGATCCCTCTTGGTAGGATCTTAGAGCCACCTCACCCACAATTCTCTCAGCTATCCCTATCCATTGTTCCCTATAAATACAAGATCATATCCATAGTTGAGAGGGAGAACTGAATGGTATTGTTATGTTGTTGAATTGACTACCTAGTCCAATCCATTGGAAAGAACAATAGAGAAAGTTGAAGCTTTTGGGGATGAGGTGTTTGTCTTGTGGAGGAGTTTGTCAACACTAAGGAAATGGTTGTAAGCTTCTTCATTCATTTATTAATGCAAAGCTGATTTCCGTCCCACATATCTGTTGTTTTGATTTGGCATGTATATGTTACTAGATTCCTTAGTCACTAGTATGGATGTGCAGATGATTTTCTGGTAGCTTTGATGTTCTTGTTTGTTTGACATGTTTGTAAGTACACAGGTTCGTGATCAAAGCAGCATTACAGGTGTTTACAACATTTAGGGAAGGTCTTCATCCTTTTTCATTCACTCATTTGTTCTAGATCTGAACCATTCACACCAGAGGAACAACTTCTGTCCACAGAAGGTGCAATATTCCTAACTACAATAGACTTTGATGAAATATTTTCTCCTGTTGTTAAAATGACTTCAATTAGAACTATTTTAAGTCTAGTGGTGGTATAAGATTTGCATCTTGAACAGTTAGATGTAAAAACATCTTTTCTCCATGGGGATTTGGAGGAAGACATTTATATGCATCAGCCACAAGGGTATGAGGTCAAAGGGAAGGAGAATTTGGTTTGTAGGTTGAAGAAGAGCTTGTATGGCCTGAAGCAAGATCCAAGGCAGTGGAATTTGAAATTTGATAATTTTATGATAGAACAAGGTTATGATAGATGTCATTCTAACCACTGTGCTTATTTCAAGAGGATAGAAAATGAAAGATATATTATATTTTTATTGTATGTGGATGACATGCTTGTTACAGGATCTAACATGTAGGATATAAATTTGCTCAAAAGAAAACTAGCTAAATCATTTGCGATGAAGGATTTGGGTGCTGCAAAGCAAATCCTTGGTATGAGAATAACAAGAGACAGGAAAATTCACAAATTGACATTGTCTCAAGGTGAGTACATAGAAAAGGTGTTGCATAGGTTTAGAATGCAGAATGAAAAACCAGTCAGTACACCTTTAGCTAGCCATTTCAAACTAAGAAAGGATATGTGTCCAGAGACACAAGAAGAGATAGATTACATGTCCAAGATTCTGTATTCATCAGTGGTTGGAAGCTTGATGTATGCTATGGTGTGCACAAGACCAGATATTGCACATGAAGTGGGAGTTGTGAGCAAGTATATGAATAATCCAGATAAAGAGCATTGGAAAGCAATACAGTGGATTCTCAGGTATTTGAGAGGTACCACTTCTCATGCATTATGTTTTGGAGGTTCAGACACTATTCTACAGGGATATGTTGATGCAGATATGGCTGGTGATAAAGAAAGTAGGAGGAGCACCACAAGGTATGTGTTTACTGTGGGTGGAACAGCAATAAGTTGGATTTCAAAACTGCAACAGGTTGTTCCACTTTCAACAACAGAAGCAGATTATGTTGCTACTACAGAGGCTAGTAAGGAGATGATTTGGTTGCAGAGGTTCATGGAAGAATTGGGTAAGAAGCAGGAGAATAGTAGGTTGTACAGTGAAAGCCAGAGTGCCATTCATCTTGCAAATAACTCATCCTTTCATTCAAGGACTAAACATATACAACTCAAGTACCACTTCATAAGATATGTTCTAGATGAAGAACTGTTAAAACTGGAAAAGATACATGCTAGCCATAATATTGCAGACATGTTGACAAAAGGAGTAACTAGAGAGAAACTGAGTTCCTACTCGGTTTATGTTGGCCTTCAAGCATGAAGGTGAAAATAAGAAATTTGCCAAGTCCAAGGTCCAAAGCATAGTCCAGCAAGTGCAGTAGCGGTGGATTTTTTGTGATCAGACTCCAAGTGGGAGATGGTTGGTTGTGGAGCCTAATCTTCCAGATCCAGAGATATTATTCAATTGTGTTTGTACCCCAGGTGTACTGTACACTCACTCCCCCTGCCTCCGCCCCCAAGAAATTTTTCTGGGATGTGTGTTGGCCAACAGTTTTGCGGACCCATGGTATTGGGTTAACCGTAGTATTTTCCCATGGTATTTCCCCTATAAAAGAAAGCATTGTAACATGACTGGGTATGGTATTGTATTGTATTGGAAGAGAGACTATGAGAGTGTGAAGAGGAAGTGCAGCAGTTTTGTTGTAGGGTGTATCCATTCATCTTTCTGGATTGTAATAAAAAGACCGGTAATTTATTTGTGGATGTAGCCCATCGTTTGGGTGAACCACATTATATCTGTGTCTCTTTGTAATGTGTTAATTTGTTTTGCATCTTGTTTATTGATTTAACTATATATCTGTTATTGCTCTGCGGTCCTATTTTCTAACAATTAGAGGAAATTTCAATTTAAAATGGGCCTTCCAAAAAAATACAAATTCCATGTCATCATGTATATTTAGCCAATCAAAATTCTTTAAAATTAAAAAAGGGATCACCTCTTAAGAAAAATTTTAATATAAATTTGGGGATAGGTATTATAAAAAAACTACTTTTTTTGTTGGTATTTTCGACATATTTCCCTGTGTATTTACTCAAATTTCGATCGGGAGAGCTCATTGGATGTGGAATTGAATTCCACATCCAATGCATACCCACTCAACATACTTTTGATGGGACCCGCTACCCCAAAAACAAGAAATACCTGAAAAACGTGATGATGATGTCATTATCATGTTTTTTAGGTATTTCTTATTTTTGGGGTAGCATGGCTGGTCAAAAGTATGCCGAGTGGGTACTCGTTGGATGCGGCATTTAATTATGCATCCAACGAGCTCTCTCGATCAAAATTTGAGTAGAAACATAGGGAGATATGTCGAAAATACGAACAAAAAAGTAGTTTTTCTTTTCTTCCTCCAAAATTAATAAATATTATTTTATTAATTTTCCTTAGGAGGCCCATTTTGAGTTGAAATTTCCTCTAATGCATCCAGTATTTGGTCCAATTATTCCTTGACTTTTTCTTTATACAACAGGTTTAATCGGTATGGTCGTTGCTTAACCAGTTTTGCATCGGGCTTCAAAGGTATCTTCATTTCTCCAAGGTCTCTAACGATCCCTTTCATCTCAAATAATTTTGTAGGGGACATATCCTGGAACTTGTGCAATAATTCTGTGGTCTTCTCTATAGTCTCGTCATCCCAATAATCTATGATATAAGAAAACTTTAGATTCTCTAGGGAGCCAATATTAACTTTCTTAACTTTTAGTGGACTCAGGAATTGGTCACTAGAAATACCAAATCCTTCCACTGTGTGCATACCTTCCAAATCAAGTATGCTTACATCAAGTGAGTCATCATCATTGGTTTCTCCAATCACGTTGTATAATTCCATCCAATGGTGAATTTTCATGTTGCGCTAATTGAAGTTTGTCATTGAGACAGGGATATCTTCAAATATCTTTGTTTTCATCACTTGCAATGCAGCACAAATTGAAGGATGGTCATCGATGACTCAAATGTATGTGTGAATCTAGTAGCTAACTCCTCACATTCAAGAGTTCCTCATCATATTTCAATTGATGTATACCAATTCCTTGGTATCATCTCTAATGTATGTATAAATTGAATGTACCCATTCCTGTCGCGAGCATGCATCCCATTTCTCACGACGGTACTCAATATGTTCAACAGGATTTGTCAATATTGTATACTTGCATCAAGTATAACTAATCTCTTCTCCAAATCTTATCTCCATCAATATTCTACATTGTGGCCATTCAAAGGTACATTCTTTATGCGTACCCCACCATCTAGCAGGTGTAACTTTCAACACAAATTCCAGGGAGGATCAGCATTGATATTATGTAAATTTCACTTCAAACTCTATCAAAAAATATGTGAGGTTAGGTAAACCTTCATATGTAGGTAGCTCGCTTTCCTCAGCTCCTATCTTTCGCACAGATTGTGTAATTCTTGCGCATCTTCTCATGGATACTTCATGCATCCTATTCTGCCAATATTCTAATGCTTTATGTGAATCTGATGTTCAGAAGCTAACACTCCACCCACTCATCTTTTCATCAGTTGTTGGATTTACATAGTCATATCCTGCATATGTGATATTATAGATATGGTTAAGATAGTCACCTTCTCCTTCACTGTGTACTGGTTTGACATATATTTGTCCTTCTAGTGGATCAATTGGTGTGACCACCGTTATCTATGAATCTTCAAATGATAAGATTCTTTTATTAAAGTTTGATGGTGGTCTGATTTTCTATCACCCAATAGATCCCAAAAAGTGTAGTATATCAGTTTGTATCATCGACAATGTAGATCACTTCAAAATCTGCATATGTTCTTTGTATTTCTACCTCGACGAACACCTAAGTCAGTCAACCAATAGGTAGGACCTTTGACTAATTTACTAATCTGAGTTGAATGGGAGACCAATCTAGTCATAGTTTCCCATAATTTCCCATTGTTTCTCTTGTCAAAATATTGACATTAGAGCCCAAGTCCAAAATTATATAATATATATCATGATCTCCTATCTACGTAGTCATTCTTAACTCGCGGTCGGTCTTTAATATTTTTCTGAGATGGTTAACTCTTTTTTTGGTTGTACCTCCTCCCGAGTTTCTTCAATTAGAGTTTCCAATTCTGCATTGGCATATTTATCATGGATTAGCGATAAGCAACTTTTAAAAAATTCTTTAAGTTTACTAAACTTTCTCGTCAATTGCTTTTGGAATAGTTGATCAAACCGTTCAGACATCTCCCTTACCTGTCCTCTTGCTAGTGTAGGAGAAGACGTCAATGCTTGACTATTGTGGACAAACTCTGGTCGTGCATCCAAGACTACTTCATTTTCTCTTTGGTTGTCAAATGGTACTTTATTTTGTGTCGTCGGTTGTTCCTGTGGTTGGTACTTTCTCTAGTCACAGTACCTCCTCTTGTTACGATAGCAATGTTTGATTCTCTCGACTCAGGAGAAATCATCTAGATTTTCTAGATGGGATTTGTGTTAGGATTCTACAGGGGATTTGTATTTCCCATATTCTTAGCATGCCACTTAGAAATCACTTGAGGACATTCGTCAACAGTGTGTTCGATGGATTTACAATACAAACATGCCTTCGCAAGACTTGTACAGTCCCAAGAAAAATGTTCTGGTTGTCCACAATCATAGCATATGATTTGGCCTCTTCCACAACCAAATCCTCCTCATCCTTATTGTTGTCCTCGCCCTTGAAATTTTCCACCCCGTCTAGGTTGAGGGTAGTGTTGTTGCCGAGGATACTGATTTTGTTGATATTGAGCCCGAGGATACTGAGGTTGTTGATATTGAACCAGTGGGTATTGAGTGGGTGGGAATTGAGCTTTGGACCGCTTGGCTTGCATCTACTCTTCATTATTCATTAATAAGGTATCCATCGTTTTCCCCTGCAACAGCTGGAATGCTCTGCAATCCTTCTCATCATGGCCTACATATTTACAGAATTTACAGTATAGACTAGTTGGTGTACTTACAATATTCTGCAAGTATAAGAAATATTATGACCGATGGCCTCAGGTCTAACATATTATACACCAATTCATCCCTTTTGTATTTATTGGGTTCGGTTCTCCCACCACAACATAGTTCATGAGCATCGAGCAATTATCCTTATAGTGTCCCTCAGTTTTGCATCTGGTACACCAAAGTTATTATTGGATATCTTTCCCTTTCTTAATTTCCTAGAGTTGCAGCATAAGGTTGGTTAGTTGCAACTGAATATGAATCATTCCTACACCAGTCTCTCTAATTAATGAGGATTCTAACTTCATTGCTATCTCTAGAGATTTAGTTTGGGACACAATATTTTGTTGCATCAACAGTATTTGGATGTGTGGAAACAACGCTGCAATGAACCATTCCTTGTGTTGTACATCTGACATCTGAAAGCTTACTTTAGCCGTCAATGTCATAAATCTCTAGTCTAAGTCCAAGACAGACTTCGTAGGTAACTGCTTGATTTATTTAATTTCTGTGATGCACTATGACTCATATTTCATCTTTTTGAACTTGTCCAATAGTCCAACTCTAATTTTGTCGAGTGTCTTCTATGTGACTCCCATCGAAACTATAGAAAACTACATATACCAGTATAGCACATGACCTCTCAGGGTTGTGATCATCTGTTCTTTCTTTATCGCTTCATCTTGGACTTGTTGCATGGTACATATAGCTTCACATAGAAACCAATGTTGCTATGGGTATTCTAACCCATTTCCATTAAATATTGACAACTTAGAAATGGTTTCCGGGAATTATATTAACTCATGTTACACTTGGACAAAAAGTGTGGCTAACAGAACTCCCTTGTCCACTATTTCTACTATTATTGTTAGTTGTATTTACAAATCGATTAGGAGACAAGTTTCTCGATCTTACCTCTGGAGTTGTGTGTTGGGTCGTAGGCATTCCGTACTTGTACTATGGATTTGGATCTTCTGCTTCTTCTTCTTCTCTTTCGGATATAGGTTGATATTCCTATTATTTGTCGCAAGAACCTTCGTCAAAATGTGATGTTAACTAGTAGTCTTCTCCTCTAGTTGTACTACAACTTCCTCTTCTTATCACAGTTTTTCTTCTCTTTCTCAACTGAAATCTTCTTTTACTCCTTAAACGTCCACCTTCTAGTTCAATTCCGCTATCAACAGGGAACATCTCAGTTAGTTTTCTCCATTTTTTGCACACTTCTTCTGTGACATATCCCAAATTTATGTGCATTGTCCTTTAATCATCAAACTTCATTCTCATGATTCCTTTTTCGCTCAACAGAGTAAGGCTCAGTCAGAATCACCTATAATGCAGATGCAGTCTCACTCGAGATATCTCTTATGGGCAACTGCCAAAACTAGGTTTCTGCAGTTGGGTGGGGATTTCTTCTCCCTTGGAACCTTACCAACTTGCTTGACTAAACTTGGTGAGTGTATCATTTATTCTTATTATACACATATAAGACACTACTTAACCTATATGTCGATGGATTTTATAACAACAATATAAGATTTACCACACAGGTTATCTATCAATGGTGCAACTCATACATAAGAGAACTGATCCATGAGGATCCAAGAAGGAAAATTTTTGAAGTCCTCCAATCTTAGCAAAACTAGCACTAGATTGAAGGGCTCGTCGAGACGATTCCAACGGCATTCATTTCACCTCAAACGGACTTCGTATGAGAAATTTATCGTGTTCTGTTGTATTGATGAAACAAGCAAATTTGGCAAAATGGGGGTGCCACATGCACCACTGGCAGGGTGACACGTGGAATTCGTACAGTATGGATGAGGTGACATGGCATGTACATACGGACCAATGGATATTGAACACGTGGCAGTACAGGCAGTGACTTGACAGTTGACTGGACGCCGACTGGGCATAAGGTGGACCAATCCCAGGCCGCCATGTGGCAGCACGAGATTGGCCAATATGTCTAATAAAAAAATTATGGCCTCCACGAGGTTCGATCCCATGACCTCTGCAAAGAATGCTGAGCACCTTCGCCACTCGGGCTACGTGTGGTTCTTGGAATGCACATGTAGTAAAATGTATTTAAGGTTGGGTTAAAGTTTGTATTGGCGCAAAAAGGGGTCGGGGCTAGCCCCGACCCCTGGTTCTCCCCTTCAGCGTGATGACCAGGAGCTCCGACCAATGCAGCGCTGTGCGTGGATCCCGCCATTCTGACCACTCGACCAATTATATAGTTGAACGATATGCCAACCAATTCCGACCGTGACAGGACCGCTCAGTTGCAAAAGATTTCAACACATGTCCACTTATAAACTATGGAAAATGGGTCGGTTGGAGTTTGAAACAATGCAACGAATCATGGCCCAAGTGGGTTATAAACAAACTTTATTATGGATTGTTTGGGTTTAAACTAAATGAAAAATGCTATGTTTATATCTATGGTTGGTATAGTTCCACAACTTACTAACTATATGATTTAAACACATTAACAAGAAACCAAAACAAACTTGGAGGTTTTCAACCATATGCCCAATTAGGAAAATTTGTTGTAAATAAGAATTCATGAGAAACATGTGAAGGGGGTCTTCTCAAGCTATATAAACCCTCTTATTCTCCATTTTCCACTCATGCTTTCGAGTGGAGACTTTGTAGCTAAAGGAGAGAAGGGAGATTACGTAGCTCTACAGGAGGAAGGTACGAGTGTTTATACTCGTTTTACATCGTATTCAGGCTTTGGAGTTGCTGGAAGCAGTCTAGTTGTGTTTTGGGCAGCGGTTCTATTCCTAACCATTATCGCCAAGGTATCATTGTATCATTTCCATGTATTTTGCCTTATGCTAATATTATAGATCCGCCCTCCTATTGAGAAGCAGGGCCGGAGACGTAGTCCATCCTGGACAAACTCTGTTATCAATTTGTTGTATTTATGTGCGTATTTTCTATGTTGTTTGGTTCTATTCTTATGGGTTTGTGAGCTCCATTCATGCTCTTTATGAAATTCATGTTAACGTCATAGAGTAGCAAAGATCTTGTTTTCAGATCATGTGGTATCAGAGCAGGTTTATGTGACGTTGGATTGTGAGTGTGGATGCTCACGAGGGCTAAACTGCAAGCTGGTGAGAGTACATTAGAGCCTTACTATTCCGAGATCGAACGTGCACACCGAAGGAGGAAGATGGATGCTAATGATGCCCGCATCGAAATGGAGGAAAAATTTCACAAGGTCTTCTACATGATGGCCGACAAGGTAGACAAGTTGTTTGCAGACTATGAAGAATGCATGGCAAAAGAAAGAAAAGGAAGTGAAGTAAAGAAGGAATACAAAGAAGTGAAGGACAAAGGCAATGCTTCAGTTAACCAAGGAGGAGGTGGCGAAGAGCCTCCTGAGCCTTCCTCTTCACCTTCAGCTTCAAGCACAAGTTCAAGTGCTTCTTCCTCATCTCATTCTCGGCATTCCAAGGTTCCTCACAAAGAGCCTCAAAAGAAGCCCTTATTGAAGCTTGATGTGAAATTTGATTTTCCCATGTTCAATGGGGAAGCGAATGCAAAGAAGTTGAACAATTGGATAAGGAAAATTGAGGTCTATTGCCAAGTCTAGCAGATCAAAGAAGAAGATGTGAAGATTTAGTTGGCTTCACTTCGGCTGACAGGCACAACACTTGTATGGTGGGAAAGCAAGCTTCAACAAGGTAGCAAACAAATGGGTAATCTTCTCTCATCGTGTTCTACTTTCATTTCTACTTTACGTAAGCAATTTTATCCATTGGGTTATGTTCAAAAGGCTATGATGGATTGGAAAAGTTTTAGACAAGGCAAGGGTCAGAGTGTTCAGAATTTTACTGAAGAATTTAGAAAGAAATCCTTAGAGTTGAATATTTCTTTAGATTCCCCTGACACTCTTTTGAAGTACATTGGTGCTCTTCATTATTATCTACGCCATACTTTGCTGTTGTTGAATCCTACTAGTGTGGATGAAGCAAGTGTTTAGGCTACTCATCTTGAGAGAAGGGGGAAGCATTTGCAAGAAGACCATCCGAACAAGCCTTTCAAGCCCAACAACAACCTCAAGTCCAAAAAGAAAGACAAGAGCAAGAAGACAGCTACTGCCCAGAAGGAAGGAGGAAAGCTCCATTGCAAACATTGCGACACTAATGGGCATGATGAAGAAAGCTGTTGGAAGTTGCATCCTGAACAGAGGCCAAAGCATTATGGAGGCAAAAAGAAGAAAAATACTGTTGCAACAGCAAAACGAGATTTGGGTTCCGACTCAAGTGACGAAACCATGATTACAGCCGTGGGAATGCAAGGTAACAAAACTCCTCATACTGGTTCAAGTTCTACTCATGTTTCTAAAGAAAATGATAAAAGAAGAAGTGAGTTGTTTCACATCAGAGTTGTGTCTAAGCATACAAATATTTAAACATTGTTTGATCCGGGTTCTCAAGTAAATTTGATCTCAGAATCAGTTGTTAAGAAGTTGGGCATACAAACTAAACCTCACCCCAAGCCTTATCCTCTTGGATGGGTATGTGATAATGCTAAGCTACAGGTGACTAAGCAATGCAGTTTAAGGTTTGCTATTGCTTCAAAGTTGATCGATGAGGTGGACTTAGATGTCGTTCCTCTTGACATCTGCGGTATTGTATTGGGAAGACCATACTTGTATGATCGAAAAGCAATATTCTTCCGTCACGAGAACAAGTACCATCTCACCAAAAATGGGGTGGAGTACATCGTGAGAGCTCACAGTATGAAGGCTAACACCACTCTTGTTAGTGCATGACAGATGAAGAGACTCATGGTTGTGAGAGCAAAAGATGTTGAAGCATCCTATGCCTTCAGAGGTTGTGATCGTTCTCATAAAAAGGCTATGATTGATATTGTGGCTAACTATGATGAAATATTTCAGGAACCTACAGGTTTTCCTCCCAAAAGGGAGATTCAACATGAGATCCATCTCCAGCAGGATGCCCCTCTTCCTAATGTGGGCATGTACAGGTTGTCCGCAATTGAAATGGCAGAGATTAAGAAGCAGGTTCAAGACTTGTTGGACCAAGGAGTGATCAGACCCAACTCCTCTCCATATGGTTCGTTGAGTGTGTTGGTGATGAAGAAATATGGTACATGGAGGATGTGAATTGACTATCGGGCTCTCAACAAGATCACGATCAAGAATCGATACCCACTTCCTCACATAGATGAATTGCTCGACCAGTTGAAAGATGTTGTGTTCCTTACCAAGTTGGATTTGCACAGTGGCTACCACCAGATCGGAATTGCAGAAAGTGATGTGTGGAAGATGACCTTCAAGACCAAGCAAGGTCTATTTGAGTGGTTAGTGATGCCCTTTGGGCTTTGCAATGCACCTGCAACCTTCATGCGGGTAATGAATGATGTTTTTCGGCCATTCTTATATGATTTTGTCATTGTATACTTAGATGATATCTTGGTCTTTAGAAAAAATTGGGAAGCACATGTGGGGCATGTAAAGCAAGTATTAGATAATTTGAAAAAGGAGAAATTGTATGTAAAATTGTCAAAGTGTGAATTTGGCAAAACTTCATTAGTTTACTTGGGTCATATTGTAGGAGGTGTAAATTTAAAAATTGATCCTTCAAAAGTTGATGTAATTGTCAATTGGCCTAAGCCTACTAATGCTACTGAAGTGAGAAGATTTTTAGGAGCTGTTCAATATTGGAGGAGGTTCATTCATAACTTCTCATACATAGAATCTCCTTTTCATGCCTTAACAAGTGTGAGGAAAGCCTTCCAGTGGGGATGTAAGTAGCAAAAATCCTTCGACACATTGAAGGGAAAGATCAGCACTGCCCCAGTCCTAGCCTTTCCTGATTTGCAGTAGCCATTTGAGATAGAGACAGATGCCAGTGGATATGCCATGGGGGCAATATTGATGCAGCACTGCAAGCCTATTTGCTACCATTTAGAGACTTTTACTCAAGAAGTGATCAACTACCCCACCTATGACAAAGAGTTGTATGCTTTGGTTCAGAGTGTCAAGAAGTGGAAACACTACTTGATGGGTAAGGAGACGATCATCCATACCGATCATCAGCCCTTGCAGTATCTCCAGTCCCAGACTAAGCTCCAGCAAACTCGTCATTTCAGGTGGATGGGATTTATTCAACAATTCCATCTAGTGATCAAGTACAAGAAGGGTACTAGTAACAAAGTGGCAAATATGCTCTCTAGACCTCCTATTGTTGCATCTATTGTTTTGAAAAATGCTTCTTTGTCCCATGAAAGTTATATTGAGCAGTATGCTATTGATGATTATTTCAAGGAGATTTATGAGAAGCTAAGCAATGGCACACAGGTGGAAGACTACTATTTGTAGGGAAATTTGCTCTATCATTTGGGCAAGTTATGTGTTCCTATCAGTGAAAGAGTCCATGCAATACGACAAGATCATACTTCTCTTGTATCAGGGAATTTTGGGGTAGGTAAGACTTTCACTCATTTGCAAAGACTTGTGTATTAGCCTCGCATGAAATACATTGTAACAAAATATGTAAAGGGGTGTGTGATGTGCTCTACTTGTAAGCCCACTAATAGAAAATTGGGGCTGTACTCACCACTTCCTATTCCTTCCCATCCTTGGGAAAGCATTTCCATGGATTTTGTGGGGGGTTTTCCTATGTCTAGGAGGGGTCATGACTACTTGTATGTGGTCGTGGATAGGTTTAGCAAGATGTGTATTCTTATGCCATGTAAAAATCAGGTTGCTTCTCTTTTCTTTCAGCATATATGGGTTCACTTTGGACTCCCTACATACATTATCTTGGATCGGGACTCCCGATTCCTTGGAGAGTTTTGGACAAAATTATGGTGTATGATGGACACCAAGCTGAAGAGGAGCACCGCTTTCCATCCATAGACCGATGGAAAGATAGAGGTAGTCAACATGATAGTTGTTCATTTGCTTCGAGGTTATTGCAACAAGCATCCTAAGTTATGGGATGAGTAGATCCAGTATGTGTAGCATGCCTACAACAGGGCTATGCTTTCTTCCACTCAGAGCTCACCATTTGAGACATGCTTTGGGTACTTTCCAAAGACTCCATTAGACTTGAATTATGGGAGAGAGGTTGATTCAAGCACTTCCAAGGATGAAGACAAAGCCTGCAGGTTCATTCAAAGAGTTCAATAGGTACATCAAGCAGTGCAAGAGCAGTTGGAGAATAGTCAAGCCCAGTACAAGGCTCACCATGACAAGCATAGAGTTGATCATCAGTTTCAGGTAGGAGATCAAGTGTGGCTTCACATCAGCAAGGAGAGGATGAAAGGAGAAGGCAAGAAGCTCAAACCCATTAGATATGGTCCCTTCACCATCTTGGATAAGATTGGGACGAATGCCTTTCGCTTAGAGCTACCGCCATACATGCAGATCTACTCAGTGGTGAATGTGGAGAACTTGAAACTCTATGAGCCTCCCATGATCATGGATGAAAGGGAGAATGTCTCATTGCCATCAATTGATGAATTTGCTCTTGAGTACATGGATGAGCTAAAGGAAGATACCATCTTGGACAGAAGGACAAGGACTTCTCGCAGAGGTGATGTTGATTATCTTTGAGTGGGCATCAAAGGCACTCATCCAAGCAAATCCAAGTGGATCGAGAAGGAGAAAGTAAGGGAGCAATTCCCTCACCTATATGTTGATTAGTAAAGGCTTTTGGAGGCCAAAAGCTTCTCAGTGGGGACGAATGATCTAGGAGGATCTAAGAAGGCAAAATTTTTAAGTCCTCCAATCTCAACAAAACTAGCACTAGATCAAAGGGCTCATTGAGACGATTCCAACAGCATTCATTTCACCTCAAACAGACTCCGTATGAGAAAGTTATCACATTCTGTTGTATTGATGAAACAGGCAAATTTGGCAAAATGGGGGTGCCATGTGGCACCACTGGCAGGGTGACACATGGAATCCATATAGTACAAATGAGGTGACATGGCATGTACATACGGACCAATGGAGATTAAACATGTGGTAGTACAGGCAGTGACTTGGCAGTTGACTGGACGTCGACTGGGTATAAGGTGGACCAATCCCAGGCCGCCACATGGCAGCACGGGATTGGCCAATATGTCTAATACAAAAATTATGGCCTCTGCGGGGTTTGATCCCATGACCTCTGCAAAGAATGTTGAGCACCTTCACCACTCGGGCTACGTGTGGTTCTTGGTATGCGCATGCAGTAAAATGTATTTAAGGTTGGGTTAAAGTTTGTATTGGCACAAAAAGGGGTCGGGGCTAGCCCTGACCCCTGGTTCTCCCCTTTAGCATGATGACCAGGAGCTCCGACCAATGCAGCGCTGCACGTGGAGCCTACCATTCCGACCACTCTACCAATTATATAGTTGAACAATATGCCAACCAATTCCGACCATGACGAGACCGCTCAGTTGCAAAAGATTTCAACACATGTCTACTTATAAACTATGGATAATGGGTCGGTTGAAGTTTGAAACAATGCAATGAATCATGGCCCAAGTGGGTTATAAACAAACTTTATTATGAATTGTTTGGGTTTAAACTAAATGAAAAGTGCTATGTTTATATCTATGGTTGGTATAGTTCCACAACTTACTAACTATATGATTTAAACACATTAACAAGAAACCAAAACAAACTTGGAGGTTTTCAACCATATGCCCAATTAGGCAAATTTGTTGTAACTAAGAATTCATGAGAAACATGTGAAGGGGGTCTTCTCAAGCTATATAAACCCTCTTATTCTCCATTTTCCACTCATGCTTTGGAGTGGAGACTTTGTCACTAAAGGAGAGAAGGGAGATTGCGTAGCTCTGCAGGAGGAAGGTATGAGTGTTTATACTCGTTTTACACCGTCTTCAGGCTTCGGAGTTGCTGGAAGCAGTCTAGTTGTGTTTTGGGCAGCGGTTCTCTTCCTGACCATTGTCGCCAAGGTATCATTGTATCATTGCCATGTATTTTTCCTTATGCTGAGATTATAGATCCACCCTCCTATTGAGAAGCAGGCCCGGAGACGTAGTCCATCCTATATGAACTCCGTTATCAACTTGTTGTCTTTATGTGCGTATTATCTATGCTGTTTGGTTCTCTTCTTATGGGTTTGTGAGCTTCATTCATGCTCTTTATGCAATTCATGTTAACGTCATAGAGTAGCAAAGATCTTGTTTTTGGATCAAGAACTCATTCATAAGCAAAGACATAAACACTTATTCAAAATATACATTCCTAAAGATTAAGCACATCCATCATATAAATCCATGTGACATAAACACATTCATTATCTACTCAATGACACAGTATTTAACGTGGAAACCCATCTGAGAAAAACCACAAAGGAGCTCTTCATTTGCAATGACAAATATATGGCACATTTTTCCTGTGCACTCAGTTGTAGACTCTGTTCTATATCTTCTTCTCTTATCTATACATATTCCTCTCTCCTCTCATGCTTTATAGTCTTTTGTCATTCGATCTTCTTCTACTTTGCTAATTATCAATCCACACATAGCCTGGATCAATTACTCTTCTATTCAATTCTATTGTCGATCCACAGACATCCTGGATCTACTAACTCTTATTACAGACACAATCGACTGATTGGGAATTAAGAAACTGAGAAATTAAGTAACAAAAGAGGAGGTAATTAACTAAGTATTAATTAACCCACATACAACTTGGGTTCTTCCATTCATAGACTCTTTACATGTCGCATTCAGCCGACTTCATTTTGTTAGCCAACAGGCTATCATTCATATTCTAGTTACACTTGTCAGTAGCCACTATCGGCCCAAATTACAAAAATTATTTTATTCCTTAAAGCACATGTGACTCTAGCCAACTTTGTACCCACGATCTATCGAGTTGTCCTTTTCAGTCGTTGCATCGCTACACACCTTCTCTATCATGGTTCCTTTCATCGTGATTGATATCATCGCATCCTTTCCTTCTATCGTGGCTTCTTCTCATGGTGTGGACTCCTCTATGACTACTTCGTATGTCTTAGATATTTATTCCTTATATGCTTCCATCTTCCTCTATAACTACTTCTTCTACCTTGTTCTCCCTTCCCAATTGCTTCTATCGCGGCTTCTCCTCTGTCATCTGCTTCTATCGCAACTTCTTATCCCTTCAACTGGACTCTTTATCTTCCAAGCAAAATTCTAACTGAATTCTTCCTCTATTTTCCTAGGGCCAACAAAAATAATGTTAAATCCATTTGGGAAATTGAAGATGAGGACATGAATCTGGTTTTGGGGTTCCATGACATTGCCAAGGTTGGTGTGAAGCATTTTTCCATTTTATATGAGGAAGACTTTAGGGCCCCTATTCCATGCTAGATATTGTTGATCGCTTACCAAGTTTTGATTATTTTTAGCATAATATCACTTTAAATGAAGTTATCTATAGAGATGAGCTTATAGAGGCTATGAAATAAATGCATCATGATAGATCCTTAGGTTTGATGGTTGGCTAGTCGAGTTCTATTTGGGCATGCTTGAGGTTATTGGAAAATATTTACTATCTATTTTGAAGAATCAAGAACAAAAGGTAGAATATTGGTTGTATTTAATCCTACATTTTTAATGTTGATCCCTAAGACTCATAAAGTGAAAAGAATATATGATCTCGGGCCCATATATTTGTGTAATTGTGTTTACAAGCTAATTTCAAAGGTTATGGCTAATAGAGTTAGGATTATTTTTTATAATGCTATTACACCTAAGAAATTTTGTTTTCTCAAGGGAAGACAGATTCATGATGCCATTGACACAGCACATGAAGTTCTACATTCAGTTAAGATCAACACATTCCTACCATGATCATCAAGGCTAATCTGTCCAAGGCCTATGACAAAGTGAATTGGACCTTTCTCAGATTGGTACTTATTTAGGTTGATTTTGCGCTATCCATGTTGAATTGGATCCTTTCTTATGTCTAATCATTTAGCTTTGCAGTATTGATCGATGTATCAAACTCCATTTTTTAGACCTGGCGTAGCATTAAGTCAAGGATTACCACTAGATCCTCTACTATTTATATTAATTATGGGGGGCCTTTGCAGAAATATTACTAATGCAAGGGTTAATGGTAATATGAAAGGATTTCACTTTGGAGGATCTAACTACAATACACAGCTATTGTTTGTAGATGATATCTATTGGAGGAGCTAGATTATTCGAGTTAACTGACCAATCGAAGATTAATTCGGCCTCCAAGGATCGTGTCGGTTGACTGATTAAACAAGTAGTTACTCATAGCTGTTATGTAATCATATATATAATAGGTTGTTGAGCCAGTTAAGAACTTGGTTCAGTTTTTGTATATGTATGGACCCTCATGTGATTCTATAATATAATATGTTATTCTATTACCTGTTCTTGTCTCTTGTTTCTGTATGACTATATGATTCTTATGTGTATTATTGGTAACCTTATGTGATCTGTGATATTACAACATTGGTTCCATTGGTGGTAGTACATATATGGATGACATGACCATAAATAGATGATATCATAGCAAGAGATTAAGAATTGGTGGGAGCGTAATATTGCAAATTACTTACAAAACTAAGCGATAAGAAACAGATTGACCCTTCCTCAGGTGAAGGAGAAATTCTTCACCGAAACACATGAGAAGTTTGTAGAGTCGGTGCCTCTACTGTTGAAAAAAATTCTGGATGAAAAATCCAGAAGCAACTAAATACCAAGACTTATTGGAGAAACTGATTCAAGGTGGATGAACAAACCTGTCGGAGTGGTTTGAAAAGATCACAGACGAATTCTGCGAAGAAAAAGCTATGGAGGAAAGAGTCTTGGTTGAAAGTATCGAGATAAGGTTTTATATGGACTTCATTGAGGATTTTCTTTGCTCTTTACCAACCCTTTTGTTCAAATTCCTGATCGAGAAGGGAGTGTTCCATATCGTAGAACCTCATCCATCACTAAGCGAACCACCACCAAATTCTAACTGGGCAGAGAAACAAAAGAAGTGGGGAAAATTCATTGTCGAAAGGGAGTGGGAGTACCTCCTAAGAAAATAAATAGAACTATCTGATCTTTCTAAAGCATCGGGTAGGCTATGGGGGGGTATCTGGTCATGTGTCAGGGTAGAGTAAAAAGTATTCTAGTCGACTGAAGAAAATACCATCACCAACAATGAAAAGTTGACCTAAGAAGGAAATCAAACAAACAGTGACACACAAAGGTACATCGTACTTGCAGAAGTTAGAAAGAGAGAAGAGTCAGAAAATAAGGGAAGAGAGAAGAGAGAAATCTAGAGCATTGCAAAGAGGAATGGCCACTGGGGTGATAGAACATGGAAGAAATTCACTAGAGTCGAGTCATGGCCGACAGGAAGAAGGCATGGATGAGGAAGTACCACCCATGGAAGAAGATTTGTGTATAGAGCAGCGAGAAGCTCTCCAACTAGAAATTCCCGAGGAGATAAGACCTCTGTCTCTGACAAATTCGAGTACCCGAATACAGGACATTGTCAAAGAGGACTTGTGACTAAGAGCTGGTGAGTTCAGTATATGGAGCCGACTAGACGATGAAGTAAATGATGAAATCATTTAGTAATCCATTGACCAGAGGAAGGAAATTGGGTAACACTTCAGGAATACCCTTCCAACTGAAGTATCCACTTGCTCTACCTGACACATGAAGGAGCACCCCCCCTGCTAAACACAGCTTTACAAGAAATAGAATAGTCAGACTTGCAAGCGCACTAGTGTAGCTAGACATCGACTGAAGAAGTTGACCCAAATCGACTACTTGTGGGAGAAGAAACAACAAACAAAACAACCAATGGGAACGAAATTTTCGTTGAAAATAGCTGTGAACAAAGAGATACGTAAAGTATCCCACTACCCCCACCACCACTGCCACCACCACCTCCTGGAGGAGACGTCGACACCGACATGGGTCACGGCTCAGCACATATCCCCCTCTATGAGGGTGACAAAGATCCCAGGTGACATTGGTTCATCTGTGAGCCAATATGGGAGGCCAATCATGTTACGAGCGAAGAATGATAGATGGCACAGTTCATCGGTGCTTTACAAAATAGAGCACTAAATTAGTATATGACTTACATCGAGAGAACACCCCGAGCATCCAAAGTAGAAATTAAGGCACAATTCTTATCTTTCTTTAAAACACCAGATGCAAAGCATCTAGTAGAAAAAAAATTGACGACGACATCTCAAAAACCAGCAGAATCCGTCTAGGACTATGATAAGAGATGGAAGGACCTCCTAATCCAACTAGACTATGTAATTGATGAACAATTATTAATTCAGTGGTTTCTTGTAGGTCTGTCACAGAAAATCCGGTGGAATATAAGCTTGGAGACATTTAAAACATATGAAGATGCACTTACCAAAGCTCTGTAGGTAGAGATGGATGAGGATTTTCTAGCATATCCCATCGAAACTAAGCTGGAAGAATAGCTAGAAATCATGCAGAAATATTTGAAAGAGCTAAACGTCAAAAATCAAGACGTCTGGTGCATAAAGTGCTCCATGGCCAGCCACACTAAAGATAATTGTCAACAAGACGTTCATTTTGTTCAAACAAAATGCTTCTATGAAATTTTCCAAGAACATGGAGAGCATACAACGAAATATTTCCCATATAACATGAAGAATGGAAAAGCATCTTGGTGCACAATCTATGAGGTAAAGAGTCACGCAATGGCCAACTACCACTTGAACCTGAAGAATCACCAAAACTATCAAGCAGTCTACCAAATGAATGTAGTCATGTAGAATAATGATAACATTCCAAGGAGTAATGATCAAAATGAGCCAAATAATCAAAGATATTAAGGTCGTCGATACGAGTGACGGTTTGACAATCGTCGTGTAGGATTTGGAGGTCGAGGACTATTTTCTAGAAATCGTGATAATTGACCACGATGACCCATATAGTTCTTTACATGTTATAAAGAAGGACACTGCTATGCAGACTGTCCATACAAGGATATAATTGATATAAATTTTTGTACTAGCTGTGGTGTGGACGATCACTCACTAGAGGATTGTCCCACCATGCTTGACAAGATTAATAAAACGAAAAATGTTAATTTCTTGACGTGTGTTCGGAAACATAATGTAATACATACAAAGAACCTACATATAGTAACTCAACAAGGGATGAAAATCAGAAATGATAACCCACGTATAAGCAAAATTAAAGAAAAAAATGATTATCCCAATACGACAAAACAAAAACAATTATATAATGATGCATCAAACATGTTTCAGGAATTTTCTAAACAGGAAGCACTCGACGACAGACGACAAAACACACTTGAAGAACTATTTAATTTAATACATAATGATAAATCGGTGTCTCAATTCATTGAATTATTATATAATATGAAGCACAAAAATAATACAGATAAACAAACTAAAAATATATGCAGTTTGAATAAAAAAGACAAGAGTGATGCCAACCCACTCGTCGACCTTGAAATTAAAGGATATCATGTTCGACAAGTCGTTCTCAACTTTAGTTCACAAGTAAATATTATGACACAAGATACATGGGAATAGTTAGGAAGACCTCGACTAAACGAGTCAGGCATATACCTCAAATTAGCCGACCAAGGACTGATCGAACCCATTGGGGTTTGGAGAAATGTCAATACAACAATAAAAGGCCTATCGACTAAAATCGACTTCGAAATTATCAACCCTAAGGAAGGATATAGCTCCTTCCTAACCTTGGTAGGTTGACCATGGAGAAGAAAAATGAAAGCATCAATATCTTTAGATAAGGACAGAATAAAATTAAAAGGGAAAGGACAGAAAGTTACTATCCCCATTCATCATTCCCAGGGCGAACCTTGGAATGAACCTATTGATGAAGAAATCGGCATTCGAAAACTATACCAATAACACAATAATGAATACTATACTGAACCCAATATTTATGGTGAACTTCATCTAGGGAACCAGGAATTGGTCGGATATAACTCAGATGCAAAATTATACGATTGGGAGATTGAAAATTATGAAACACAAGCAGGAGGTTGCTGGACCACTCAAGCCATCCAGAAGAAATCAACCCAACAATGCTTTTCTATATCGACTATCCAAAAATATTTGAGAAAAGAGTAAGGAAATACCCCTCAATAGCACCAATAAAAATAGATAATAAACAAAGTCTTCGGTATAAAGAAAGAGAATCACCAGTTCTCCTTGTAGAACAAGTCTCTAAGAATCTAGGTGAACATGGCCGACTTCAAAGCCTGGTCGAAATGTTTACAGGACAAGCTTCTCGATGGTGGGACACCCATCAGTCGAGACGTCAAACGTGGATAACAGCTTTGACTTTCTTTGTATAAATATTCGGAGGAAGGAAGCTAACAAAACAGGCACAAATACCTGTCTTCATCAAAGGACAAGATCCAGAAAATCATATAAGAATATGTGAAACAAAGTGGAGAATACTTGGTTACAAAGACGAATGTATATGACCACACCTGTTTCCCTCAACATTAGATGACCTAACTAATAAGTGGTATGAAATGGAAGAAGCATGAGGTGAAATGTTCTTATGGAATGAACTTAGAGAAAATTTCATTAAGGACTTAGCTTTATACCAGAAGACACAAAACTAGTCGAAGCTACAAAACAGATAAAAACATTCATACAACTGACTACTAACAAGTCGACACAAAATAAAACTGACCAAATCAAAATACCACAGTCGACAAGACTCCAATTAGAAAACGAACGCACACATGGGAAGAGATTTCAATGGAAGATCGATCACCGGGAAACGATCAAACCAATTAAACCGATATTCAAAATTGAGTCGACCAACAAAAACAACACCGATCGAATGACAGCAGCGGACTTTCCAGCAACATTTTCACAGGTCAAAGAAGGTAGTTGACATATTAATGAAAGTAAAGCACCAGAATGGATGGATGCAAAAGTAAAAACTAAATAAATTGACATTTCTAATGATAATAGACCGAAAATGGCAAAGATTGGCTATCATTGGAGTGAAGAACAAAACACAAAGATCATTGACTTATTAAAAATATTTCAAGATGTATTTGCACGAGACTACAAAGACTTAAAAGGATTAGTAGCAGAAATGGGCGAGATGAAGATAGACATCAAACCTTATGCCTGACATGTCAAGAAAAGACCTTATAAGTTAGCACATAAGTATAAGGAAATAGTCAAAAAGGAGATCGACAATATGCTTATAGTCGAAATAATTTACCCCATCGACTAGTCGGAATGGGAAATCCCAATGGTCGTCCAACCGAAAAAGCACCACCCGACAAAACTATGAATCTGTGTCGATTTTCGTGAATTAAATAAGGTTACCTTAATAGATCCATTCCCGACTCCATACGCTGATGAAATCCTAACGAAGTCATAGGACATGAATGCTATTCATTCATGGATGCATTCTCAGGGTATAATCAGGTGCCAATAGCCAAAGAAGATCAGAAAGAAAAAAAACAACCTTGGTATGTGAATTTGGTTCATTTGCCTACAAATTCATGCCATTTGGTCTCAAAAATGCACCTGCAGTGTTTTCAAGAATAGTTTTCAAGACATTTCAAGAATACATCTACAAAAAAATGGCAGTATACTTCGATGACTAGACGACCTACTCTATGCTAAAAGACCACTGTAAATGGTTAAGGCTTATGCTAGAATGCTATCGACAGATTCAGTTATCTCTCAATATAAAGAAATGTAGATTCTTAACCCCTATAGGAATCCTATTAGGGCATATTTTATGCAAGGAATGTATCAAAGTTGACTTTGCAAAGATAAAAATTATCCTCGACTTAAAACCACCAGTGAACCCAAAACAAGTCAAAGTACTATTAGGACATACAGGGTACTATAGAAAATTCATTCGGCACTACTCTGATATGACATACCCTCTGGAAGAACTGTTAAGTGAATATTAAGAGTTTAACTGGACAGAAGAATGCTATACGTCTTTCAACACATTAAAAAGAAAATTAGTCGAAGCACCCATTCTTCAATTCCCGAACTGGTCGATCAAATTTAATGTGCACATTGATGCCTCAGACTTAGCAATGGGAGCAATATTGACACAACCAGGAAAAGATGGCATGGATTACCCAATCATATACAATAGTAGAAAATTTAAAAAGTGAACGCAACTATTCCATGACAGAAAGGGAGGCATTAGGTATGGTGTTTTCTCTTCAAAAGTATCGACACTACCTACTAGCTAACCCCTTCATATTCTATATAGATAATCAAGCATTAAAATACCTTGTCAATAAACCTTTGCACCATGGGAGAATCTGTAGTTGGCTATTGCTATTTCAAGAATTTGAATTCGAAGTCGTCGTTCAACCAGGAAAGCTAAATGTCGGTCTTGACCACTTGTCGAGAATTGACATAGGGGAGGAGCCGATAGGAGTCGAAGATGATCTTCAAGATGCACACTTATTCCGAATAGAGGATGTTCTTGTAGAATTAGAAGAAATAGCGCAATTTATAGAAAATGGTCAAGCACCAGAAGGCATGAACACTAAGAAAAAAAAAAGTATCCATGAAAGTAGCCCCATACACCTTAATCAATGGATTCCTATACAAAATAGGCTTGGATGAAGTACTCCGTCAATGTGTGTTAGAACATGAACGAGAAAAAATTATGCATGAAGCACACTATGGACTAGTGGGAGGACACTTTCATTTGGATACAATTGCAAAGAAAATCCAACAATCAGGACTAAGGTGGCCAACTCTATACAAAGACTGTAAAAAGTTTGGAGCAAATGTGATCGCTTCCAACGTCTAGGTCGAGCACTACCTAGTACAAAAATTCCTTTAATATCAGTAAACCCAAGCCTCACATTCGTAATCTAGGCTATCGAATTTATAGGTCCATTTCCAGTCCCAGCAAAAAGGACAGGCACAAGGTCTATCATAACAGCAATTGAATATGTCACTAAATGGGAAGAAGTAGAACCTGTCGACACCTGCTCTAGTGAAGTAGCTGCTAAATTCATATATGAAAACATTATCACTAGGTTTGGTTGTCCTATAACCTTAATCAGTGACCAAGGCTCACACTTCATCAATAAAACAATTACAGCATTAATAGAACAATTCAAAATTGACCATCGACGAAGCACAACCTATCACCCTTAGTCGAATGGAGCAATAGAAGCATTCAACAAAATACTAAAAAAGAGTCTAACAAAAATCTGCAATACCGACAAAGATGACCAGGATGAGAAAATCCCTACAGTATTATGGGCATACATAACAACATATAAACACTCGACCAATCAAACACCCTTTTGACTAATCTACAGCCAAGAAGAAATCGTTCCTTTACATTTTCGACAGCAGACACCAATGATAGCCGACATCTTACATATCAATGTCAAAGAAGCAAGAAAGGATCAACTAATGAAATTATCCAAACTAGAAGAACACCGACTGCTTGCTATACAACACCAAGAAATTCAGAAGCACCAACAGAAGGCTTGGCATGACCGAAACATCAAAATAAGAATTTGTTGGTCGAAGACCTTGCATTACTATACAACAGTCGGGTGAAAGAAAAACCTAAAAAGTTACACATAGAATGGATGGGACAGTATATTGTCGAAGAAATCAATGCCAATGGATCAGTTCGACTGAGAACATTACAAGGCATGGTATTTCAGAAGCTGGTAAATGGTGCCCGACTAAAACGGTACCAAAACTATAAAAAAAAATAGTTTATAACTGTTACAAAAATATATAAAAAGCTAAATGCTAAAACCCCAAAAAGAATCAAGAAAAATCAAAATGAACTTCGACAGGCGTAGGAGACCATTCAACAATAATAGACATTTATACCATCGACATACCACAGATCAACCATACCTTCATCATTGACAAGAGGATCAAAATGTCAAATCAACTCATCATGACTATAGTCAGAAGGAGCGTCGAAACGAGAATGTATTAACTCAGCCTTCATTAGAGCATCATTTACCATCAAATTCACCATTAATAGCACCATTGACAAGATTGCCATCCTCTCCGCCTATAAATACTACACCAGTCGAAAATCACATACTGTTTCATCAAGATCTAGAGCGACAGAATTACCAAACCCCCTTGAGCAAATCAACTACCAAGAGATCCGAACAAACAACTGAAAAAATGGCCCCAAAACAAACCAGAGCCACGAAAGCCAAACTAAAAGAGTTGGAATTCACCATAATTCCACTGCTAAAATGATTAAGAAACATTAAAAACGCGAAAGTGCAGGAAGGTTCGTGGGAAAAACACTGGGCAGAAATCAAAGAATGGGCTTACCAGGGTAATTCAAAAATGACAGAGCAAGCACAAAAGGTAAATAATAGCACCATTATGAACTTTTTGAATGCACAACTCATGGCAAGTTTTGGAGGAATGAAGGAAACCATTGTCATATTCATAATCAGTCGGTACCACAATGGGAAGTTTTACTTCGACACACCGGTGGAAATATCAACTGAAACCATTTATAAACTCACTGGGCTGTCCAACAAAGGCAACCCTATTCCTGTAGGCATCAAGAAGGATTATTCGAAAGACTAACAGGAACACCGACAAGGAAAAACTCAAAGGGGTTAATAATCGGGCAGGTCCAAGCCACCACACCCAAAATGGTGGCCAAAATCGTGTCCACCGGCCTAACTGTCATAGGATGCGGTTATGATTTGAAGCTCAACATGTTGTAATAACCACTTATACTATGAAACGAGAACTTGACACAGTTCTCGTTTTTCTCTCTCCTAATTTTAGTAGCTATTTTTACCCCCGTTTCAAAAATGGTTGATGCCAGTATCACACATTTTCATTTTCAAACAA
>LPNX010700061.1:374231-417246 GCA_001517045.1 Pseudotsuga menziesii | reverse complement strand
ATCCATGGATGAATTTGAAGAAGCAGTGTAGATGCTTTTTATTAGTATGATTTTTTTAATTGAAACTCTACAGGATTTTTTGATGATGGGGTGTCATAATACATGGATGAATTTGAAGAGGCAGTTAGATTCTTTTTACTAGTATGATTTTTGTAATTGAAACTCTATAGGAGTTTTTGAATATTTATATGAACCATTTGTTCTTGTATGGTCTAATATATTATCTCATTATGAATCACATCATAATTTCTTTGTTTCTATATGGTTATAATGGTGAAATTATTAGAGAAATTTGTTTTTTCTTTAATATGCAATTTTTCAGAAAGTTGTAATTTATCTCTTCAAGAATTTTTCTTTTTTTCCAATTTAAGGTTGATTTTAAAGTTTTGTTAAACAACAATATGGGATGTTTAGTCCATGGCTCTATTTTTTACCCTAAAAAAAAATGTGTATACTGGTATCAACACTTTTCTATTTGGGGGGTGTTTTTGGTGTTTTTTTTGCAAAAATCATCGTTTTTATGGGTAGAGTTCTCGTTCATAGTATAAGTGGTTTAATCAGTCGACTGCATAGAAAGCACAGGAAAAGTATACCATTGGGCCCAATACGTGGCCGACATACTCAAATCCATCTGTGAGAAGTGCTAGGAATCATGTGCAATGATCAGATTCCCATCACTCTTAATATGGATAGCTATGTACCACCTATGTCCATTCAGGCATAAATACTTCTTAGATCCAACCAGGTTTCATATGTGGTGCTTTAATCCATTTTAAATGGCTAGAACCCCATTAGAACAGGAAGAAGCCAAAGTATTCCTGGAACATTGGTTTCAAAACCTAAAAATCCGAATAGCCAGATGGAGGGTGCCTCAAAACATCTGAAGATGTCTGCCTCCTACAATACATATCCAACTAGAACTAGACCACATAGTAGTATGGCATCAGCAAGGGTCTACATCAAAGGCAAATCCACTCGACTACTATCCAATAGTCGAGGAGATCTTCACAGAGTTGGCCAGGCAGACCAAAACCGACATCCCCATACCGGAGGCTGCAAAAGAAAATAATCAAGTCATTATAGATCCATTGACCAACTAGAAGGAGGAAGAATATGTATTCAACCTTCATATTAGTGCTTTCACCTCATGGGACACTCCGACAGAGGGGAAAAAACCCCTCCAAATTGAAAATGCATTGACTGAACAGCAGGAGGTCACACTGACAAAACAAAACATTATCGTCTGGACTCAACAATAGGAGAAAGGAGAAGAATAGATAGAGGAAGATAGTCAATCATACAACCCAGAGTATGCTGTGACAAAAGAAAATTTGAGGAAAATAGCTAAGGAAATAGCAACCTCAAGAAAAAATAAAGGAACTCAAGGAAAAGGGAAGGGGAAGCGCAAACTTATCTTATCAGAGGAATCGGAAGAAGAGGAAGAACTCCTGGCTACTGCTGCCGACATCCTGGAGGATGCTGCAATGAACAAGGTATCTATCAAGACCCAATTCAATCGGTTTGGTGAATCAAGAGCAAAACAAGGTAGGCTGAAGAAGGTAAGAACTGCTACCCCACCCGTAATAGATCCTATATATTTAACTCTAGACTCACCAAGACCTTCTCCCACTAAGATAATTCCAGAGTCAACCGTGGCAATATGACCAAGCTATAAAGATATAATCCCGAGAACCCTTAAGGAAAAAATTGATAAAGATGTTGAACTTCAACGATTTATCAATAATTTGCCAAATATATTCCTTAAATCCCAGCATATCACCACCACCCACAAACTTGTCAAGTCAAGATCTGCCCAACAAAGCCTCATCCCACAAACTTCATCACCACCATCAGTCATAGGCCTTATCAAATCATCATACATTCGCAACCTCGACCCGACATCCACCGTAGTTGCAACCCACATTTCATCATTTACACCAACCTTCCAAAACCTTCCAGTGAATGAGGCAGAGAGGGGACTATTTTCCCTTGAAGGTAATCAAGCAGCCTTGGATGCTGAAATCAACAACCTCATGGAAGATGAAGGAATTGACAAGCCTGTTGACATTCAAACAGAAGTTGAAGACACCATACCGACAAATCTTCTGACCACCCCTCTAACTCCAGACCATTCACCATCACCACCACCGCCAGAACCAGAGTCTCATCCCAATCCATAACCACCATCTTCACCACCATTAGAAACACAAACAACCACAAACCCCACCCCAAAATCCCAACAAGATAATCCTACCACAGTAGAAGTTCAGTCGAATGGGAATCCATCGATTGAAGAACACCAAACCCCACAGGAGTAGCCAACATCAGTACCGATAGGATCAGAAGTGGTCCATACATCCAAGCACAAAAACAAGAGAAAAAAGAAAAAAGAATAACAGTAGAAACAACAGACACTGACAACCATCCACCTTCATCAACGAGGATCGACTTCTGCAATCGAAACACCAAAGCTAAGAGATGGAGAGTTGGATCGACTCTTGGAAGCACTCACCAAAGAAGCCTAAAAAAAAGCAAGACAAGAAAGAACCGAAAAAATGAAAACATAACAAGTCAAATTCCTAATTAAATGAAGGACTTTGACATAAATAGTGATACCAGGGACAGCAAAGACAGACACCGACAAAACATTGGAAAGAGCATACCAATTATTTGAAAGTGTCGTGTCGAACCTAAAGACACAGCTACAGATCGAGAGAAAATAGGAAAAGGAAGAAACTTTTGTACTACTAAGGTAGTAGTACACAGCATTTTCCAAGGCACACAAGGTACTACAGGACCACTTGGAAGATTCTGTCACCACAGAATAAGTCCTACAGAGTTGCTACACCTACTATGGACAGGTATTCCAGTGGACTCTACAGACTCGTGAGCACATCCAGAACTTAGAAAAACAACAAGGTCTAGATGACACCATGCGAAGAAAAATACAGGACCAGATCATATTAGAAATAGCAAAGCTAGAAAACCAAGCACTCCCAAGCATCAGCACACTCGACAAGATCTGCCCACAGATGAAAAGATTGATAGATACAGCAGATGAAAAATCTCAGTCGTTGGGACCTGACTTGGAAAACATCACAGACTGTTCCATTCAAGAGAAGATGTCGACTCTGTCAAGCCTCACAACCTTGACCATCGATATCCAAAACGCTCTACAGAGTTGGGCAGATTTTCAACACCAACTGGCCATTAAGGTAGAAGCTATTGTAGAATTTTGTGTTCATAAATGGTTGTCCATTCGTTTACACAACTCGTGACGACAAAGAAAATGCATTAATTATTTTAGACAACATATTTTTTAGTACCTCCCCTGTTTCTTCAGGACGAAGAAAGATGTTGTTCCTAGGGGAGATGTTGGAGGAGCTAGTCGGTGAACCGACTAGTAGAGTTAACCGACTAATCAGAGATTAGGTCGACCTCCAAGGATCGTGTCGGTTGACCAAACTGACAAGTAGTTACTCATAACTTTTCTGTAATCATATATAATAGGCTGTTGAGCCAATTAAGAACTTGGTTCAGTTTTTTTATATGTATGGACCCTCATGTCATTCTATAATATAATATGTTATTCTATTACCTGTTCTTGTCTTTTGTTTCTATATGATTATATGATTCTTATGTGTATTATTGGTAAACTTATGTGATCTGTGAGATTACAACAATATCTTACTTTTCCCTGATGGTTCCTAAAGGGAGATTTTAAAATATAAATATTTACTTTCTCTCTATTATTTCTTCCATATATTTGGATAATAAGACATTTGTTTGGATTGTTGCATAATTTGATTTCAAGATCTTAGATATATCTCTCAGACTAAAGTATTTGGGATTTATTATAAAACCAAATGATTACAATTTAAAGGGCTGGGCCTAGATTACCTGCAAAATTGAGAGAAAGTTGCACCTGTGGTGTAACAAATGCTTATCAAAATATGGTAGATTGGTATTATTGAAATATGTTTTGGAAAGGTTACAAATTTTCTATGTTTCACTTGCTCGTGTCCCAATAGGTATACATGAGTGCATCAGGAAACTTTATTTTAGCTTTCTTTGGAGAAGAAAAATTGATGGTCAACCTTTTCATTGGGTGTCTTGGAAAAGGCTTACCCTTCCCAAACATATTGGCAGATGGGGACTTAAGCATCATCTGAGTTTCTCAAAATCCCTTGCAGTAAAAGGTATATGGAGAGTGTTGAAAGGAATAGCCTCATGGGTAAAGGTTATACATAAAAAATAGATGCATCCTTTTACTATTAAGGAATGGTTATGTCCTAAAGTTAAATCCATGAGGAATGTGTCCATTATGTGGAAGGTTCATCTCTTAGCCTTTGATGTTATTGTGATTCGATTTCATGGCAAGTGGGTAACAACAGAAGTATCAAACTTGGCCTACATTCATTGATTGGAAGCAAGAATGTGTACAAACTTATTGAACATATGGTTGAATCTCTTACTAACAATGGCTACATTTTTCTATGCCAGATTCATGATCATATTTGATTATATTCCTCTACATCAATACGGTTTAAGCTCTGATGTTATGGAGTTCTAGAATGAGGATAAAGTATATTGGGATTTTTATATTAAATATTTAAAAGATAGTGATGTCAGACTTGTGGAGGAGGAGGATTCCCTTCTCTAGACCAAAAATTTCTCTAGGGGATTCACATATTCCAAAGAGTGGATAAAAATTTATACATGAAGAAGAAGATCATCCTCCTCCTGAATGGTGGAATATGAAATATGGAAATTTAAGTGTCCACTTAAGGAAAAATTATGTGTGGATATCTTTGGCAAGAAAAGTCACAACCTGGGATAATATTATTAGGAAATATGGAGCATTCCTAAGCATATGTTATATTCCTAGACCTGTAGGTGAATACACCAATCACATGTTCATCAGTTGTCCTTATATGTTAGAAATGTGGAGTTATGTGTCTTTGGTAATTGGCACTCATTTTATTTGGGAGGGAGATGCACGGGAGATTAGATTCATTCTGCACTATATAAGTGTTTGAACAATTATGCTTTTAAGGCCCATAGTGCTCTACAAGTTCTTATTACTTGGGGATATTGGATTGCTCGAAACAAGATGGTTTTCAGGGACACCTATACTCCACCACATATTTATGTTGAAAAGAGTATTGCCATTGTGGAACAGTTTCCTCAAATCAAATTGGATAAACCTATGAGAAGAATAGATATTGAACACATGGATAATTCTAAGGCGAGATGTTATTTTGATGATCCATCCTAAGGGAGTCCGAGCAGTGGTAGTGTTTGAGGATTATTGTTTATCATGGATAGTCATTGGTACAAATTTTCTGTTGGTATTGGACCATCTACCAACAACAAGGCTAAATTTACTGCTATTCTGATGGTCTTGAATCTGTATATGTCAAAAGTAGTGCCTTTTATTCATATATTTGGGGATTCACTCCTAGTGGTTGATTGGCTTAATGAGGAAAGATATCCTAAGAACATTTTCCTGAAGCCATTATTTCAAGAGACCTATAGACTACTTGTTGTTTTTGATGATGTCTCACTTCAACATTTCTAAATGGAACAGAATGTTCAATATGGTCTCCTATAAAAATGGGTCTATAGTTTTGAGGATGGATCTGGGAAAGTCTAGGAGGTTGATAAAGAAATCATAAAGAAACTTGATCCAATGCCACTTTTTGGTTAGCCATTGACAATGGGTCTTATTATTAATTAGGGTCTCCACTATGGTTTAATCCTTTTCCCATTGGTACATTTTGTTTTCCCTCTGGTTGTTAGCCTAACTATTTCACTCCAACTCTCATTTTGGAGGAGGTTCAAATTTTCTATGATGGTCATAATGTTATAAATTTTGTAGAGATATATAGTACATTTCTATAGAAATTTTGGGATGGTTGATTGATGTTTTTTTGCAATGAAAGAAGAATTTTATTATATGTTGATGTTTATATAAAAGGCACCAGTACCAATTGAACAATATGGTTCAAATTGTTTTTAATAAAATTATGGTTTGTGATCTTTTTTTTCATGAAAAAAAAGGTGGAGGTCATTCCCTCACCTTAAGCATATGCAATCACCAGAGCCATCGTTGTAGATGTGCATGTCTTAGTGGAAGTTGAATCATGTCTCAATGGATGTTCATAAATTAGGGTATATGCATTAGCCTCCAAAGTCACAAGCTACACCTTTTCTAAAAGTCCAGTGTCTCTTTTCAAGTTGGAGCATAAGACAATGTCACTTCCAAAGTAGGACCTTTCATTCGAGCAAGAGTTGGTGTGAAAGGTGGACTATCAACTACTACCCTAAATTCATATTATGAGAAAACGGGTCTCTTATAGCTTACATTGGCCTTCATTGTTATTGTATGTTGTTTTTACTAGACTTAATCCTTTTTCACAAGTAAAGCATCATTTCTCTCAAAGTAAAGCATCATTGTATCTCTTATATTTGTGGTGTTATATCTTGTATTTGGGTAATAGAGTGCGCTTGTCTATCTTGTTAGGGTAGGTATTGTGTGGCCCATGATCTATAAGCAACATGTTTCCCCCTATACTTCTACTTTTGTATTTGCGTAAAATTTAAAACACTTTTCCCATTTTCTAAATATTTCATCATTTTCCTATTTCAGAGCATAATATCATCCATGAAAGCGAAACTTTGTGTGTAATGGCATTATCGCAATCATAAAAAAATAACAAATCTAATGTGAATGCAAAACCTGTTGTTATAGTCAATGCGGCATTGAGCTTAAAATTATGAACAGCTCAAAGATGGGGGCTCATATCTACTATTTATAATAATTATTATATACAAAGAAGTTGTTCGAGTAACCAAAAAAAACAAACTAAAGAATACAAACCATCGACAACATCCAAATCAATGAGTATTAACCTACTCAACTAACAAACGATTTTACCTACAAATCCAACCTTGGTAGGTATCCACTCTCATACAACCTTGGTAAATCAGTAACGAGTAAATAGAAGTTTGGATCACTCTATGAATTGAGACAATATTTTAAGAATTCTCATTCAATTCTTCTTTATATTCACTTCTCTCTCATACTAAACAATATAATACACGTTTATGTTGATGTTAACTAAGATGTTAATAATTACAAATTATCCTTAATTATAATATTCTTAATTATCACATTAAATGACTAAGTACGAGCTCATGGTGTTCACATGTTGTGGTCTCTTTAAACTTTAGCTGTTATAAGTATTAAGTCAATTATAGCATTCAAAGGTTATTACATTCCATCTATATTCGATTCCAAATTGCAATTGTTTATAAAATTAAAATTGAAGTTGTAGTATGGGATCTCTTTATTTAAATTTACAAAGTATTATTTTCCCAAATTGCAATTGTTTCTAATGTTGAGATCTGAAGTTGTAGTATGAGATCTCATTTATTTAAATTTACAAAGCATATTTTTCATTTTTAAAGTATGAAAATCTCAAAGTGGTCATATGTTTAATTATATGTTATGTTATAGTGTTTATATAATGTGGTTGATAATTTTAAATCTAATGATTTAATATATATATAGTATTTTATTTTCTTATAAAAATTTATTGTATTGAGAGAAGCGAGGTGCTCTCCAACTCAGTATAGGGAGCTCCTGTCATGTTAGTCACGTTATGCTAGCCGATAAAAATAAAAAAATAAAATATTAAAAAATAAAAAAATGAAAAATATAAATTACATATCAACTTAAATAAAATATAAAAAAATAAACTAGCATAAATCCAATTTAAACCTAGATCTATCAAGTACCGAGAGGGATCCAAATGGTAAAAAAATGTACAATTCAAGGAATTGGATCCCTCTCGATGCTTAATAGATTCGGATTTAAAATGGATCTATGCTAGTTTTAATTTAGCTGTCAATTTGGTAATAAGAATGGTGATTAATGGTTTTTATCTGCAAATGTGAGTTAACTCCTCGCCATTATTTAAGGAAAACTATGCCACCTGAAATAACCCACTGGTGGTTTACAAGGGAGTAGACTTCCACTCCTACCAAATTCCTATGGGTCTTGAGTCATTAATATGTTTCCTTATGTTTGAGGAATATGAGCTCTTAGTCAATAAAAAATAATTTCATCTCTTGCTCCAAGACTAAAGAAGTGGTTTGAGTTCCCTGTTGTATCCTTGAGATAGCTAGTATACCATGTTCTCAATTGTTATCGAGAAATTGAGGATAGACAAATATCATATAATATTTGATATATACCAAGATTCAACTCCATAAATAAAATCAAGATCCTATACCAATTAAGTACTACTTCAAGACCAAAATAATTCCATATTAACACATTAAAACTAACTTTAAAAAAATGAATCGTTTTTTTTAATTATAAATATTAAACTCTCAAGAATTCATTTTTAAATTATTGCACCGAAATTAGTGAGGTGCTTACAACCTGGTATCGGGGGATGTTTTCATGTTTGTCACATTTTTTAACGTAACGTTCCCATGTTAGCTCATAATTAAAAAAGTAAAAATAAAAATCGGCATAGATATGTCTTAAACCCGATAAAATTTTACACATTAAGAAAAAAATATCATAATTTGTTTACAGGTTAAGAAAATTTTTACACCTCGAGAAATTGGATTGCTATATATGTGTTGGGGTGCGGACCTTAAAGGTCCTTAATTTTGGCAACTCCGCAGTTTTGGTGCGAAGCTTGTAAGCGGAGTTGCGATCCAAAATAGTCTTAGGGATTTTGGGGTTGGGTCGAAGCCCCTCTTTTTGTAAATAATCCATGGTTTAAGCCCATGGTTTTCAAGCCCATGGTTTAAGCACATGGTATTGTAATAGTGTACTTGTATAAATAGGCACTTATATAAAGGGGAAAAGAGCTTTTTTGAAAGTTTTTGTATGATGATAATTTGATGCGAAGAAGCTAAGGCCTATTTTTAGGTTTAAGGTTAAGTCCCAGCTAAGTGCGTGGACGACCTCTGCAGCTGAGTGCGTAGAGGGTTCTAGATTAAGGCTAAGTCCCAGCTAAGTGCATGGACGACCTCTGCAGCTGAGTGCGCAGAGGGTTTTGGAAGAAAGGATCTGCAGCTGAGTGCGCAGATCAGAACTGTGTGTTTGTAAAGAGTTGAATATAAACGCAGTTCTGTGGACGTAGCCCCTACACTGGGGGTGAACCACGTATATCTTGTGTTGTGGTGGTTCTTGTTTATTTTGTTCCTGTTATGTTTTATGCATTTGATAAGTAGATGAATGATAAAGTAAGATAAACTGTTAAGTAGTAACTTCGCTGTGAATTCTCAGTTAAGGGTTAAGCAAGTAACTGTCTTTTTATCTAAACTGCGAAGCTATTTAAGTGAATATTGAAGCTTTGTATTGCATAACTATTCTTTGTTAAGGATAAAGGTACAATAGTATCCCTCTTTTGCCTGCAGAAACCTGATTCTGCGGCACCTCATAGCTGTTTCGGGTGAGACTGCAACCTGTTCGTAGGTTGTTGCCGAAAGGGCCAACACTGTGGGTCTCTTTGTTGGTGCAAAGTAAAAAGTATAAGAACCCGGGTTTTCCCTAAGCCCAACAAATTGGTTCCGTTGCCAATTGAACCAGTATCTGCTTCAAGAGGGATCTACATCGTACCTAGAGGGATATGATTTGGAGGCCCTCAGTAAAAGAAATCAGTGACTGGGTTGAGGATACCTATCTGAAATTTGCTGAACAAGAAAATAAGGACCCTCATCGTAGCTCAAACGACTTCTTGCAAAGGTACATTTTTACTAATATTTATGAAATTTTATTTGGTAGTATCCACATAGAATTGCACCAGTGGTTATCCAGGTTGACAGAAAGAAAGAAAAACTTCAAAGAAGATCAGTCTCCTGACTGGGACCCAAAAAGAATTAAGCTGTTGAAAAATGTGAACAACGCGGTATCAAGAGCTGTTGGCTTCTGGATAGCGCGAACCCTTGACTCATTTGTGACGGAGTTCACCATCGACACACATACTTTTTTCAGTGAAGCAAAAAGATAGTTTTTCAAAGAACCAAGGGGTAAGTACCTGAATTCATTAAGTTTCAAAATTAAAATGCTCTTGGCTGAGAAAGGCATATTGCTTATCGAATCAGATTGCTAGATTTATTGCTACTAACCTATGTTTGAAAGCGAAAGTGACTTCGACGAGCAAAGTGGTTTACTTCGCAACGGTAAAAGATACAAGAGAACTTTTGGATCCTATACCCTAGGCCAGAATACCAATTATACCTCTTTAAGCGCAAAAGAGTCTGAATCTGAAGAAACCCCTTTTGTTAGAAACCCTCTTATCACTCCGCAGCGAAGACCTGTTATCCCTGAGAACCCTTCGCAGTCTGAAAGTAACCCTAGCCCGAATAATCCTGTCGCAGGTCAGTCTACCTCAGAAAGTTTCCTTCCTCCTTTTACCAGTCTTCCCCCTCCTCCTCCCCCTCCTCCCCCCACTTGATCCACTATGGCCCATAGGAATGATGATATCAAGCTCCCAATTTTTAAAGGAACTGGATCAGAGGATCCAAATCAATTTTGGTTCTTATGCGAAGCTGTTTGGACTGCTAAGAATATTATGGATCAAAATACAAGAACAGCGTAGCTGGTCACCTCTTTCAGAGACTGAGCTTTGACCTGGTTTATGAAGTTTTCCAGTACTCAGAACTATATCTTGGCTGATATTAAAAAAGCAATGATCAAAGAATTCAAGAAGCCTAAATCAAAGTCACAGTGTATAACTGAACTAAAATAAATTCAGCAGAAGCAAGGTGAATCAGTATGGGACTTTGATCAGAGGTTCAAGGTTCTATTGGATCAAGTTAGTTTCACTATTGGACCAGAACAGCATAAAGAATGGTTTATTGTAGCACTATTACCGCATATCAGGACTCCACTTATGCAATAGAAGGTTGCTAATCAGCAAGAGGCGTTGGAAATTGCTATGAAACTTGAAACAGGTCTTGTTGGAGATAATTCTGGAATAGCCCAAATACAAGCACAGTTAGCAGAAATGGCTTTGGAGCTTCGTGACATGAAAAAAGGGAAATCTATTCGAGAAGAGGTTTGGTGTACACGATGTAAGACAGAAGGTCATGACAAAGAACAGTGTCCTGCATTAAGAAATTATTTGAATACTGGTGCACTGAACCCATTTAACCCTAATGTCCTATATTGTGAGATCTGTAGAACAACTGGCCAGCATCGACCTGAAGATTGCTATCTGCTGCAGAGATATGTTCAAGTACCTAAGAATCCCTACTGCAAGTTTTGTAAGTCAGTTGGACACAACGAAGATGAATGTCGCATCTTTGACCTCATGAGAGAGCGAACTTATGATGTTTATAGGGTACAACCCAATGCATAAGGCAATGATGGATATGGTTACCATGGTAGTACCTCAGGTCGAGGTAATTTTAGAGGTCATGTTCGTGGTGGTATGCATGGAAGAGGACGAGGCCATGTTATTTTCTATAACTGTAATCAGGCAGGACATGTATCTAGAGACTATCGGAACCCAACTACGACATGTCGATATTGCAGAGCAGTCGATCATGTGATTGAGCAATGCCCAGAGTTGATAGCCAAGATACAAGAAAGAAATGGTGCTCCTACTCAGAATATTCAGATGATTGCTGTAGAGAAAAGACCTGTCCCAGCCGTTAACGTTGTTACAAGGAGTGGAGCTATGGCGCAAGTGTAGAATAAGGTGAAACAACCTAACAAGGCTTGGTTCCGCAAGACCGCAAAGAAAATTCCATCCTTTGATGTTGGAAGAGAAAAAGGAACATTTATGGAAGCTAAAAATGATTTTGCTGATCCGAGAATATCAGTAGCAACTATGCAACAGCATCAACAGCAGTTACAGTTTCAAGAAGCTTCACCGGATCAAGTAAGTACACTGACATCATTTTTACAAAGTTGTATGAAGCTATTAAGAAATCAGAATGCTTTGAATGAGTTACAAAAAGTTATTCAGTCTTGCGAACCTCAGCAAAGCTATGATAAAGGAAAAATTGTTAATAGAGTTAGAAGGACTGGAAGAGAAATGAGATTGCATGCTCAGATAGGAGATTATGACATGACTGATATCATTTTAGACCTAAGATCAGAAGTGAATGTCCTAACTAAGCAGACATGGGAACAAATGGGAAGACCTACACTTGAATGGTCCCCTATACAGCTGAGATTAGCCAATCAGCAGAATATTGTGCCTTTGGAAAGATTCCCTAGTGTACCAGTGGACATTGATGGAGTCAGTACCTTAGCAGATTTTGAATTCATTGAAATAATTGATGATAGCAACCCCTATCCAGCCTTGCTGGGAATTGAATGGGCAATAGACAATTATGCAGTAATCAACCTTAAGAACAAATAGATGACTTTTGAAGGAAAAGGCTTGAGAGTCATAGTACCGTTGGACCCTTCTCAAGGAGAAATGTATACAAAGCCAGTCAAAGATGAAGATCAGGATGTTTTGGATCATATTTACAACATCACAGCTAAAGAAGAATACTATGTTAACCCTACTGCTGAAGGTATAATGGATTGGCAGTGTGACAGTTCTTGCATGACTGATTCAGACGAAGGCCTAGAGAATTGGCAGAATAGACTTTATGAGCTACATGGACATCGATGTGCAAGAATTACCAAGTCTATCAGATGGGTTGGCTCACAGCCAAAGATCTTACCTACTTTTGATGGCTTGACAGACCCAGAATATTTTATTGTACAATTCTCAGAGAAAGTACCAGATTTACAGAAAATGGAGACTCTAGATTCAGTATTCAGAGCCACAGCTACCAGATGGTGGAATGGTCATAAAAAATATATTCATAGTTGGAGAGCTTGTCAAAAGTTTCTTCGCCTGAAATTAATGGATCAACCTTAGGAGGTACGAAGCAGATTTAATGGTAAGACTAGCCCTCAGGAACATTTGGAGCAGTGTTATGAAGCATGGAAGCATGTACCATGTGAAGAATGGGTACATAGGTTTGTACACACTCTGGAACCTATAGCAAAGAACTGGTATGTGGAGGTGGAGCTTTGCCATGGTACTGTAAGTTGGGATAGCCTTATCGATAGTTTTGTGCTCACATTTTCTATTAATGAGGATTGCCCTGCTTTGGATGCAGCTATTAGGTTGATTCATACTAAGGTGTTTGATGATAAAGAAATAGCCGAGCACCAACTTGATTGGAAGGAACAAGAAGCTAATGCAGTAGAATGTTATAACCTTACCATTGATGAAGACGATGACCCTCGCAACATTAATATTCCTGAGTCAGAAGGACATTGCAAAGTACATGGACCAGCAGTCGAGTCACCTGAGGTAACTTAGCCCTTGAAAACAAGGAAAGTAAACATTCGATCAGAAGAAATGCCTAAGTACGCTACCATTGGAGATTATTGGGACAAAGAAATGGTAAGCAAAGTGACTAAAATCCTCCATGAGTATCAGGACCTATTTCCGATGAAGTTCTCAGAAATGAAAGGTATCCTTGGTGATATAGGAGTGATAAAAATCCCTTTGAAAGCTGATGCGAAGCTTGTGAAGCAGCGCCCTTATAGGCTGAATCCTAAGTATAAAGAAAAAGTCAAGATGGAGCTAGATAAGATGCTCGCTGCAGGAATCATTGAGCCTGTCAAAGAGTCTGAATGGGTCAGCCCTATGGTGGTACAAGAAAATAAGACCAAGGGAGAAATCAGAATCTGTGTTGATCTAAGGAAGCTGAATGATGCCTGTTTACATGATCCTTTCCCTACTCCCTTTACAGATGAAGTTTTAGACAATGTCGGAGGTCAAGAAGTGTATTCATTCACTGATGGATTTTCAGGTTACCATCAGATCAGAATTGCCCCAGAGGATCGACATAAAACAGTGTTCGCTACAGAAATGGGATCTTTTCAGTATACTGTTATGCCCTTTGGATTGAAGAATGCACCTGCTATGTTTTCTAGAGTAGTCATATCTGCATTTAAGGAATTCATTCATAAGTTCTTGGAAGTTTACTTTGATGATTGGACTATCTTTGGTCTATTGAAAGATCATATAGCCAGTTTAAGACTTATGATGGACAAGTGTAGACAGCATCAAATTTCATTGAACCTGAAGAAGTGTATCTTTTGTGCACCTTTTGGAATTCTGTTAGGTCACATTGTATGCAAGCAAGGATTGATGGTGGATCCTGTGAAGATAGCCATTATTGTGAACTTGCCACCTCCGAATTCTGTTAAGAAACTTCGCACTATGCTTGGTCATACTGGATATTACAGGAAATTCATTAAAGGATATGCTCAGATTACAGCCCCTATGGAAAAGAAATTGAAGAAAGATATTAAGTTTGAATGGACACCTGAATGTCAGAAAAGCTTGGATATTTTGAATGAAAAGATGGTAACTGCCCCTATCTTAATATTCCCTGACTGGAATAAGGAGTTTCATGTTCATGTCGATGCATCATCCATTGCTTTAGGTGTAGTATTGGCTCAGTCAGGTGAAGGTAATATTGATCACCCTATTGCTTTTGCAAGTAGAAAATTGTCCACAGCAGAAAAGAATTATACTATGACAGAACGAGAAGGTGTAGCTATGGTTTATGCTTTGCAAAAATTTCGACATTATTTGTTGGGATCTCATGTTAAGATGTTCACTGACCATTCTGCTTTGAAGTATTTGGTTAAAAATCTTGTGTTAGGTGGAAGGATATGCAGATGGTTGATTTTGTTTCAGGAGTATGACTTTGAGATCATAGTTAAGCCATGAAGACTTAACCTGGGACCTGACCACTTGTCGAGGCTCGAGTCAGGAGAAGAACCCACTATTTTGGACGAAGGTCTTCCTAATGCCCAGTTGTTTTCCATCCAGATGGTTGATGACTATTTTCAGGATATTGTTCAGTACTTGTCTACAGGGTTTGCACCTTCTGAGATGACAACACAGCAGAAGAAGCAGCTGGTGGTTAGAGCAGCTGATTTTACCTTGATAGAAAGACAACTATATAAGATGGGACCAGATGAAATACTGCGCAGATGTGTCTTGGAGCATGAAAATCCATTGATTTTGGCTGAAGCACATTCTGGAGCAGCAGGAGGCCATTATGCAAAAAAAGCTATGGCACAGAAGATTCTGACAGCTAGATTATGGTGGCCTACGATTCATAAGGATGCAAGAGAGTATAGCCATAGCTGTGATATCTGCCAAAGGACAGGCAAACCATCCAGGAGGGATGAGATGCCTCTGGTTCCACATGTAACTTTACAAGCATTTGAAAAATGGGCTATTGATTTTGTTGGACCAATCAATCCCCCTGCAAAGAAATCTGGAGCAAGATACATTATTACAGCAACTGATTACCTTACTCGGTGGGCCGAAGCTCAACCAGTCAAGGACTGTAGCACTGCTACAGCTGCGAAGTTCATATTTGATAATATCTTGTCAAGGTTTGGATGTCCTAAAATTCTCATGAGTGATCAAGGATCACATTTTCTGAATAAGACTATTGAAGCATTGACCGAAGAATTTCAAGTATATCATCAGAAGAGTACTGCCTACCATCCTCAAGCCAATGGAACTGTTGAAGCCTTTAACAAAATTCTTGAGCACACTCTGACGAAGGTTTGCAATGTTAACAGAAATGATTGGGATCTCAAAATTCCATCAGTATTATGGGATTATAGAACCACTTGCAAGAACTTGACAGGCCACACACCTTTTAGGCTGGTATATGGACAAGAAGCAGTTATGCCCATGGAGTACATTGTTCCTAGCCTCATAATATCTGCCTTCACAGAGATGGATGATCCAGGTATATTGAATGAAAGGCTGAGGAAGATACTGGAACTAGAAGAAGATAGATTCATTGCAGGTTTCCAGCAGCAAGTACAGAAAGCTAGAGAAAAATCATGGCATGATAGACACATTAAGAAGAAGCATTTTAAGAATGGTGATCTTGTGCTCTTATACGACAGTAAATTCATGAAGTTCCCAGGTAAGTTCAAGACACATTGGAAAGGACCATACATAGTTCAGAAAGTTACCAATGGTGGTACAGTTCAGTTAGCTAAATTGAATGGAGAAATTTTTCCCTCCATGGTGAATGGAAGTAGATTAAAGAAGTACAGGGACAAGCCTGTACCCCCCTGACCCAAAGTAATAGCAAGAAGAAGAGTCTAAGTACCAAGAACAGTTGAAATTGGGTACTAGAATATAATGAAGCTGTTCTCAAAGAAGATTTGGCAGATTGTTGGAAGTGTCGAAGGTTGTGGAAGAAAATTATGTCGTGGGTCGAAGCTCAAAGCTCTGTCGAAACTGGTGTCAGGATGTGTCGAAGGTATGTACTGTGTCAGAGGTCCTTAGTGTGGCAAAGCTGAAGTTAGTGGTTGTGCTAAAGAAGAAAGGTATGTCGAAGCTTAAAATGCGACTGTTGGAAAAAATTAGATTTGGCGGCGTCGGTACGTTAACTGTATTAACTGTCTGTAATGATGATATTTTGGGAAATCTAGTGCCATTTGGACAAGATCTACAGCTGCTCTGTCAAATTTGGTGTCTTTAATGCACAGTTATGGCAGATTTGGTCGTTGGATTCTATAAAAAGACACCCAAGCCTGCGAATTTCACATTACACATTTTCTTGAGTTGAGTCCATGTCAGCTGATCACGAAGTCCAATAATTGTTGAGAGAATTCAGAGAGAGGGGTCTGCAGAACCTTATGAGCAATCCACCTACATCTGCACCTTGCGAAGAAAGTCCCCCAGCACCAAATCAGCCAATGCAAACATGATCAACCAGAAATAAATATAAGGCAGAAGTTCGTTCTAAGTGGAACGAAGAAATGAACAAGCCATCAGGAAAGACACCAGAGGATCCCGTGATGAATCCTCCTGGAGAATTCGAAGACTTTGGTGAGGATGAGAACGTTGCACCACAGCGTCCACCATATCTTCCACCTATTCGACCAGGATTTCAGCCACCTTGGAAGAAAACCAAGTTCACATTATGCACCCCTTCGCTGCCACAGGGTGTGTAGTTGGTCAGAATGATGACAGGGAAAATAGACCGGCTCAAGTATGCAGACCACGATACGAATGATCGTGGGAAATTTCCGCAGTTCGCACCTGGGAAATACTTGCACTCTGTCCATTATTCGAAGGTCAGTATGACACTACTGGAAGTGAAACAGTGGGCTGCTGGCTTAGAGCAAGATGGCTTGTTAAAGATGCTAAATGTCCCCCACTTCGGTCGTAGCACGCAGGTTACCGTGGTGGTCAAGCAGCTATTGGCGTTGGTGCATGATAGGAAGCCAAAAAATAGCTATTGATGGAGAACTGATCCATAGGATTATAGGCTTGCCGAAGGAAGGGCCTGATCTTGGGATTGAGTTTGTCGAAAAACACGAGGATACGAAGCTGGCGCAACACATGAAGGACCGCTTCGGCCTGATGAAAGGAAAGCGAGGGTATCAAACCTCGACAATTCAGCACCAAAACATTTGCTTTGCTGCAGAGCTCCTAGCATGCAAAGTAATGCGAAAGTGTAGACCAAATGAAGTACCTGCCCCAATTGTTAGTATTGCTGCGAACTGTGCCGAAGGATACAGTTACAAATGGGCAGAGTACATTGCTAGGGAATTCCTCGAAGATGTTCATGACGCACAGGAGAAAGGTAGACTATTTCATTACTCATGGTTGTTAGTGCTTATTGCACTGGTAGGATGGAGAGAGCCTACCAAGGCACAGTTTGTTGATGTGCCTCCGGAGATGTCTAGCGCAGCAAGGTATGCATCTATTTGGGTCTCGCAGGATAAGGCCTTGCAGCAGATGACGAACTACATGTTCGCCTTCTATTCCATGAACATTTCATATGAGATCCTGAAAACATCGCGGCTCAGTAATGAGCTATTTTCCCAGTATGCTGGAGTGGCCAACTTCAAGGCTGACATGCACAATGTCTTCATCCAGGTTCGTGCAGATAATAAGAATACATGCTGGAAGTTGCCATACGTGGTGACCCAGGAAGACATCTTCACAGTAGTTCAGCAGTGACCAATTGAATGGATGAAGGATGCAGGAACAAGGCCCAACATACCAATTCCCCCAGTGACATATGTGGGCGCAGGTCCTACTCAGGCGCCGCAGAGTGACCCACTAGAAGAAAGCAAAGAACAAGATGAGTCGCAGCAAAGTGGAGATGACCATGGTGGCGATGATGGAGCTGATGAAGAAGAAGAAGAATTAGTAAAGACAACGTCCGACCCTAATCGCCCAGATAAGTGCAAGTCTCCAGAAGTGGAGGAAGTTACGAAGCCTTCGCCCAGAAAGAAAGCTAAGGCATCGAAGGGCAAGAATATCGTTGAAGAGCTTAATCAGGCTCTAAAAAAATCTACAGAAGTATTAACCAACAAATGGTCAGAGTTTGCAGCTACACAGCTTGATGCGCTCGCTGGCATAGCACAGCAAATTACAGAACTGAAGGAGTTAGCAGAAAGATCAGTGACTGGCACTACAGCAAGCAGTGCCCCAGTAGGCACGCAGCCAAATACAAGGTAATGGATAGCCATAAACAACAGAGGACAAGCACCAAGTTCAGCCCTCATCATAACTGACGCAGCATCTCGATCGCAGATGAGTATGCCAGTTGAGATAGACTACGCCAAGTTATCTATGTCAGAGCTGCATCTTTGTCAGTTGGTAATCATGAACAAGATCCGAGAACGTGATAGCTACTCACACATGCAGTTGGAAAAGACCACGAAGCAGAGTGAGAGCCTCACAGTGCAATTGGAAGAAGCTGAACAGAAAAATAGGGAACTAGAAAGCAAGCAGGTTGCACTGGCCCGAGTATTGGATGAGGCATGTCGAAGTCTCCCTGACTTCGACATGCAGGCTGAAGAAGAACCGGAGCAAAGAATCGTCAAGCTGAAAGACTATGCGCAACAGTCTCAAAGCGAGATAGAAAATCTGAAAGCAGTACATGAGGCCCAGATTGTGGAGCTTCAACTTCACATCATTCCTGAGAGTCCACCAAAGGTCAGGGAACAACGTCCCAAAGATATTCAAGACTCAACAACAAAGATCTCAGATCTTGTAAGTAGTGCATCAAAGCTGCTGGACGAAAGTGTCGAGGCCTGGGCAAACTTGCAAGACAACCCGAAAGTCGAAAAGTTGTAAGAAACTATCAAGTAGTGACAGACAGAGCTGGACGCAGTCAAAGCAGAAATCAAGACATTGCCTCCTATGCAGAAGATGCTTAAAGTAAAGCATAGCAATGAGCTCCAGCAAGAAATCGAGTCCTACAGAAGAAAAGAGACACTGTTAGTTAGCTCTGTGCATCCTCTCATTAACGAGGCCTTGGAGTTGAGCACTGCTGTGGACAACCAGCTCAAAGTCTTAAATGAGTATGATGCATTTGCACAGGAAAAGGCCAGTGAAGCATCTTCAACAACATTGCAGGAGATAGTGGAGAAGGAGCAAGCAGCCGAAGATATTATGCGCAGCCTCAACAAACAATTTACTATCTTTGCCAACAAGATTCTTCCACCAAAAAATCAGCAGAGTGTCCCAGGACGGGACACTGGTGAGTCTTAGGGCCTGTTGGGGCGCGGACCTTAAAGGTCCTTAATTTTGGCAACTCCGTAATTTTGGTGTGAAGCTTGTAAGCGGAGTTGCGGTCCAAAATAGTCTTAGGGGTTTTGGGGTTGGGTCGAAGCCCCTCTTTTCGTAAATAACCCATGGTTTTTAAGCCCATGGTTTAAGCACGTGGTATTGTAATAGTGCACTTGTATAAATAGGCACTTATGTAAAGGGGAAAAGAGATTTTTCGAAGGTTTTTGTATGATGATAATTTGATGCGAAGAAGCTAAGGCCTATTTTTAGGTTTAAGGTTAAGTCCCAGCTGAGTGCGTGGACGACCTCTGCAGCTGAGTGCGCAGAGAGTTCTAGATGAAGGCTAAGTCCCAGCTGAGTGCGTGGACAACCTCTGCAGCTGAGTGCGCGGAGGGTTTTGGAAGAAAGGATCTGCAGCTGAGTGCGCAGATCAGAATTGTGTGTTTGTAAAGAGTTGAATATAAACGCAGTTCTGTGGACATAGCCCCTACACTAGGGGTGAACCACGTATATCTTGTGTTGTGGTGGTTCTTGTTTATTTAGTTCCTGTTGTGTTTTATGCATTTGATAAGTAGATGAATGATAAAGTAAGATAAACTGTTAAGTAGTAACTTCGTTGTGAATTCCCAGTTAAGGGTTAAGCAAGTAACTGTCTTTTTATCTAAACTACGAAGCTATTTAAGTGAATATTGAAGCTTTGTATTGCATAACTATTCTTTGTTAAGGCTAAAGGTACAGTAATATCCCTCTTTTTCCTGTAGAAACCTGATTCTGCGGCACCCCATAGCTGTTTCGGGTGAGACTGCAACCTATTCGCGGGTTGTTGCTGAAAGGGCCAACACTGTGGGTCTCTTTGTTGGTGCAAAGTAAAAAGTATAAGAACTCGGGTCTGCTCTAAGCCCAACAATATGCTTAATAGATCCAAGTTTAAGATGGATCTGATTTTTTCCATAGAAAAAAATCGTATTTCATTTCTCATATTGAAAAACTGATTCATTCTTAATGTGTTATTTGCACTCATCGATACATGATACAAACTTCATGATATTAACCCAAAGTCTCATGCAATGCATTATATGATTACTATCTACTTACTAAAAGCATCAAAATATTTGTATGTATAAATTAATTTCCCTTAGAAAATATAGTACATATACAAATCTTCAAAAATGATTGCTTCTTAGCAACAAAAATGCTCCAAAAAGAGCACAACACCGTCATCTTCCTTCAGCTTAGGCTCCAAACAGGTCATAACCTATTCCTAATTAAAAATTCACTTTCAAATTCCAAAGCTACTTCGATCGGAGTGCACCATCATTCTCAACTAAAAATAAAAATTTACCAGCAACACACCAATGCAGACTTCATAAATCGGCTCCACGCATCTGCTATGAATTCAATATTCATGGTTTAAACTTTACCAGGATCTATCAAAATTTTAGATGATGTAAAAACATTGATGTAATCAGTAAACTTCACAATATTTTGAAACCATCTAACAATACATCTTCTCTCTAAATACTTGTGTAAGTCCATCCTTAATTTTATAAAAAAAAATATAGTACCAGAAGGTGATTTCATCCCTTCCTTTGATAGGGTGTTTGTATTATCATTTTTATCTCTAAATATATGACATATTCGAAAGGAATTGAAAGCTCCAGATAGTTGTTTCGGGTTGTCTCCAACACCAAGAAGGTTGATGTTGTGTATATTTTTCCCCTATTTCATATATTCGATCCAAAACTTGGAATCCCCATATCCACAGAATTATTTTATATCTTCTTCTAAAGAAAGCTTGATCAAGTCTCTTAGAGCTACCTTCAACCCTACTATTAATACCCCTCTCGATGTTTACCTTAAAACTTACAGAATAGGAATCATAAATCATTAGAATACCACCTAAGCCACAAATTTCCTCTAAACAAGCTCCATCAAACAACCCCTTGCTCCCCTGATCATACAATATATTTTTTGGATCCCTCACCTTTTCTCTTGGAAAAATTTCTCTAAAAGAAGATAGCAGAGCTAAAACTTGATTAGTAACCATGAAATCAAGAATTTGCTTATCTTAAAAAAATTCGTTTCTTACTCTCCAAATTCCCCAGACTTTGAGAAAAGGAATGCATCTTATATCTTTTAAATCATGCTTCTCGAACCATTGTCTGAGATTAATTTCAATAGTACCAATATCCCAAATACTTTCCCTATCAATCCCAACACTTATGCCTTTCCAAACTTGTTGAGAGAAATAAAAGTGATTAAAAATATGTTCAATGGTCTCCTCCTTGTTCAAACACAGGGCACAGATACTTGGTCCCTCAACATTTCTTTTCCTAATCTTGTCCCATGTAACGCCCCATATTTTGACTAGCTATACCTACTTCACTTTATTTTCTTATTTTCTTTTGGACTTAGCTCGACTGAGTGATCTTTATTTACGACATGATGGACCGTGATTATGATGTTACTGTGTTTATTATGACATGATGATTATGATGTTACTATGCTTATGATGTCACCATGGTTATTATGTTTTTATGTTTATGTAGTTACAATGTTATATTATCATGAGATTCCTTTCTTTTATGATGAGAGGGTATTGAGTTTCACAATGGAAACTCAAGATAATAATTTGTTTCCCTTTCTTGGCATCCTCATCGAGAGAAAGAATGATGGTTTTCTTGCACAGTAGGTATACCGGAAGAAGACACACACTAACAAATATTGTTACGGAGAGAAACTTCCTATGGCTTGGGGTGTACCACAATAGACAGCTAGACACCATAAATCAATCTTTCCCAATATGCAAGACAAACCAAATATCTAACAATAAGGGATATTGAATTGTACCTTGTTCCGGACGGTTGAAGTAGATCCTTGTTGAGCTTTTCCAATTCACGCTTGCTTTAGCAATTCGCTCTCAATAACAACAAACAAGAAAAGCATTCTATATATTGATGTGTTAGACCTACTCTAGCATATATATTCATCAATGTATAAACAATTAAACACATCCATGGATTCAATATTCATTCAATTTCACATTAAATGGACAGGAAAAGATATTTCTATTAATGAAATTAGAGATTACAAGAGTGAAAACCTCTGTCGGCACGTCTACGAACTAGAGAAATTCAGTCCTCCGCCACCTTAATCCTCCATCTCTAGATAGCAAGCTCACAAGACAAAATCAAGCTTGGGAAGAACACAAAGTTCTCCAAAGGGACAAAGGGATGCAGACTCAAGTACAAGCAAACTGAGGCAACAATGGACTATAGTTTCTTTGCTCTTCAATGTATCCAAGGGTTTCTTTATATAGCACTCCAAAAGGGTAATGGAGGGTCGAATTTGAGAGTTCTCAAGGCATTTGGAAGGCCAAGATTCAAGTGGTTCGGACTCATATGAGGAAAAATACAAAACTATTTGGCTTTATGCACACACCCCGATGTACACGGGTTTGAGGTCAAAAGTCGCGTGTACAAACAAGTATTAGTTTAAAAGTCACGTACAACAATAAACAGGGGTTTTTTAGGGATGAACTTGGAACATCAAAGGATAATATAAGTCCATGGGGTCTAAAGAGTCTGTAGAGGGACAGGGAAGGCCATAAATATGTGATCTACCATGTGTGGTAAAATCAACTATAACAAATATATTCATGCAAGATCACACCAAGTACCTTCTCAAAAACTTGGTATCGTAAAAATCCTGGCCACAAGAGATATGATGATTGCTGACAATGAACATCTTGATAAAGAATTGAATTATCTCCGCAAGGTTCTTCAAGATAATGGTTACAATATTAGGGAAATAAATAGAACCTTCAAGAAAACATTGGAAAAGAAGATTCAGAACCCAGTTAGGAAGGATGAAAGTAAAGGGGTGGTATTCCTGCCATACATTCAAGGAACTATAGATAGGATATCCATAGTACTAAGGAAAAAACATATTAGGACTACCTTCTCTCCTCCGAATTCGTTCATATTTTTACTTGATAAGACTAAATATCTGGTGGATTCAAAGTTGAAAAAGGCGGTCTACTCTATTACATGTTCTTGTGGAAGACTATACATTGGTGAGACCATTCGTTCCATAAAGGTGAGATTGAAAGAGCATTGTTCAGACATAATGCATAATAGAAAAAAAATATTTGTGGTGGTTGAAGACTCGATCAAGAATAACCATTATATTTTCATTGAACACACCAAAGTCATAGCCACCGAAGAACATTACAATAAGAGACACACTCGAGAGGCAGTAGAAATTGAAAAGAACCCTAAAATTTTTAATAGAGATGATGGTTTGGTTCTAAGTGATATTTGGAAACCTCTCATCTCGAAATTAAGAGAAAATGAGATTAATTAATTGGTGGGATATTGATATCCCTAGTTATCCAACAGTTTTCCATTACTCATTTATAGAGGACGTTGCATCATATCTTCTTACACTTCCTCCTAGTGATGCACTCTGCTTAGCAGTCCGAAACTTACATCGAGTACTAAAAAAATGACATAGGATTCCATACCAAAACATTCAAGATGAATATGGCATGTGAAAACAATAACGTTAATTACAGTGAGAGAGTATATGTTTAATTGTTTTCATTGGTAAAATGTGAAATATATGATGTGGTACATGGATACCATTTTATGATGTAATCAATTGAATTATTATATGTTGTGTGTATATGTGATAAATTATTATATGAAAGAGTGATGAGGATGATGATGTGGATCAATTGATTAACCAGTGGAATTAATTCTTATAAATAGGTATTTTGTGAAATACTAACCCATAGGACACTGGAGCTATGTGATAGCTGGATACTTGATATGATATGTGGAATAATAATGTGTTATGCAGTAAAATTTAGAAACCAAAAATGATGATATGATGACACAATCCAATAATCCTAAGAGAAACAGAGTATGAATTGATAGGGTATAGACCCAGTATGTTGAGAGGGATGGATGTATTCCCACCCTATGTTACTATGATACCGGGGGTTGTGGGAGGGTTCTGATGAGACACGCTCCCCATGTTGTTGTGATGATGATGATCGGATTCATGCTAGGAGAGTCTAGGTCCACTATACAATTGACACTACCACTCTCAGGTTCCTTATGTGGTTAGGTCGGTGAATCCAACATCCACTTCTTTACTAGCAAAGGAAGGATAGGGAGAATGCAAACGTAGGTTAGGATGGGAGGATGTGTTAGTTACTACTGCTGAGGATTGGGTATTTCCTGATACCAAGTTAGTGGTAGTAGATACCCTCCCTTGTACTTGATTGATTAAACTAATGTGAAAACAAAAATAATGATAATAAATATTATAAGGATAACTCATGCAATAACCGATGAGGCTTTTATAATGTTATGTTGTATGTATACTTGTTCTATTTGCATGACGGATTATTAGTATTAATTAGTGGTTATAGGAAAGATGATGTATGTTTATAGTACATGGTCGACAAGTGCACGTGTTGGCCATGCATGCACACCTTGCTTATGTACACCAGTACCATTATACAAATACTATCATTGTGTAAGTTATTGTGAATGAGTAAGTTGATTATACATTGAACCTATATAGATAATGAACATTTAAGCTATTAAGCATATGTGAACATTTTAATAAATAATTGATTAAGTGTTCTCAATTATGATTGTCGTGAATAAACATAGATATTGTTCCATATGCATCAGTAGAATTGTGTTGTTTAATTATTTACCATGATTGATTAAAACCATTAAGGGTGCTTTGTTTATAAATACAAGCCTTAATGTGTTGGTGCTATGGTGTCAATTAAACAAAGAAATATTGTCATTAATTATTAACCACTAATTATTATTATTGTTGTTGTTGCTTAATTAATATTTATAATGATAAAAATTTCCTTTACTATAAATCATAGAGGATTAACAAAATATTTATATGAATTATTGAGTTAAGTAATTATTGATAAGATTGACCAAAGCATTTAATGGAAAGTTAAAAAAGATATTTAATTATTTAATTGAACCAAACAAGATAAGATAGGATGCCATCAAAATAATAATTGTCATTAATGTTTACCATGTAAGACATCGGATCCAGATTTGATAACACATTTAAGGCACCCACCAATACCAACCTGAAAGGTCAACAATAATAATTAAATTATTATTCTATTCAAACATATTTAATGTTTAAAATGGTGAGTGGGACTAATAATTATCCTGTCATCTCATGAAGATCCTAAATGAACATATCGAGAATTATTAATGAATGAGCAGTCAACTCACTCAATTAAATTTAATTGACCTTAATTCCATTGAACTGCTCGAGATAACAAGTACATAAGAATATAGTATTTTATTATGATTTGGATTTCTAAACAAACAAAAAAGGAAATTAATGCTTTGGGGTTTGGGGGATTTGATGGGGGGCGGTGGAGTAATTCTGAACAATTCTGGAGGAGGAAAAGGTATTTAGAGGATTTTTACAGGACTAGATTCGGGGTTGCTTTTTACTTGGAGGAAAAGGGGACTCGGTGATTTGGAAGGAGAAAGGAGGAATTATCGAGGAGGGGGTTAAGTCGAGGATGGAGGAGGTGGGAAATTGAATAAGAGGGAGAACTGCACCATGGACTGAATGATTTGGGAACTAAGGAAATATTTTATTTGGATTATCAGTTTGTGGGCTCAGGTGCTAGGAAATCCATCAATTTCCTAGGGCAGCAAGATAATATCTAGTCAGAAGGGTGGACTCATCTTTTCTGGTAGATAAGGGGACATAAGGATTCCTATGGGAGATGCGGGAACTAAAGGATCTACTACACCCTTTTGGATACAGGTATTCCACTTAGTTTGATTTACTTTTATTATTTATTTTCTAATCCCATGCCACATTAAGTGTTCAAATGACTAACTATCGAAATAGAGATTCCAAGTTTACATGCATGTTTATGTTGTCAGACTATTTTTACTCCTAGATAGTTCAATGGAAATATATATGTATTTGTTGCAAAAACATATATTGTATTCAATAGACTGTAACTAAATAGATTACATCAAAAGCTTAAGAAAATAGTGAATTAGTGCCTCCTCCTAAGGGACGAGCACTACAGAATGATATTAGAGCCACTGGCTCAAACACTAGGACCTTAAGGGTCCCTTCTTACACCTAAAACTACCATGAAATTTAAAACACTAGGAACTTAAGGGGCCCTTTTTACACCTAGAGCTACCGTGAAATTTTAATTCTATGATAATATACAAAACTTGGACATGAATATTTAAAGAAAAATTGTAGTAGTTACCACTGTAAACTCTCTGTAGACCACCTGCACAAACATAAACATAAAAAAAGTTATACTTTCTATCATTAATATTTCAAAAAAAAATGGTTATATGTTAAATTTATGAACATAAAATCATGTTGGTATATACAAAAGAAAATATATATCTATCTATTTAAGAAATAACATTATATATATTTGTATTAAATCAACCCATTACCATACCTAACTTTACATATCAGAGCCAGATTTCCAAAACTAGAGAATTTTAATGAAACAAATATTTAAGCATAATGGGAATATTGAAATCAAGACGTAAATTTAAGAAAAAATAGAGTTTGTATCTGAATCATCCTAGAATTCATTTTCTCTATCAGTCGTAATAATGTTGTAATTTTATAACAAATTCCTACTAGAATCATCTCGTTCTCCTACTCAATGGGAGATGAGGGAAATGTAAGTGCAAAAACTATTTTTCACTGCTTACAAAGACTTCAAAACGTTATTTTATCCTCTATATCTCATAAATTTGATCTTAATGTACGCAAACTTGGTAAAATGGAAATTGGATTAAAGTAGTTTTTTGAACAAAAAAAAAATTAGCAAACCATTCAAGATTGCACTATTTTAAATTTGTGTCAAACCATGTTCACTATATTCGTACAATAGAGAAATCAATTTAAAAGAGAGAAACCCGATTGGTTTTTAGCCTGTGGCGAGTAGGAAAAAAATCCTAAATCAATGAAATTAATAATAATAATCCTAATCAAATAGAAAATGGAAATTAATAATAATAAATATAATAAAATAAAAAATGGAAATACTATTACCTTATATTGCACAGAATTATGGTCGATTCGCACTAGTAACTATGCTCTGCTAAAACACTAACAACTGGAAGAATTGGAAGTTAACGATGGTGAGATGTAGAGTTTAGGTTCTAGTAGGGTTTGCATTCAAGCTTAGATCTGACATCCCTCATAACTGCCAAGGCGATTGCCACAGAACCTATTTCAACGCTAACCATAGGAAGGACTTGCCAAAGATCCATGATGCGAACTTGGGGGGGCGACTGATCCCTCCCAATCACATCGCGTTTTTCCCTCAAATGGGGGGTTTTCTGGTACCTGCTCCACTATGAATATTGGCACTGAGGATATTCCAATCCCAATGGAGGACACTGATAGGAGATAAAAGAATACAGCAAATAAGGGAAAGAACAAGGGCCTACCCCTTAGAAGAAACACTTGCATAGCACATATAGAGAACCGACCCTTCCTTAATCTCCCGAAATAAAGAATCAATACCAAAGCACAGAAAATGAAAGACCATGCCCTAATAGGAAAGTTCATGGGATTTTGGCCCACTGAACAGGCACTTCGAGAATGGGTAGCAGCGAAGTGGAAGCCCAAAGCGCACTATGATCTGCAATTGGGATCGAAAGGATTTTTCACTATCATTTTCCACCATCTGGAGGACAAGTCCAGAGTCAAAGATGGAGGGCCTTACTTCTTCAATGTTACAGGATTGTATTTAAGAAACTAGGTGGAAATATTCTACCCAGAGAAAGAGGACTTCTCCTAGGCTCCAATATGGATCAGAATGTATTCACTTCCTCAAGAATATTGGGACGAGACCACCCTTCAAGAGATTGGTAATACCCTGGGAACCTTTGTGAGAACTGTTGATCAAACCAGAATGAACAAAGCCACATCCTACGCCAGGATCTGTGTCTATATGCACATTGTAAGAACCCTCCCAAATATTATCTGCCTAACCCATGAAGATTGTGATTGGATTCGGCCTCTCAACTACGAGCATATCCCCTTCAGATGCAAAAAATGCCACGAGCATGGAAATCTCTTCAAATATTTCCCTACAAATCAATTACAATCTGACAAACAAAAGGAAGAAAAGACAGATGAACAAGGTTTTCAGCAAATAGGAAAGAAGAAAATGAATCATAGGAACCGACTCATGAAAAGAACTAGAAACAGAAGCCAACCACAAGCAATAGTTTTGAGGTTCTAGAAGACCAAACTAAGTGCCCGGATATGGAATTGACTCGTGAAGATAATTGTGTGGAACCCATTCAAGAGAATGGTGATCAACATTGGTCAAGCCAAAATAAAGAAACCTCTCTTAAAAATTTCAATATCCCTAGTAAAATCTAGTCGGATCAATTACATGAAAAATAATTTCAGGAAGCTACAGACAAATTGGGAACCGACCCCCTGGAAGAAGAAGAAATGAAAGAGGCCTTCTGGGATGGATTGGATCTACTGGGATTGGAATATGCGTGCATAAGAAAATATTTTGATTCCATCCCAGCGTGGTATATCCAGTTGTTGCAGGAATCCCTATCCAAATCCAAAGATCATAACAAATTAGAAGTTCACAATACTGCTCAAAAAGATAAGCAAAAAGCCGAAAGGGACTCCAAAAAAAGGGGCCGTAAATCTTCTCTCCAAAGAATAAATTATCTTGGCACGATGTTGATTGAATCCAGACAATATGCCCAGCTAACAGATTTCTTCTCTTCTCCCACAACAATTATTCAATGTATCTCCTCTGATGGAATGTACGAGGTCTCAACAGTCGTTCAAAACAAAGAATGTTGAAAATGAAAATTCAAAAAGATAGAACTATTGTTATTATTAGATAGGAAACCAAATTCTCCAGTGAATTAGCTGCCAATCTCATGTCCCTGATCTGGAAATACTGCCTCACTTTATCCATTGATGCTAAAGGAGCCTCGGTTGGTATCTCCATCAATTGGAACCCCCTTTTGGTTACTCTAAGTGATGCAACCTCTTCTCTTCATGTGATTTCTACCTGATTTCATATGACTGGAACCAACATCGAGGGATACCGTCTGAATGTGTATGGACCTCAATCAGCGGGTTTATATATGCATCTTCTAAGCTTTCTAGAATGGTTCTCTAATATGTATGTCGACTCCCCCATCCTCATTGGTGGAGATTTTAACATGATAACCACGTTGGAAGATAAAAAAGGAGGATTCAAATCTCTCTCAGTTGATGATCTAGTATTCAAAACCACAATAAAATCCTTCTCTTTGGTGGACATCCAAACCTCCTCTAGTTTTTTCACCTAGAACAACAGAAGGGGGGGGGCTCCATCAGATCACCAAACTCCTTGAGTGCTTTCTGGTTTCTGACAAAATTATTACAATGGGGGGGATTCTCTATGCTTTTGTCCTTCACACAACTAGATCTGACCACTGGCCTATCTCCCTTTCTTGGCATATCCATGGAACTCCCCTCTTTAAACCCTTTATATTTGAAAATTTCTGGATCACTCATCCCACCTTCCTAGACTCTGTTAACTCATGGTGGAAGAATATGACAGTGAATGGAAGATCCAAGATGGCCATAATGCATAAAAAACTAAAGCAGATACAAATCCATCTATGGCAGTGGAACCACTCTACTTTTGGTAACATCTTTGAGGATAGAAAGGCTATACAATAAATTCTAGAGACTCTACAGCCAGAAGCTATGGAACAGGGGTACAACAAAGAAACCAAACTTTGGGAAAGGGATCTCCTCACTCAACTAAACCGAATATGTGAACAAAAAGAGATCTTTTGGAAACAAAAATATAGAGTTAAATGGTTGAAGGAGGGGGAAAAGAACACGAACTTCTTTCATTGCTCCATTGTACAACACAGTATGATAAACAAGATCAGCAAGATGCACTCAGAAAATGGGGAGATTCTAGAAGAACATGAGGCAATGTCGGAAGAGCTTACTAGATATTTCAGTGATCTCCTCACTAAGCCAAATCTGTCACGCCAGGAAGAAGTCACCCAAGTCACTCAGCATATCCCCTCTCTAGTCAATAATGATCACAACGCATCCCTAATGCAACCCATCAGCATGCAGGAAGTGGAGGTGGAAGTCAATCAAATGGCTGGTGGAAAATCCCCTGGTCCAGACGAATTCACCATATATTTCTTCCATCATTTTTGGATCCTTCTAAAAGAGGAAGTTCTGGAACTAGTGGAAGAATCTCACAAAAAGAGATGGATCCTGTCGGCTCTGAACGCAACTCACCTTGCTCTAATCCCCAAAGAAAAGGGAGCCTCCCATCCTGGTAATTTTCGGCCCATCTCTCTCTGCAATGTCATTTATAATATCATTTCTAAAGTCATAGAAAATTGGTTGAAACCCCTTATCCCTCTACTCATATCACTGGAACAATCAGGTTGCATTGAAGGTCATCAAATTCTATATGGAATCATCCTGGCTCATGAAGTGGTACACTCCCTTAAAACTACCAAAACCCTAGGAATGATCCTGAAAATGGATCTATCCAAGGCCTTTTATAAGATGAGTTGGTACTTCATTGAAAAAATTCTTTTAGCTTTTAGTTTCTATTAGGATTGGGTCAACTAGGTCCTCTCCCTCATTTCCTCAACATTTTTCTATGTCCTTGTCAATGGCTCACCCTCCTCCACCTTCTCCCCCTCACGCGGCCTTCGATAGGGTGACCCACTCTCCCCCTTTATCTTCATCCTCATAGTCAAACGGTTGGGGATAATGATCCATTCAGCAGTCTCTTCGTGGGCCATGCGAGGGCTCTCTCTCCATGGCACCCCTCCTTTATCCTACAAGCAGTTTGTGGATGACAACCTTCTCTTTGGGCACTCCCAGGTCAAGAGGCTCGCACTATTCACTCAGTTCTAGATACCTTCAAAAAAGCATCAAGGACCATTATCGATATTGACAATTCACAAATATTATTCTTTAATACTGGATTGGCCGCACAATGAAACATCATCTGTATTCTCAAATTCTATGTCTCATCGCTCCCCTCCAAATACCTAGGGGCTCCCTTGTTTGACTTGGCTATCAAATATTCCTCGTGGAAAGAGATTTTGTACAAACTACAAAACTATATAGCCTCTTGGACCTTCCGCTCCCTTAACCTCCCCGGTAGGACTATCATGTTGAAGTATGTTCTCCAGTCTATGCCTCTCTATCTCTTCTCTGTCCTGGTTGCCCCCAAGTGGGTCCTGAAAGCTATCAAAACCCTTCAAAGGTATTTACTTTGGGGGTGCAACAAGAGAAAAAATAACATATGGTCCTTGGTCAGCTGGAAAAAGGTTTGTATTCAGAAGAAAGCAGGGGGTCTGGGTATCAGGGACGCTGAGCTAAATAATCAAGCCCTCTTGGCTAAAATTTGGTGGACCTGGATCTCAAAAAATAATTCACCATGGACAAAGTTGTGGAAAAAAATATGCATAGGACTTTCTCCCACCTCACTTAATCAGATTCGATGAAGACATCCCTAGCTCCCATATCTTGAAGGCGGCTAACAATCACAGGGTGCTTATTCAACAACAGAGTTTTTGGGAAATAAAGGATGGAAATAGCGCCCTCTTCTGGTGTGATTTTTGGAAGCAAATACCTAGTTTGAAAAGTCTCTTTCCAAATCAAGACATCCATACATTCATTAACCTCAATGAGAATCTCAAAGTTAAATACCTTTGGAAACCTTCGAATGATAACAACCATCAATGGAAAGATCCCTCCAGCTGGGTTGTCGCTCCCAATAGGGAATTCTTGGACACTATATGGCAGGAAATAAGTAGCAGACATCTCAAACAAAAACATGGAATGGATGTTATCAGATGGGGTCACAGTCCTTCGGGTGCTTTCTCAATGAAGGAATCCTACAAAATCCTCTCTATCAACTAGGAGGTCCAACCTTTCCCAACTTGGAAATGCATTTGGAAGCCTCTCATGTGGCCCAAGGTCTCCCATTTTCTCTAGATTCTCCTGCACTGTCACATCCTTAGGAAAATATGTCGAGAAAAGGGTTTCATGGGCCCTCCATATTTTTTCTATGTCATTGTCAGCAGGAATCGATTGATCATCTACTAGACACTTGTCCCTTCACCAGTGCTATCTGGGACACAGTTGTTGAAGCCTACCAAAGGACCAATCGAGTTAAAGTAAATATCATGGATATGCTGTAGTAGTGGATTGAATCCCTGTTCCAAAGTAAAATCCTCAATCAACTATGGGACCTCACCCCATGGTTTGTGGTGTGGAACATCTGGAAGGAGCACAACAACAAGATTTTCAACAACACCAAGATATCGATCAAGGATTTATGGGAAACAATAAAAAGCAATCTCTGAGAACATATTCACTCAAAAGGTTTGACAGATCTTGATATTCCCACATCTCAAAGTGAAAATCTCATCTTGGAATCCTTAAGTTTCAAGGCCATAAATTCCCCATCTTCCCCTGGCATTACCAAGATTAGAGTGGAGAGCCTTGATCACTAGGATCCCCCTCCCGACAGGTATTTAAGCTTAACTTTGATGGTGCCCCTAAAGGCAACCCTGGGAATGCAGGCTTTGGTGGAGCTATCAGAGATCACAACAACAAAATTATTCAAATGTTCTATGGTAGTCTTCGTCTTCATTCCAATAATGTTGCGGAACTTGAATTCCTGGTAGCAGGACTGGGTATTGCTAATAGGAGGAGTCTTTTGCCATTGATTATGGAGGGGGACTCTCAGATTATTCTATCTATGTCCACAAAAATTCATAATGGCACGCATGTCTCCAAAGTGGCCTTCAGCTAGCGTCTTGATCATGTTTTAGGATTCTTTGCTAACCAACTCAATTGCATGCAAGAAAACACCTTTCATCATGTGCTCAGGAAAGCTAATGCTCTGGAGGACTGCCTAGAAAACACGGGCATGACCTCCAAACACTCACTCGTTGAAGGTATGCTGAGGGATCCTTTTGATGACACCCTGGTGCTCAAATGCAAACAACTGGCCAGGTTAGATCTCTCCTCCACAGATGCGGGTGCCAGCGAGCCCGACCGATGGCGCGGGGCACCTCAGTCCGCGAGCCAAACGTGTGGCACCACACATGCTAGAAATATCACCACCCTTGTGATGAACTCAAGCTCCCTTGTGCAGATGGAGAGGGATGTCATTTCTTAGACTTCGTCCTAAGCTATCTTTGTCTAGAAATCCTCCTTCGCATTCATGTCAGTTCAAGTGCGTTTAATGGAAACATGTACACAGTTAATGTAGGGCCAGGGTGGTGCCATGAAGAGGAAATCCATGAAAAAGCATGGCATTGTTACCTGTGGTGTGTTTGATGTTTTGTTTCGGTATGTGGGATGCTCTGTGTAGCATGTGGTTTTGTTTTGGCCTTAGGGATGCTCTATGCAGCCTAAGGTTCTGTTTGGGTCTGTAATTATTATGTAAATTGGGAGACTCCATTGGCCAGTAGCCTCTACAAGGAACCTCATTCTCATAGGTTCTCACAGTGTTCGAAGGGTTCAGCATAATTGTTCGTTGCTACATATTATGTCGCACCACCAACCCTTCTTTTAGCACTCGAGTAACTGGCTCTTCACCATGTCTAGGAAACAAGGTACACCCAGATTTTCTAGGAGCAGGAGAGGGAAGGCCCAAAGGGGGCTCAATGTTCAGGTGGAGGAGGGGTACGAGGAAAAATATCAATGGCGGTCTGTATCATCATTGATGATTGAGAAGGTGGGGTGGTAAAAAATATGTTAGCCAACCTAATGGAGTATATGTTGAGTAATTGGAGCGCAACTCTTGACACGGTCCTTGTCATGAAGGAAAAAATGACGGAAATGGATGGGCAAATCAGTAGTCTGGATGCAACCTTTGCAGGGAAATGCATGGCTGGCACTGCCGGGCAGGTTGGACATGTGGATGGAGGAAGTGTAAGTGTGACCGGTGATAGGTCAAGGGACATTGATCGGTACCGATGCCTCAGATGGTTTAGGTTCTCCCTTTCCCCATCCCAACCACCATTGAACCATTGTTCAAGAGGGTGCGGGAAGATGAAGGGACGAGCAATGAGCTCCCTTAATCCGCATTGGTAACCAATGCTAATGCCACCAGCAACTTGGAGGAAGGAGGATGGGGATGCCCAACCCTCAAAGAAAACCCCCCCTCCTGATCCATGCTCAAGCCATATGTAGATTCGTGTGCCTCTCAAGAGTCAGACTATTATTTCATTTTTTTTGCTTTCTGTGTTTAGTTTCGTTGCATCTCTGTTATTTGGAAGGAAAAACTCTGTAATTATGATCCCTACCAACTACTTTGGGTTCCTTAATATTTTGAAGATCTTCTATAATATCTTTCTTAGACGGCCTTCCATTTTTTATAGGATCGGGTGGTGGTTCCACCACCTGAGACCTCCTCTAGCCAAGGTCATTTTTGTAATTTTTGATCTCCTAGATTAATAGAATTTGCAGCGTTACAAAAAAAAACTACGCTCTGCTAAAATCTATCTGGGACATTTTCTGGTTTCCCATTTACTATAAGGTCATGGATAAACATTACACCTAGTCCTCTATCATAAAGTAGGAGAGGTAGGGATTTCCTCACCCCTGGTTTTGCATCCAATGAATAAACAAAGCTTTGGTTATCTTATATATTATCCTGGACTTTACCTCTTCTCCCATCTACACTATCACTCCATTCATTTCATTTTTGAGTTGGTTTCCCAATATTAGTTAAGTCTTAGCCATGTCATACCACTGGCAATAGTTCTAGATGTTTTCATCGGCAATGGCCCATCAGACAATCAATTCAATCTATGCACCACCTCATAATAAAAAAAAACCCTTTTTCTCTCTCAAACACTTTAAAATGACGGATAAAGGAAAGGGCTTTCAAGAGGAATCCATCGTCATTGTTTTAATGCTCATTTTGTATCCCGAAATTTATAAATTGCGTCATCACAAATGATTTTACACCACACTCAATGGAAGGATGAACGAATGCAGATAGATATACCTTAGACACTCGTACTTCATTACATAAAGGAGACATTTATTTACAATTGCAGGGATCAATACTTGGACTTCAAATTGTAGATATTGTAGTCATTTTAAATGCAAGATTGTAATCAGTGTAGGGGTTGGGTTTAAAGAAAAATTCCTTACCTAGAGAAAATTATTGAGGGTGTGCAATAGATAGAATTGAAGGCCATGTTTTCATGATAAATCTCCTTCTTTGGAGTGTTGTTGTTAATGCCTTGATCATCAACCATCAGTCAGTCATGTTCTGCAAGTCCACAATTACAAAATTTCATCGACAAGTCTAATGTGCTAATTTATATTCCATCACGATGCCTTGTCGGCTCCTTGGCTTTTGGTTGTGTCTATCTAAATCCGTCATTACAAGTTATTATCATAGTGGAATCCATATTAATATTTATCTATGCATTATTGGTAGGGATTTGAGACGGAGTGATCCTAATTTTTGTCGATGTATACATACGCTTTTCAGCTCTCACGGGGCTTGATTGCAATGATGACAAACAAGTCGTGCTTTAATAGTGAGGGTATTTTATGAGGACCATAGAAAAGAGAAGGATGAAACCTAATGGGACGTCGGGAACTTCACCTCTAAAATATCAAGCCTAGTTTCCACAAAGGCGGGGGCTTCCATTTTTTCCCGGGAAGAAGGCCAGGAGGCTTCAATTTTTGTTGTTCAACATTGGATGGAGGGGCAATGGAATCAATCATAACGCAACTGAAGCCTTGAAACTCACTGCATGTCTAAGTCTCAACAATCCGCCTTTTAAATTGAACCAAACACCAAAAGAAGTTTATTAATGGCTAGACTTGAGAAAGTTCTAGGTGTGAGTAATTAAGGGCTCGTGGCTTTAAAATTTTCTATGTTTTGTACTAGTCCATAATTCAGTGAATAGGTAGTCACGGGTAGGAAATTTAAGTAATTTAATGAAAATAATTAATCTGTATACCTCTATGTTGAAACCATTTTCCATGTTGACACTACCCTCCTTATTGTCTTACCAAAAGGCATGATAATGAGGAAGATGACCTAAAATTATGGAATTCACCTTCAAAGAATTCCTTGCAATCACATTGGTAAGGAGTGATAAGAAGATTACAACAATCCAACGTGTCAAATATCCATTGAAAGTGTCAATTCAAGACTTGTATAGTAAATTTAATATAATACTTACTTCTAGTTGTCTCTTACTCTTTGCATATTGACATATTTGATATTTTATGGTTGTCTGTGTGCCTTGACCCAATTCATATTATAAGGTGTGGATGTGCATGCATAATAATCCTTAATTATGACCATGAGATGGGGATTTAAAGAGAAGAGGATGTAAATACAAGTAATTTTTATATGTATTTTGTTGGAGAGCGCACAGGATAAATGTTGTGATAAACCACAAAGGTTTGGAAGGATGGAGGGAGATTACATCATGATCATGCCACCCATCAAATTGAAGACTATTCTTGAGCCAAAAAATGTTTTTTTTTTTAATTCTATTAATAACCATTGTGCAGGTGCTTTGGTCCAAACATTTTTTCTAACTCATTTTTTCTCCATATCGTGTGCCCAATGACACCTTTCTATAGCAATGTATAAATCGAAATTTTCACAGTTTGTGATCCTAGCTACATGCCATTATTTGTATTTGCATGACATTGAGTGGTGTTTATAGTTGGTGTGAGTCTGTGATATTCATTCAATAAATGAAATCTTGTAGAGGAGGATGCATCAAACCAACCTTTTGAATTTCATTTTGATGAAAAACGAGTGGACATTGTTAGTGAGGTTCACATAAGTAGTAGGCACAAATTTTTGAGCTTGTGTCGGGCCTAGTAGTAGACTAGTAGTTGTTCTTTGTTGTTATAGCATAGTCGTTGACACTTTGTCACACTTTAGATTGCAGCCCCAAGTGACTTGGGAATCAGAGTCACATCTTGGTGGCTAGTGCCTCGTAGTTATCACTCATCATTGGTCATCTTCCATAGCGAAGCAGTGAGTGCATGACATGAGTGAGTGAGTGATTATAATTATCATATTTCCAATATTTTGAATGACTAGTCGAACTTTATAGCATAGGAATTTCAACATCTTAAGAAATATTGAGAAATTTATATGGATGGGTTATTTCAAATGTTTCCCTTCTTTCAAAATGTTGATATAAATTTTTCCCTTCTTTATTGGAAGGGTAAAATTCAGATTTTAAATTTTTTTTGAAGGGCAAATTTAACTTTACACTTCTAGGAAGGGCTAGATCCCCTTTGAAAGGGCTGGGAAGGGTTCAATTTTGATAGGAGAAGAAGACGGTGGGAGGAGATGGAAGGTGGTAGGTGCAGCTGACACATGAAGGAGAAAGGTGGGGTGGATCCACGGTGGAGTGAGGAGGAGCCGCTTGAGCTAGGAGCTAGGGTTTTACACCGACTTGGTCTAGAGTTTTTATTTTATTAATATTTAGATGGGTTGTGGGAGGATTCTATGAGGTCGCATCATGCAGGCCATTAAAGGGTAAGGCAAGGCAGTATAGGTTAGCTTTGGTATATATATTTTCTAAAACTCTTTTTTTTATTATTAATTCGTCAATACAATTTAAAATTTTCTCATACATAGTCAATTTGTTAAATAATTAAATTTTAATTCTTTGATATCTTTAATTATATGGTTTCCTTTCAAATTTTTTGAATGAATCTTTTGTTCTAACAATTGAAGATGTTATATAAAAATAAAATCAAATATATTAATAAACAATGAATTATTCTGCAAATAATTTTCTCCATAAAATGAAATGATGGTTCTCCAACTAACTGAAAGATGTTATATAAAAATAAAATCAAATATATTAATAAACAATGAATTATTCTGCAAATAATTTTCTCCATAAAATGAAATGATGATTCTCCAACTAACTGAACCATCACCTGTTGGATTAAATAATATGCTCGTTTTCATGTTGTAAGCATGTCGCAATGGTAACATTGTAGAGTTAGTTCCTACAGTAGGTTTATTGTATTAAAAGGGGACATCTTTTGCAGTGTTACCAAAATCGACGTAAAATCGACCGATTTTCGAGAAATCGCAATTTTTTCGCCGATCCGATTTCTCTTCAAAAAATCGCCCAAAAAATCGGCCCGATTTTTTCCGATTTTTTGCCACTTTTTTCCCGATAAATCGCGAGTCGATGGAAAAAATCGGCCGGCCGCGGACAGGGACGAAAAAAGTGGTTTTTAAGTTGGTTTTTTTCATTTTGAGTCCAACAGTCCACTAGGAGGTGAGCTAAGAGTTTGAGAGGGCAAGTGAAGAGGGTTTCAAGAGACCAACAACAAATTTAGGCAACATTTTCTTTGCCATCAAGCATCAAATTGAAGATGGGATCTTGCCATTTGGGGTTTTTTCCACAGCTAAAGGTAAGTAAAAAATTTGCCCATCAGTTCTCACTTTTCCAAGAGGGATTGTTGTTGATTTACTTTGCCATGTAATTGTCTATCTTCAAAAACGATTTTTATGGGGTTTTAAGCATTTTTTTTCCAACTATTATGTATTTTATTTTTGCTTGCCTGCCAAAAAACGTTTTGGCATTTTTTATCTTGCCCTAGATTCCTTATAAATCCTCATAAAAATGTCTATGTATTTTTCCTTATCAAATTAATGGTTGAATGCTCAATATTTCTTGGAATTCTTCTTGTGTTTTAAACTTTTACATTTTCAATAATCACATATGCTAAAAAACATTTTTTTTCTTGCCTTAGGTTCAAACTTCAAAGTATCAAGATGCCAAAGGCTTTGGATCCATTTTTGGAGTGGGGCTCACCTATTGACTCGGTCAATCGACAAATTCTCACTTGCAATCTATGTGGGAAAAGAATGACAGGAGGGATAAGTAGGCTGAAATACCACCTTGCACAAATAGCAGGGCATGATGTGGGTCCTTGCAAACAAACAACTCCGGAAATCATTGCTAAGGCCACATAAGCAATTGAGGGCACTGGGCTAAGGAAACAATACAAGGAGGCTGTGAGGAATCAACTTGCTTCAATATCCGGGTCCGTAACAGGAGTAGGGGCTAGTGGGACAAGCCCAGATACCAATACCCAGTCCACACAGCATTCCACATCGCCTTTCATGGTATCTTCAAGATGTAGCGCTGGTGGACAACCTTCTATAACGTCCATGGTGAAGGTAAAGGAAAAAGCAGACGCACACAAACTTATTGGTCAATGCTTGTTATGGAGTGCTATTCCATTTAACTTTGCAAAGAACCCATTTTATGTGTCCATGTTTGAGGCGCCTGCTTTAGTTGGAGCGGGGTTCAAGTCCCCTAGTTATGAGGAGTTGAGAGGGCCCATCCTTCAGGATGAAAAGGCTGATTGCACTCGCAGATTGGAGGAGCTTCAAAGATCATGGGACTTAACAGGATGCAGTGTGATGTCGGATGGTTGGACCGATATGAGGGGTAGGACACTTCTCAACTTCTTGGTTCATTGCCCCAGGGGGACTATGTTCATGAGATCTGTGAATGCATCTGCACATGTCGAAGATGCGGTTTTACTATGTGACTTGTTGGATGAGTTCATCCAAGAGATTGGGCCACAGCATGTTGTCCAAGTGATAACGGACAACGCTGCGAACTATGTGGCTGCTGGTAGGATGCTCATGGCCAAGTATCCTACACTATTATGGACTCCTTGTGCCACCCATTGCCTTGATTTGATCTTAGAGGATTTAGGCAAGATTGATTGGATCAAGGATACTATTGATTAAGCACGGAGCATCACAAAATTCATATAACCATGCAGCAATGCTTAGCTTGATGAGAAAGTTCACAGGTGACAAAGAGTTGGTGCATCCTGCCATCACACGCTTTGCCACTAGCTTTATTTCTCTTCAGTCACTCTTGAATTCTATGTGGGACTTGCAGGCAATGTTCTTTTCACCAGAGTGGTGTGCTTTATCATTTAGCACTAGACCAGAGGGGCAAGCCACATTCAGGCTAGTTGCATATGATGAGAGTTTTTGGGGTGCGGTGAAGGAGGTGTGCACCATCACCGAACCTTTGGTAAGGGTTCTCCGCTTGGTTGATGGAGAGAAGCCCGCAGTGGGCTACCTATATGAGGCCATGGATAGGGCCAAAGAATCCATGCGTGCTTATTATGAGGACAAGGGAGATCAGGGGCAGGAGAGACAACATACGATATGGGCGGTGATTGATGCGCGATGGAACCACACACTCCATCGCCCCATTCATGCTGCAGGGCTATACCTCAACCCTTCGTATGCTTACTCCTATGGCTTTAGATTTGATGGAGAGGTTATGTTTGGATTCTATGAGTGTGTCCAAAGGATGGTACCTGATGCAACTGAGCGTACACAGCTTTCCCAAGAGTTGGAAATGTATAAGAGAGCTACAGGATTATTTGGGTTTGATATAGCAATAAATGATAGGACCAACCTGATGCCAAGTAAGCTTCACCTAGTTTCAAACTTTCAACTTTAAAGTTTAAATTTAAAATTTCATTTTCTCTTTCTAATTCTTTGTTTTAAATTTTATTTTTTGTTTCTCATGTTTATTTTATTCATAATTTCATTGTAGATACTTGGTGGGAGAACTATGGTGGTTGTGTACCTATTCTACAGAGGCTTGCCATTCGAGTGCTCAGCCAAACATGTAGCTCTTCTGGTTGTGAGCACAACTGGAGTGTATTTGAAGAAGTACACTCCAAAAAGCGCAACAGGTTAGAAAATTTCAACTTTTCAAATTCATTATATAATATAAATTATTAAATTCTAATTTATAGATTTATGCCACTTTAATATTTAATATTTATGATCCTCCTCCAGGTTGGATACTAAGTGCCTTAATGATTTGGTCTACGTTCACTACAATCTTAGGTTGTGGGTGAAGCAGTATCAGAGAAAAGTTGATGCGAAGGCCATTTCATTGGATGAGATTCACACCACCGCTGCATGGAGGGCAGAGTGTGAGGAGCCTGTTATGGAGGTAGCCCCTGGTTGGCTAGAGGATGATCATGCTACTGATAGTGATCATGGTGAGACTCATACAGTCTCAGAGGATTTGGATGAGCATGTTCCAGTTCCAGAGGAGTTTCACACCGATTCTGGGAGTGTGCCACAGTCAGAGCTAGAGGGAGATAGACCTGGTGGTAGCACAGGCACTAGTACTAGTAGAGGCGCAGGAGCTGCAGGACTACCTCCTCGACCTTCTCATTCTTCAGGACATCAGTTTCAGCCACCTTCTCCAGTTTCTAAAGGACGTCATTTTGCAGGGTCTTCTTTTAGAGGACGTCAGAGTCCAGTACGAGGCCCACAAGCCTCAAGGGCACCTACTTCTAGTTCTAGAGGAAAGGCCGTTTGCACAACGATTACCTTTTCCCGTAAAAGAGGTAGAGGGAATCAATAGTTTATTTACTTTACTTCATTGTAGATGACTCGTGAGTCATGATGATGATCATGAGATACATTTGTTATATTTTTTATGACTTAAGATGCAAGGACATGATCCATTTTGTATGTGTGATGTATCTCGATTCTCTAGACATCTTATATATCTTATATATCGGTTTTCTTTCCATATTCATGTAGCAATGTGTTTATTTCATGTTATTGTTGCTTTAGATGTTTAAAAAATTGAAAAAAAATGAATATTTTTCTATTTTTTAAGTTTGCCGATTTTTTCCCGATGTTTGCCGAGATATCCCGAAACGATGTTTCCTGGACCCTGCCGATTTTTTCGCCGCGCCGATGTTTGCAACACTGATCTTTTGTTAGTGACTGATCGCCAACTTTAGCAGTAAACAATAAGTGCCCAATATATTTTGACATGCATAATGTACTTAACCTTGAGGTTTCTACCATGCAGTGATCATAATTTACTTCACTAATAATAGTTTGGTACACCACTAGAGATTGATTTTGTCTTTTGTTATGATCTATGTTGATCCCAACCACTAAGGTATTCAAACAACTTACATGCATAAACATATTTTAATATGACCGACAATGTTAAAGGAATAAAATGAAAATACATTATATTTTCTTAACGTGAATTACAAGCAAGTAATGTGAGTAATTAAACTGAAAATAATGTAAATGGTTGTAACATCCATAGTTGGATGTTCTCAATTAACTCGGAATGAACCTGTAATTTTTTAAATAACCCACATATCCATAGATATTCAAATGATATATAAATTGATAGGTAAATGATAAGTGATGATTTACAAGATAAACTTTTTCGTATATA
>LPNX010700061.1:343184-374102 GCA_001517045.1 Pseudotsuga menziesii | reverse complement strand
TATATATATATATATATATATATAATTTTATTTTTATTTTTTTCATGGTGGTTCACCAAGGAAGCCCTGTTTACACCATGGCTACATCCACCTTGCAAACTATCTCTTATACTCGCTTGGCAAGTATACATGAACTTGGGCAACTACCCCTGAGAGGGTTCACGATTAACAACTCACTAGCCTAATATTTCATTACATGCAAGGTCTCCCAAGGAGCAAATGTCCCCGACGAAATTCGAACCTTGGTGGAGAGTACAACAACCAAATCTCCCAGCCACCAAAGCTACGCCCCATGGACTATTATTATTATGATATATATATAGTATTATGTTATATTTATGTATTTAGTGTTGTTATTATTTAGATATATAACAATGATAATAAATTTAAGATGATAAATGCACCATATAGATGTTTTTATCTATCTCTATTATTATTATTGTGTTCAGTACTCTAAGACTCCACAATCTAAGTTCAACCTTATAAATGCCTGAATAGTTGATTATATGTCCAAATATATGTTATTAATATTTTTGCATCTCTATCCAATAAATAACGTGGGTGAACGACGACAACGACAACGACGACGATCTTGAAACAACGACAACGACCGCAGCAACGATCTTGAAAAGAAAATTGATGACCATGTTGACAATTCAAGTATCCTATTGGGTCCTTGGGTCCTCATAAAGTAATCCTATAATACCCCACGATCTTCATCTTTACTTTAATGATCCATAATTTCATTACACTAAGAACATAATTCAATAATGCAATCGATCGGTGTTGTCGTTGGTTATCCATGTGTCATAAAGTATGTTGACTGTTGTTTAACCTATTTATTATATATATATGAAATATGGCCAAGGCAAAATGGTAAAATAGAATTAATATTTTAAGACAAATTATTAAAATGGTAAAATAGTTTATTTTATTTACTTTTATTTTTTCAAGTTAAAAGAGTTGGCATATAGGTTAACAATTAGCTTAACATTTATATAATTATAATTAAGTAATTAATTATATTGAATTTGAATTAATGTTAATTATATTAAATTGAATTAATAAAAAAATTATGTATTTAAAAATAATACTAAATAAATTCTCAATGGTTACTAATTGGGAAGCACTATCAAATATTGTACATTGAAGAAAATTATTTTCCTCTAACCAATTATTATGAATTTATAATATTTTGTCCCTTTAGTAGGTTGCCAGGTAATAAACAATGAGATGATGTACTTTTAAAAGTAGCCATTTCATAAACCAGTTTTGTATACTTTATTATTATTAAAGTTTCTTGGTAATATTAATATTGAGGTATTATAAAGTAATTAAAAAAAATATAAAGAATATATATATATATATATATATATATATATATGTAATAATGATATTGTATTATTTAATAATTTGAAGAAATTTAAAAGAGATAATTAATAATGTTATATTTGTTTTATTTGTGAAAAGAGATAAATGATAATAAATAATAAATGAGAAAGATCATACAAGAATTATATGAATGAATTTATACTAAAATAATTATTATAGTTGTGATTAGTTATAGTGATGTCTAGTCATAATTTCGATTTATTATAAGTGGATATAAATACTATTGATTATGGTTATATATAATTTGTATAGTTAATTATAATTTGTTCATTATTCATTCGGTCACATATGAATATGATTGATTTTAAATATAGTTTCATACAATTATGATTCATCAAATTCACTATAATATTTTGGTATGTAAGTGATAATATCAATCATGAATAGGTACTAGAAGTGTAAGGAGTGGGTATATAAAGTAAACATAAACGATATGATAATTTAATGTATTAATATATTACAAGTTGAGACCTAATAAACAAAGGAGGAACATTAAAGGTGAAATATAAAGTATACATAATAGATTCATATAACAAATGTTATATCTATATAAATACAAGAATTGGAGTCACAAAGAACGATGTAGTAATAGGTATGCAAATGTAATGTGATAATTAGAAAACCTATATTTTCTGTGTAATTAAACCAAACATAATTCATGGTCATTTAAACTAAAATTGGTTGCAAATGTAAATGACAAATATGAGGGCATATTGACCTTACAGTTAAACTTCTAAGAGGGCTTGGTAAGAGGGAAATATTAGGTTCGAGCTAAAGATGTCTAAATGCTTAGAGATCACCATGGGTAGCAATTTGTAGGTGTAATGTATGATTGGAGATAAGAAAATATGAAGAAAGGAATCATAAAGAGAATTTCATAATAGTAATTGTAAATTGTAGTGATGAACCCTTGTAGGAAGCTAATTATTAAACAATATGTGCATCTTGTATTACTCTTGTGGATAGACAGGTTTAAGTAGTGGCTACAAATGTTGTAATAGGATTAGATCCTAGGTGTAATAGCACACTTTCAAAGTTAAATTATGAAGAAATTATTTATCAAGGGGTATGTGTGTCTTTACAAAATCATTAAGTAAGGGAATAGGGTGAGCATGCATAATTAATTTCCTATTTTTATGTTAAAATGCATATTTGTGATTGGTTCTAGTATTTAAGCCATGTTTTCACCTTATAGGGATAGACTATATAGAATTGAAAATAATATAGGCTTGGAAGATCATTCAATCCTACAGAGTATGTTGGTAAGCATAGTGAGTTTAAATTCATGGTGGGCATGATTTGGTTGCATTCCACAAAGGGGTGAGCTTTGTGTCAAAGTTAAAACTATATACGGAAGGGCATATCCTGAGACTTGTGAGTCAAAGTCTTCTTGAAGTTGTTGAGTAATAATATGTAATTCATTAAACGATAATGGTGTAATTCAAGGTGAAGTTAACTAGAGATGAGAATCAAAGAAAGAGTTGTGACATTGTTTTAAAATTCAAACTTAAAGTTATATAGAGGACACGGTGTTCCCATGAATCACATTCTAGAAAATACAATGTAAGATAACAAGGATGTTAATTATTCTATGGATTAATTATAGTAATGAACCTTGAATAAGTCAATTAAAAAAAACCTAAATGGGCGTTGAACAAAATATAAGAAAACCTCTCATGTGATAAAAGGGAAAATTTTACTAGATATCAGTATGCCTTAGCAAGTTAAGGCCCAGAGGGACAAGTATAGCCTAGGATATGTTATCGAAGAGGACGCAGAGACTATGCGTCAAGACTGTCCCTCACTATTTTGACCATAACTTCAGGTCAAAGTTCCCGAAGGGTGGGTGTATGTAGCGCCCCATATTTTGACTAGCCATACCTACTGCACTTTATTTGCTTATTTTCTTTTGGACTCATGATGGACCGAGATTATGATGTTACTATGTTTATTATGACATTATGATTATGATGTTACTTTTCTTATGACATCACCATGATTATTATGTTGATGTGTTTATGTTGTTACAATGTTATGATTCATCATGGGAGTCCTTTCTTTTACGATGGGAGTATATGTTTAAACGTTTTCATTGATAAAATCTGAAATATATGATGTTGAACGTGGATACCATTTTACAATGTGATCAATTAAATTATTATATGTCGTGTGTACCTATGATAAATTAAATTATTACAAGAAAGAGTGATGAGGATGATGATGTGGATCAATTGATTATCAAGTGGAATTACTTGTTATAAATGTGTATTTTGTGAAGTACTAACCCACGGTACATTAGAGCTATGTGATAGTTGAATACTTAATATGATATGTGGAATAATAACTTGTTATGCAGTAAACCTTAGCAACCAAAAATGATGATATAATGACATAATCTAATAATCTCGATAGCAGCAGAGTATGAATTGATAGGGTATAGACCCAGTGTGTTGAGAGGGATGGATGTATTGCCCACCCTATGTTAATATGATACCCAAGGTCGTGGGTGGGAGGTGTTGATAAATGCTCCCTGTGTTGTTGTAATGACGATGGTCGGATTCCTGCTGGGACAGGCTAGGTACACTATGGAAATTGATGCTACCACTCTCAAGTTCTTTATCTGGTTAGGTCGGTGAAGTCGACATCCACTTCTTTACTAGCAAAGGAAGGATAGAGAAGATGCGGACATAGGTTAGGATGGGAGGATGTATTAGTTAGTATTGTTGAGGGTTGGGTATTTCCTAATACCGAGTTATTGGTAGTAGGTACCCTTCCTTGTACTTGATTGATTAAACTAACGTGAACACAAAAATAATGATCTAAGAAATATTATAAGGTTCACTCATAAAATAACCGATGAGGTTTTAGTAATGGTATGTTGTATGTATACTTGTTCTGTTAGCATGAAGGATTATTTGTATTAGTTAGCAGTTATGCATAGGAAAGATGATGTATGTGTATAGTACATGTTCAACATGTGCATGTGTTGGCCACGCATGCACACCTTGCATATGTACGCTAGTATCATTATACAAATACTATCATTGTTTAAGTTGTTGTGAATGAGTAAGTTGATTATACATTGAACCTATATATATAATTAATGTTTAAGTTATTAATCATATGTGGACATTTTAATAAGTAAATGATTAAGTGTTGTCAATTAGGATTGTCGTGAATAAACATAGATATTGTTCCATATGTGTCCATAGAATTGTGTTTATTAATTGTTTACCATGATTAAGTAAAACCTTTAAGGGTGCTTTGTTTATAAATATAAGAATAATGTGTTGGTACTAGGGTACTTGCTAATTAAATAAAAAAATATTTTCATTAATTATTAATCACTAATTATTATTATTATTGTTATTGTTATTGTTATTATTATTTATAATGATAAAAATTCTCCTTTACTATAAAGCATAGAGGACTAACAAACATTATATGAATTATTGAGTTAAGTAATTATTGATAGGATTGACCAAAGCATCACATGGAAAGTTAAAAAGGATATCTAATTATTTAATTGCAACAAACAAGATAAGATAGGATGTCATTAAAATAATAATTGTCATTAATTTATTACCATGTAAAACATCGGATCCAATCCAGATTTGGTAACACATTTAAGGCACCCACCACTACCAACCCAAAAGGGAAACAATAATAATTAAATTATTGTTTTAATCAAACATATTTAATGTTTAAAATGGTGAGTAGGACTAATAATTATCCCACTGTCTAGTGAAGATCCCAAATAAACATATCGAGAATTATTAATGAATGAGAAGTCAACTCACTCACTTGAATTTAATTGACCTTAATGTCATTGAATTGCTCGAGATAACAAGTACATAAGAATATAGTATTTTATTATGATTTGGATTTTAAAACAAAAAAATGGAAATTAATGCTTTGGGGTTTGAAGGATTTAATAGGGGGAAGGAGTAAGCCTGAAGGATTTTAGAGGAGGAAAAGGTATTTAGACGAGTTTTACGAGATTAGGTTGGGGGGTTGGTTTTTACTTGGAGGAAAATAGGACTTTGTGATTTGGAAGGAGAAAGGAGGAACTATTGAGGAGGGGGTTAACTCGAGGATGGAGGACGTGGGAAATTGAAAAGAAGAGGGAGAACTGCACTATGGAAAAAAGGATTTTGGAACTAAGGAAAGTTGTTATTTGAATTATCGGTTTGTGGGCTCGAGGGCTAGGAAATTCGTCAATTTCCTAGGGCCAACAAGATAATAGATGGTCAGCGGGGTGGACTCGTCCTTTCTGGTAGCTAAAGGGAGCTAAGGAGTCATGTGGGATCTGCAGGAACTAAAGGATCTACTACACCCTTTCAGATACAGGCATTCCACTTAGTTAGATTTACTTTTGTTAATTTTTTTCTATTTCCATGATGCATTAAGCGTTCAAAGGACTAACTATCAAAATAGATATTTTAGTTTACATGCACGTTTATCTTGTCAGATTATTTTTGCTCTTAGATATTGCAATGGAAATATATATGTATATGCTGCAAAAACCTCTATTTTATTCAATAGACTATAACTGAATAGATTACATCAAAAGCTTAAGAAAATGGTGAATTAGTGCCTCCTCCTAAAGGAGGAGAACTGCATCCCATATAAGCATTGTTTCCTTGAGAATAAGCCACATGAAAATTTTGATTTTCCTTGGAGCCAAAAAATTCCAAACATCCTTCCACCACCAATGTCTATTTTGTTCTTTGGATGCCTAGAACCATTTATAATCAAGATTAACTAAGTAGGATCCACCAACCTTATTCCCAGTCCAAATCTCTTTATCAAGATCCTTAGTAAGATAAATAAAGCCCCTATGCATTTCCTCCATCCAGTCGATCCATTCGTCCTTTAAGCTCCCTGAGAGTTCTGAAGATTCTCCTATTTCCAATTATGCATCATTCTAAAAGGATCGACTGAGCTTGTTGCATCCCACACAGTAACCACACCTTTTGAAAAAAGTTGTTTAATCAAATCAGCTGATAGCTTGACCTGCGAGCCACAACCCATTATAATGTCCCTCCCAATTAGGGATTAAGTCTCATTCCCCAACTTCCATGCTAATAGATCACCTGCCACCAGAAAAGCCTAAATTATAGCTTTCCAAAAAATAGAACCTCCTTTGAAAGATTGTGTTGGGTTCCTAATCTAACCCAAAATATTATCCCTTCTTAGATATTTGTAATAAAGTGCCACACCAATTTAGTTACTAGGGACCTTACAAATATGTACTGATCCTTTAACCCCATCCTCATTTCTTTAGCTTGGTTATGGATGTCCATATAGTGAATACCTTTGTCCCAAAACTTCTTTAATGATCTAGACATTAACCATCCAAGAAAAACAAATGACATTCAACACTACTTGAATAAGCATTACTCTGTCTAAAGAGAAACCTATTACACCATTAAGATTATTCTTACTTCCACTTTACGAATCACCACACCGAATCATACCTATACTAGTTATTAAACTTTCAAATAAATATAGTTTCATTTATTATTAAATCGGGTTTTTTAATATAAATATTAAACTCCCAAGTTTTGGGATATAATATCATTTATTTAATTGTGTACTAAATCGCATTTCTTATTCTAAATATTAAAGTACCAAGTTATCTATAGAATCTCATTAATTTATTTGAGATTACTTTATCGAATGTCTTTGTTTTTAGTGTGAATGGCTAGCAGGGACTCTATGATCCGTTGTGCTGTCAATTTAATTAACTTACGCAAACGAATACACATATAAATCTTTTATCCAAACTTTCTCACCAACAATGGACCAAAAATAAATAAATAAAACTTGTTTTATATTATATTGACTAATGAACCAAACCAATACACATAAAAATTTTATTCACCAACAATGGACCAAAAATAAATAAATAAAACTTGTTTTATATTATATTGACTAATGAACCAAAAATAAATAAATAGAACTTGTTTTATATTATATTGACTAATGAAATGAATAAGGCCTCAAATTGAGGTCATCGAGGCTAAAACTATGGTGAAATTATATAATTGCGTGTGAGTCTCAGTCTTGTTTTATATTATATTGACTAATGAAATGATTTGAGACCTTATTTGGCCTCAAAATTATATAATTGCGTGTGAGTCTCAATCTTGTTTTATATTATATTGACTAATGAAATGATTTGAGGCCTTATTTGGCCTCAAAATTATATAATTGAGTGAGTCTCAATCTTGTTTTAAATATTATATTGACTAATGAAATTATTTTGAGGCCTTATTTGGCCTCAAATTGAGGTCATCGAGGTTAAAACTATGGTGAAATTATATAATTGCGTGTGAGTCTCATCGAATTTCATGATTTTTGTTTTCATGATTTTGAACTAATGTTGGGTGCTATTTAACATTACTTCACAAGCATTTTTTTGTTTCATGACTTTTGTTTTCATGATTTTGAACATACTTTTGTTTTCATGATTTTGAACTAATGTTGGGTGCTATTTAACATTACTTCACAAGCATTAAATGTTTGTTTACATACTCTCACTATTTAACATTACTTCACAAGCATTAAATGTTTGTTTACATACTCTCACTGTTTTAATTTTTCTTACACTGTTTTAATTTTTCTTACTCTACCATGGTCACAGGTTACACTTTCTTACTCTGCCACGGTCACACCAGCTCACACGTTGCACTTTCTTACTCTGCCACAGTCACACCAGCTTGCACGTTGTTTCTTACTCTGCCACAGTCACACCAGCTTGCACGTTGTTGTGTCTGGCTGTGACTGTTGGGATCTTGCAGGATGGCAGGATGGACATGTATGCAATCTATGTAGCCATAGAACCCTAACAGGTTGGTACAAGTTTTTGTTTAAACTAGGAAGAGGGGGCTTGAGATCAACTCATTCTCATCGCCTACTCTCACAGCTCATGTTATCACAACTCATGTTGATGCAGAGGGGATGTTGATGCAGAGAGGAGCACAAAGGCTATGTCGGGGCATGACATAGAAGCAAAGGCCGATGATGGCAACGAAGCGAAGGCATGGCAACGAAGCGAAGGCAGGGAACAGTCGGCCTCACGGGAGTTATATGAAAATGCTCACGGGAGGGATTTCAAAGAAGTGCCTAGCATTGGAAGTTGAATTGGCTGCTGCCAACTTTTCCCAATTGAAGTTTACATCGAACGAACTGTTCAAGAATAAGGAAAAGGTAGCAGAAGTTTCAGAACAAAAATCAGTAAGTAATATCTTTTGTAGCCGGCAGGTTTTACCAATTATTGATGAATATACTTCTAGGGTCTGCTGGAAATTCATTCATTTGGCATGCTTGGAGCATGCTTGCCTCCTTGAAATAAATGGTTTAACTTTGGAAATCAAAATAATTGCTACTCAAACATTGGAACAAGTCCAGGTATCTCTTCATGCTGCCATGTCCAAGTCAGAATTGCTGCAGGAGATGAAGGGAAGATGACCTGTTTTAGGATATATTCAGGTGATTGTCTTTCAAGCGACTGCACACAGTCTAATTCATTCATAGAGAGGAGCAGAGTAGGTCACTCTGTCCTTCTTCTTATCAATTTATTCTTTCACTTTGCTATGCATTTTGAACATTGAAGAAGCTCGTTGCTTGTTAGATGCAGATTGGATAGAGACCTTTTGTGTTTAAACCCTAATAGTATGTATAAAATCTGACAGCAAGACAATACATTTACACTGTTAACCACACAGATTGTTTGAACAATACTTTCACATCAAATAAGAAGACGAACGATAATATAATTAAGAGCTCAAATTAATAGGTACATAGTAAAACCTTTATATATGGACTGAAATGTAATCTACAATTAAACATGTAACCAGAATTCAAAACCCTGATGCTAGTTCCTCAAAGAATTGCAGGTTCAGCCTAGTTTTCCCTCGAGGGGAAGGAACTTTAGTACCATACAAAATCATTATCATAAGTAAGTATAGACCTACTATGAGGCCAAAGTTGTAAAACCACGCGTTGTACAAGAAAAGACTTGTTCAAACGCAAATCCTCCAGAGAGGATTATCTGTTCTTCCCATTGACCACAAACATTAAAGACGAAAGGATTAACCAAATCTCCTCCATGAAGACTAATCACCAGCAAAAGGGAAATAACTTATTGATATGATTTTTCTTACGGGTAGATGCAAGGACGAAATAGAAAGTCTGGGATTAGAAGCCTATAGTTCCAGAAAATGAAGGTTAGAAGTTTTAAATAATGAAAGTGTGTTACATAAGTAATGAAATGGGTAAACAATGAAACTTACCTGAAGACAAGAGAACAACAAAACTGCTTAAAGTGCTCGGTTAAACCTAAAAGGATGCTTCTTTATCCTTTTATTTCTCACCTTACAATGCTTGGAACCGTTTCGAAAAACCTCAAATGACAGGGTAACCTAGGTTAGCAACTGTAACCAGTTTTCGCTGTGGGGTGCATTAGCAAATGCTTGAAACAATTTCCTCTTACCATCAAAGTCTGTGAAATCACTAGTTTAGTTTATCAAAAGAATAATTTCTTCGAACAACGATGACAATGGAGGCCCCGCCTTTCTACAGATTAGGGATGGTGAATTGACATGTGGTGGGGTATCACTTCCCTTCCCTTATACATCACATCAAAGCCTAACAAGTCGATGAGGGGATGTTCATTATTCTCGACAGCCTTTGGTTATGTTTACGACATTAGAACCTTATAATACCAGTGTGGTACCTTGTTATTAAACATTAAAATTCTTTCAAACCGTATTAATTAAACTAAACTTTAAAATTCTTTCAAACAGTATTAATGTAATAGTAAGCTAGCTTTATCATGTATCCCAATATTTTTTTTAGTTATCGCTAATTTTACTGCCAATCAAATAAAACGTGAATGAATTGATGCGAGGTACTCGTATATTAAGTTGTTTATGGTGGATCTACTATGATTAAGGAACTGCTTAACCGATTTCAGAATCAACTGCTTACAGAAATGAATCTACTTAATTGACAATAGAAAAGGCAACAGACGGATGCTGGCGCTATTTAAACAAAAAGAAAGCATAGTTTGCTCTTATTACTTCTTACCCACCGTACCCTTACCCTTTTTTATAAGATGGATGGAGCGGCAAGATCCTCAGAAAACGCCCATTGCTGTATCGGAATGTCGCCGCTTACTGTATCAATAATTACCACTAGACACGTGCATTTAACACTGGGCATAACCACAATATTATTCAATATATAATAATACGGAACTGCTGTAGCTGCTTGGGAACGAAACTGGATCCCTGACTGCTACCTGCTTGCTTACAGAGGCGGCTGCTTGGAAACGACACTATTTGGTAAAAGACATGCACGCACTGATCTGTGATAAATATATTTTATGCTCTTTTGGAACCATCTCTAATGCTACAACCCATCGAATAAAACATGCATGAATTCACAAATGTTACAAAAACTATTAACAAATCACGTCCTGGGTATGAGTCGTTAGGCATTGGTGGGAGGTTCTTCAATGACACTCATAAGCGGAATAAAATGCAAGCTTCTCATATATTATTTAACAAATTGAGGTTATAAATAGTTTACGCACTTTTCAATCGTTTTGTATTATTGCACTTTTATCCTACCAAAAAATATGAACAAAATTTCTTAGGTGAAAAACTAAGATTTTCATACAAACAGACAACATAGTTTAGCATGACTTGGCTAATGGATACATAGAATACGGCATTGGCTAATCAATGTCTTATTAGTCCTTACATGTATCTATCCTTTAAGGATGGACTAAGTTGCTTTACAATTATCGCTTGTTTACTATTAAAGTCTCAACTTGTCATATATTTAAATCCACAACTAAGTGTATTTAAAAAAACAAAGTTGAATGGATAAAGTACCTACAAGGAAGTTTATTTAAGCATAAAGCTTATGTATAAGATACGTGTATTTAAATTTATAAGTTAATGTGTAATAAGTGTTTTTTATAAGGAAATTAAAAGTTGTATATACTATTTCCTTTGTCAAAATTATAATTTTAAATTAATAAAATGTTGTTTTGAATGTAAAACGAATTGAGCATTTTCAAATACTTTTATTATAATTAGATGGGAAAAAGTAATATAATTGATTTAATGGATATTTAGTTTTATAAGTGGTTATATAATTGTAAATTTATTGTAAATAAAGTATTCTAAATATGTAATGAATTAGATATTTTTACTTTATAAAAAATTAAAATAATTGTTAGAATTGTAGATATAAATAGTGTATTATATTTATGTTTTTAATAATTTTTCGTTTTATTTTAATTTTTAATTTGATTGGAATTTTGTAAAAAAATAGAATTACATATATTAGTTATGAAAATTGTATAATCTAGGTGTTAATTGGGTATTTAAGGGTGTTGAATCCATTTATACATTAAAAACACAATTTAAAAGCTTCCAAATTTAGATTTTACCAAAAACAATTTATGGATTCTGATCAAAAAATCACCTTAAAGTCCAAAACCTAAAATAAATAGACTAGTCTAATATAATTGTTAAAATTGCAAAATAAAAGGTATACTTCAAAGTTGATGTGTAAAGGGTATACTTCAACCTTGATGTGTAATAAGTACTATTATTTAAATCCTTAAGTTAATATGTAATGGTTAAGTAAGTTTTTTTGTTAAGAATTATTTTGTAATATTTAAATTTAATAAATTTGTGACTTTACAAGTGGACATGTAATTAATAATGTGTTGTCCTAGAGTTATAATAGATTAAATTTGTTATTTAAGATGCAATCTTAAGAAGAAGGTTATAGGTCATATGTTTAAATCCAGTTGAGTCCCCTATGATTATGGGCTTATGTTGTGATTAATTGTTGAGTCCATTATGATTATTGTAGAGACGCCTTCCATCTTAATATTTTGACAAAAATGGGAGTATTTTAAGATGTTTTCCTTGAAAAAAATGTAATAAACAATATTTTCAAGTGGATTCATCATCAACAAGAGATTTCCAATGGCAAAGTCCCTCCCATTTTTACTTGTCTAAATAAAACATCAAGAAGTAAAGAACGTTATCAAGATAAAGAAAGAAAGAGTTATTAGTACAACCACATTATAATAAATTAAAATTCAGGCATTGTAGATTGGACTATCAAAAACTAATTATTAATCATATGAGAACAAAACATTAATGATTAATAAGAGCACTTGATAATATCTCTAAATTCATCAAAGTTGAATAAGCAAATCCTAAATCAATAAGAATGGACATAAATCCTAAATCAATAAGAATGGACATAATGATTAAGAAGAAGTATTTTCTCTTTAAATATCTCAATTTTGAACCGATTTGAATCTAGGAAAAATTAAATTAAGTACCTCTATAAATTAAATAATCTTTTTTACATATATAGATAAAATCATTTATCCCATTAAATGAATTTGAACCATCATCTTTATAAAAAATGTTCATTTAATTAAATGAATTTAAATCATCATCTTTGTAACAACAATAATAACACAAAGTTATAGTGTATACATGTTATAACATTATCTACATCTGTAGCCTATTAATACGTATGCATGTCATTATGGAGGAATGTCGTAATGATAAATCCAATCTCTTTTATTGCTTTGTGGACTTTAGAAAGGATTTCGACACAGTACTTAGAAATAACATTTGGAAGAGATTAGAAGAGCTAAAAGTTCCTTTCGAGTTGAGAGTTGCCGCAATAAGGTTATATGAGAATGTATTTGCCAAGTTTAAGAGAAACGAGGGGTGGTCGAGAGATATTCAATGCAATATCGGAGTTAAGCTAGGTTGCCCCCTCTTTCCTACTCTATTTGGCATTTACATCGATAAGCTAAAAGGTTGTATAGAAGAAGCAGGTTGTGCTGGCACGTTCTTAGCTGGGATAGTCATCATCATTCTTCTCTATGCTGACGATATTGTTCTTCTGGCAAGGGATCCGTCTGATCTTGATAAGCAACTACCACTTCTTAAGGATTTCTGCTCTACCATGGGTATGACTATCAACACTGACAAAACAAAAGTTATGATTATCAAATCCAAGAAGGACACTTACGCTAATTTTGTGTATGACAATAGCAACTTGGAGAAAGTGTCTTCTTACAAATACCTAGGAATTGATATTCATCACAAGCTCAATTGGAACTATAGCATTGAGAAAAGGATTAATGGAGGGTGGAAAGCTTATTTTGGTCTTGAAAATAATTGTAAAGAAGCAAACCTTGTGATGTGGGATAAAAAGAAGCTCCTTTTTGAAACTTTAGTCACTCTTGTTATCTTGTATGGTTGTGAGGTTTGGGGTTGTAGCATCTCTAGAGAATCCTGGAGGAAGATTGAGCAAATCCAAAAGCATTTTTATAATGTATAACCTCAAAATTAAAATCAATACATCATATCCTATTCTCCTTAAAGAAGTGGGTCTTTCCCCTATCGAGAGCCTAGTTATGACTAGGATCCTGTTGTACAAACACAAAATCAATAACATGGGAGACCATAGACTTCCTAAGCTAGATTTTAATTCTAGCCAGAACCACCTAAGGCTCAAGCAAGGTTGGTATAAAGATACTAGGGCCTGGTTAAACCATTGGGAGATCGATGAAAATGTTGCATTGCAAAATATTAATAACATTAAAAATATTGTTACTTCTAAGTTTAAAGAGAAATTGTGGTGTGAGAAAGATTTAAAGGCTAAAAGAAAATTAAGATATTATAAGGAGGTCATCAACCATACTCTAGAAGATCAAAAGTATCTCTATGTATTAACCAATTCGAAGAAAAAAATTAATATAACCAAAATAAGAACAAACTCTCATAAGCTCCAATGAAAAAATAATAAATATAAGAATAAATTCACCTATATTTCATAACAAAACAAGATGTTGGCTCCAAGAATAAATTCACCTATATTTCATAACAAAACAAGGTGTTGGCTCCAAGACCTATAATACAAATATAAGAACAAATTCATCTACATTTCATAACAAAACAAGGTGTTGGCTCCAAGACCTAAACCACCTTAGCGTGAAAGAATTGTGAACACAAAAGAAGTATAAGACGAACCATATATAATGGACTTATGTACATGTAAGTTTGATACCTTTAATTACATAAATAACTACATTACATTGAGAATAGTACGGTTATGTATAATTTAAAGTGTGTAACTTTTATAATATAATTAAATTAAAACAAATATATATATAATTGACGGCTATGTATATTTTAAAGTGTGTAACTTTTATACTAGCAATTGCCCCAAGGAAGGTGCAATAATACGTCGATAAGGTAGTTGTTAGCGGGTAAGGGAGGAAAAAAAATGTAACATTGAAGTGAGGTAGTGGGAGATTGCAAGTAATACCAAAAAAATGGAGCACTTCAATATATTGAAAAATCAGAAAATTAACAATTTACCATCACATTATACAGTGAACATGCCATTGCACAGGAGAAATATATCTGATGAAGAAAAGAAGCCAATGTGTAGTCATAATCTGGAATTACTTGCTATCCATGTGGTTCCAAAGTTCATAATTGTGCTAGCATAGGTTGTCAAAGAAGCTTGGAAAACAAACATTTGACGACGGTTTATATAGCTCTAACTTCTCACATTAACAGAAGTCCTGTTCAAGGAGTAGACATCATAGCACTGTATGGTTTGGCAATTTCAGTATATATATACATTTGATAATTCAAGGTAATAACACAGTATTAGTGAACACTCTTGACACTATATGATACGTAGCCAAACTAACCACTATCAATTCATGATACATCAATTGACACAATTGAAGACAATATCAGTACCCATGATACTGTTTTAGATGATACAATGAGCTTCCAGCCATGATTCATTATCATCCAATCCATCAATAGATGACTGAAACAATTGCAAACAAATTATTTATCAATAATTACATCTCTAGCCAAAACCACAGGTATTCGTTTACCCTTGCCAGCATCATCGCTTCCAAGAGTCAGGATTGCCATCGGTCCATCAGGTTTTGAGAAACTGTGCAAAGTGAACCTTAAAACCTTTGGAGTGTTATCATTTGCATATTTGATTAAGGAGCTGTATTGTTTATCATTCCAGCTTGTCTGCATTTCAACTGATTTTAATTATCTGCTAATTGACTGGAACTTGTATTGAGGTGAACCCATTATTCGCTGAATCTGTTTGCAGTAGTGTATCATCCTCATCTTCCAGATCACAAAAAGAAATATCCTCCTCATTAGACAACCCTGTTGTAGAATGTACAGATGCGTCACTTTTACCTGGTTGTGCCTGCAGGCAATTATCTACATCTACATCCTTGTCATTATGCTCCAAATCCTCAGTAGATGTTGTGTGATTATACAAATCATTTTGCCTAGAAATATGATAATCACCTTCATAGTTATTGGCAATTTCTAGTGCCACTATTTCTAGAGATACAGACTTGAAAGAATCTGCCTTTTTCGCTGCTGTCTGTAACTGGTGAAAAATGTTCAAACTTCTGCTCTTGGAGGAATCAAGAGAATGTTCCTTTCTAGACTACCCAAGCTTCCTCTAGCATTGGTTGATCTGGCCTTATTTATTTTCTTTGACTCCTCTGAAAACAATGCCCTGGCCTCTAATATCTGCAAAACCAAAACCAAAATATCAATTTTCCTCTGTCCTCAATACTCAAAAGGCCAAAGGCTCCAAATGATCCAGATAATTTATTTTTCACCTAAAGGAATTATAATTTTACTCATCAGAACATGTAGAAGTTTAATTGAGAAGACAATGAATGTAGTAAAAATAAGTGACCAGGCTAATGCAATATGAAAATCATTGCTGATGAGAAGGATAGATTTTCTTATTTCAAGCAAGCAGAACTCTGTGAAAAATGAGACTTGTAAGATGAAACCTAGTCTAATATGCAGATCACACATGATTGAGCCAATGTCTCTTATTGCATTTCATTCCACCTATATAAGGATATTGCAGATTCAAAAAGAACATCTACTATTAAAAGCCACACAATTTCAACAAAAAGCACAATTTCAGAGATCCAAATCACCATGCAGAGTTCCTTATGCATGTGTCCAAGAAACTATAACTGAACGAGAATATGGAATACAAATGCTATAGAAAAATATTTTTATAACCTTGAATTCAACTACTTCACGGGAGATATCGGTATCACGACCACGAAGAGTTTGCAATGAAGCTTCAAACTCTTGATTTCCAGTCTTGGCTTGCAGCATTATAAACAAGGACTTCCCACATTAAGTTTTCATTAAACTTGTCACATTGAATACTGACATGTTAGAAAACTTCAGATGACTTTGGTGAAGAAAACTAACTCATATAAAACTCACCAGCCATCTTGGAGATTCTGGGATGAAAAAGAGTCCAAGCATAAAAAAGGTGCAAGGGGCAATACCCACACTTTGGGTAACAATATGAATGACGATTTCTCAAAAGAATCTATAGATAGGAAAATGAACCGGTCCCGTTTCTTCCATCACCACATGGTCCTATTAATCATAGGACAATATTCCAAGGTCAAAACTTGAATCAACATGAAAGGACAGCAAGCATTCCAGTGGCCGCGCTTGTCTGAAGCAAATTCAAACGGTTTTGTTAGACTAGAAATATTTTTTCCGTATGCAAGTCATAAAATTCCAGTAACGACCTAAACAAATCACAATTAATATGGCATATGTACAAGGATTTCCACACGTCTTCACCTGTGACAAAACCATATATCATAAAGACAATGTCAGTTTGGTCTAGTACTTCTTGAGTTGTAGGTTGAAACTAACAATTCCTGAGGAGCAAGAGCACTAAATCATGCAACAAAAGCCTATGGGGGGAAGAACTGTGCTAAAGAAGCAACATTTACATAAGTTTCATATATCTGCAGAAGACCGATTAGATTGTATCAGATTTACACAAATTTCTCTTTTGCTCAACAAAACAGGGCAATAATTTATTGAAAATGCCCTTTTTTTTCCTTTAATCTTTTTTTTTTGTGGGAATGGCATTTCCCCCTAATACCCAAGTCTCCTAGAAATTTCATTTTTAGGAATGTTTACAGACAAAAATAATTGAGGGAACATGCAATCTCTAATGACTCAACTTTCTAGTATTCTACTTAGGGCTTGTGACTCAGGAAAGGTGCATTTGTTCTTTTCAAATTTCTCAGGTAAATTGGTACTCGACATAAAATTTTGCGTTAATGATCATGCCAAGAAGATGCAATGCAAAATAGGTTAATTTAGTTATTTATGAAGGAATAGAATGAATTAAGAATCACAGAACTAACAATTAACCATGGAAACTATATAATCGTTGAATTGACTCCCAACCAATTTCAGAGATTGGACTCTGGATGCATCTAAATTGCTTCGAAATGGGGCTTCGGGTTGTATGAACTTAGAGTCCCCATACTCAAAGAGGATTCCACTTTCCTGTTTATAAATAACCCTCTATGTGGATTTTACCTTACTGTTTATGTTATAAGCATCAAATAATAAATCAGAGTTGTGTGCACATGACTTTACTTTTTCCCTGACACTTTCTTCCTACTGTCAATTTTTACAAAACATGAGTCATCAGGAAAGTTAAGCTTGGCTTTCTTACCTCTGATAATTTTTTCCTCTGCATCATAAGCCTTTGCTATCTCCTCCGCTGTGTTAAACGTTCCAAGCCACACCATAACGCCCTTTCTGGGATCTTGAATCTCCGTAGCAGCCCGAGAGTCTTAAGCATCATTTTTGGTTCTGGTGTTTTACTAAGTCAACCTAGGAACTGGTCTCTTATTTTTGTGGTCAACTCCTCTATGCCCTGTTTCCTACTGTAAATATAAGCATGCAATATCATTATAATACAAGACATAATATGTTATGTTTATTGGTCATGAATTAGGACTTAAATAGAAAGACATCAAAATGGGTTTGTGGGAAGGAAAAATACTAATAATTGATGCTGTGTACCAAACATGGAGACTAAAAAGAAAGAATTAACAGAAACTCTTGGGCAAATTTTCTGCATGAGATAGTTGGAAAACAATTTCCAAATGTATTGTAAAGATTGAGGGTCAAGACTCAAAGTTCACAACTAAACCATTTTCTAAAGCAATAGTTGTACACAAAAGCTGCATTACTGTGAGGTTGTCAATGAGCTTAGTAGATGTGTTGTGGTCCTCCCACAAAGATTGGGAAAGTTACATGTGTGTGCAATGAAATTAATGTAAAAAATAAAATAACCCAAAAACAGTTTCTCCAACCTGCCTATTGCCAAATTTGTAATCCACTTATCATTCTAAAATGGAAACTCTTCAAATGCCTCCTTGATTAGATCTGTACTGCTATAAAAGAGCATAAACTAATTTTTTAGCACATTTAACAAACATGTATTGACAATGGTCATAGTAATTATGAATGTGTTCAAAATGTCCACTGAAACCAATCATAAAAGTATGAAAGAGAACACACCCGATTTGTTTATTCTCTCTGACCCTGCAAGGTCAACTATAAGCAACTTGCTTTTTCTGATGGAAGGCATGCAATGTCCTTTTGATAACTCAAGACTGTTGCCATTCTCATTTGGTAAAGGTAATTCATTTTCTTTCTTCTCCTTAAGCGACCTTTTTATACATACCTGGAGAGAAAAAATTAGAATCTAATTATTCAACCAGATACAAATTGCACAAAAAAGTGCATAATGTGGCATCTGCCCAAGATCAGCTAAGAACAATGTATGACATAAAATAATTTCCTTCACATTTTATTACCAAGAGAATTTCATGGCTTCGTGAGGATTCAGTGTTCATCTTTGTATTTGATGCAAAACGATTTACTTCACCAGTTTCCAAAAGTTGCACAAAACTTCCACGGTCATGTACTTGGACCATTATGACTCCTGGAAAAGACACATCACCAGTTTTCAAATCCTCGACAATTGTGATATTGTCTCTTCTAGGTGCAAGCAGATCTTGCACAGTCTCCAAATACAACTGAAACAGAACTTGCACCATTGTGACTCCTAGAAAAGACACATCACCAGTTTTCAGATCCTCGACAATTGTGATATTGTCTCTTCCAGGTGCAAGTAGATCTTGCATAGTCTCCAAATACAACTGAAATAGAACCATGATGATAAATACAGGATGAGACAATGTATAAAGAAACCTCATTTGATAAAAAAATTCTCAAATAACCTTATATTATGTTACAGGTATAAAAATTGAAAGTTTTTATGAGAAACAGATAGATTAACAACACAAAACTGCTTAAGTAATATTCTGGCTATGAAAATAAAACTCCTTCCTTAAAGAAAACTACACATAGTGGCAAATGTTTTTGAAAGTGTACACTACAAGCTATTTTACAGCCTACGGTAAAGAACACATTGTAGAAAGGAATACATGGTAATTTGTTTTTCCTGATTCATTTTGTAGATGACTAACTGTAGAAAGCATATAATTGAACACCTTAACCTCATTGCATGATATCGAGTTAAAACTCACAATAACCCAATAAGCACCATGCAGAATCAGTTGAATCAAGATTCAGAACATTCCCATTAAATTATAAATATTGTGTAAACATATATGCACACCGTGACTTTTTAAAATAGGAAGCTGCAGTGATTTAACCCATTCTATATGATGCAGAAATTGCAAAATTCTAAACCAATAAAGCACCACAAAATGCAGCAAAAGCCCATTTTAGTTAATGACCTTCTCGTCTCTAAAATTTTTGAAAGAATGTATAAGTAAACTTGCTTGGAGGATGATAAAAATTAAAGATCAAATAAAGAATAAGATTCCATAGACAAGAAGAAAGTTTCAATTTTATGTTAAAAAGTAATTTGCATTTTTAAAATGACCCTAACTCTGAGTTGAACATGTGGTTAGAAGGGACCTGTGGCACTTGAATATCAAGAAAAATCCAATATTAGTAGGTTGAATAGTATATAAACGTATTCATTCCCTAATTTCAGAATGAGCTTGGTTTAGGACTTGGAAGGATCCTCCAGCAAGATAACTGCAGGCAAGACTCTACACCGTAATTTGTATTCAATCTAAATCTATTTTAGTACAAAGTCATCCTCTTCCTCCCCGCGCTCTTGGTTGCGTACTTTTCGAAATCCTTCAGAGGAGAAATCACCCCATTTTCAGTACCTTCAAACCCCAACCAAAGTCAAAATAACAAAAAATTAAATTAACCCAACTACCCTTTGACGTCTTTACAGAGTATCTAGGTCTTCTTTATAAGCTGTGAATTGTTTCTAGCTCAAACCAGCCACAAAGAACTGCTTGAATTGTCTCTGAGAAGTGGTTCTGTTACATACTTCTCTGACAGCATTGATCTTTATAATTTTGAATCACATCTGAGAAATGGGAGAAGAGTTACAGAGATGGATATTAATGATCACTGCTATAGCTCCTACAAGCATGAACATGAACAATAAACCCAACTTGATCTTTATAATTTTGAATCACATCTGAGAAATGGGAGAAGAGTTACAGAGATGGATATTAATGGTCATTGCTAGAGCTCCTACAAGCATGAACATAAACCATAAACCCAGAAGATACACATCTAGCAGCCATGTGGGTGATGTATCAAAGCAAGTATCAAACCTGCTTGGTGCTCCTGTCCCATGCTGGATATAAAGAATTGGAATCCTTGGTCTACAGGAGCTTTGGTTATCATATCAGCAAAGAAGAGCACAAATTGAAAGGGGACGAGAGAAGAGACTTCATATGGTCTTTTGGAAGCTCTAGTTTTAATCCAGATCAACACAAACTTGCCTCATATCTCAATCCTTATGTATAAAGATATTTTTCTGCAGTATAAGTAGCATAGTGCAGTCTGGCTCTATAGGGATTTTGAATTAGAAGTAGCAAAGTGCAGTCTGGCTCTATAGGGTTTTTGAATCACTCTGTCATGGACAGTGATTGTTGTGCTTTTGAAGTTTTGATTACATCCACATGTCAGAATTTTTTTAAATTGTGCCAAGAAGGTTTTATATAGGTAAAAGCATTAATTTGATGTTGGATTGGCTGGTTCTTAGCTCGAATCCACATACCCAACTGAAAAATAGAGGTTTGTTGGAATTGCATTATGTAACTGACTATGTGATAATATAATTTTATTTTTTGAAAAACAAAAAACATCCTAAAAAAATCATAGATTCCTCCAAAAATCCAACATAGGAACTTAAAAAAACTGAAGAACCCACTTCAAAACCAAGTCCATTCAATCCAAATTCGATGGATTCCAAGTAGCTTACCAGAAATTCAAGCTCCCCGGTCATCTTGAGCAAGAAAACTCTCCCTCAAACTCCTTTGATGGCAACCCTTCTGCACTTGCAGTCACATGGGGGAAGGATTCATCAAGAATATCCATATCTTCTAAAATTGTTCTTAGAGAAATCCTTGCATATAAGAGGTCAGTTGAAATCCTATTGAATTTAAACCACATCAAGAGAATATTTGCACTCTTCAGTGCTTAAAACAAGCAAGAATTTATTAGCTTCCATTTGATGTGCTCTGATCGCTTCTTTCCAGTTTGCCACCTACACCAAAAAGTGCAGGCTTAGATGGAAAATTAACCCCAAACCACATATGGCCTCTATGCTTCCATCTTTCAGCTAAATCCACTGAAAGAAATTCATAGATTTCTGTAGCTGTATATATTTTCCCATTTGCATTTAAAACTGACCATGAAAACTCTACTTCCAGCTATGAGAAATGAAAGAAAACCCTAAGAAAAATAAGTGCACCATATGAAATGCCAAAATAGAAATTATGAATTTCGACTGGATTTTAAGATCTTGTGTGTGAACACCAAGATAAGTATGACATGACTTGATAAAAACGCATAATTCAAGTTTCTGCTATCTATGTTGCATTTATCTTCAAGTTCCCATCCAGAAATGGGAAACGGAAGCCAGATGCACCCCCCTTAAGAGCGGTTTTTGATAACATAAACATATTATACGGTGTCTAGAGATGTTGAATGAATAAATGATTCATTAACCATTTCCTTGAGACTCTATATATACTTTTCCCAGAACACTAGAAATCGGTACGCTGGAAATGAAATATTCCAAGTAGATAATAGAGATATGCACCAAGACATATTTTCGTTCTTTTTTATACAAGATTTAAATTTTCAATACCCTATTAGATGTACATAAGTATGAGTAATACCTCCTTCAAGCACGGTCCATTAGAAACATTGCAAGCACTATAAAGGGCAACATTGGCAGACAGGTAACAAAACTTGCCAACAGGGAAGCAGACTCTGCCTTGATTCCTGCTTGAACTAACAAGGTGTCAACTCTAGATTGTTTAAGTATTTGAGGCGTGAAGTTGAGGACTACACCGATACCACAGAGCTGTACCGAAACAAAGTGTTCACTTAGACATACATCATACATAACCAATAGCATGTTGTAAGGCCCAAAAAAATCTCTCTTATGTAATAAAAAAATTGAATTTACCTGCTGGAGTAGTTGAAGAGACATCCCCACTGTAAGAGCTCTTCTTACTCTGATGTCACAGAAATCATACCATGACATACCCTTTTTTTCCACTTATGAGGGGTGCAGAATTGCAGGATCGGAGATGGTTCTTCCTATCGCAGACACAGAGGGATCTACATTGCTCTCTATCAAGCATAAGGCTGGTTCACCCACCAAAGAAGCAACCTGAACAGATTCGCATCCTTCTAGATTGGATAACGATCACATAGAGCTAATAGTTGAAGGAGCATGAGACACAGATTCAGGAAAAATAAAAACTCTCTTCAAGTTACCGCTCAGACTGGGTTCATCGGACTTTTGCCAATGGCAAGCTAGCTGCCAGCCACCTCCCAATCCCGTGCCCCAATTGTCCACATTGGGATTGTTCTTACCCGGATATTTCATATCGCCAGACTTCTTGATGTCCCCTCTTGTGTACAACATAGCAGTGGAGCTCATTGTCGACTGCTTGTCTTTGTATTGCTCCGGCCATCCGAAAACATACAGCCCATTTCTAAGCTGGTGCGCCTAAATCCTACTCTTGGTCCCCATTTTCAGCAAGATCCTATCCTCCTCCGTCAGTTGGCTTTTGTTGGGGTTTGGTCTTCATGGTGAGATGGATGGTAAAACCCGGTTTCAAAGGAGATAAGAGGGTTTCATGGGTCAAAGTCTCCACTCTGCATTCACTTACAGAGCACACCTGTCCTCCCCACACACTCGACAACCTGGTTCTCACTGGCAAGTTGAGTCGCCTCCCTTATTTAGTAAACATTGCACAAATTGCAGCGCCTACTATCATGATGACCCAGTATCAAAACTTAGTGAGCATGCCCCACTACCCATGATAAGAGGTGAGCAATGTAAGGTTTTAAGTATTTGGAGCCATTCAGTTTGTGGTCAAGCTGCAAAGTGAAGAGGCTACTCAATTATGACCCGGGTTCAAACTAAGTGAGCATGCTCCACTATCCATGATAATAGATTGATCAAGTCATTAAGGCTACTCAAATTATGACCCAGGTTCAAACTCAGTGAGAATTCTTGCAGCTCCACTATCCACTGATAATAGATTGATGAAGTCATTCCAAGGTGTAGGTCGTGTTGCTGCAACAACATTGGTGATCTAAAAATGCAGAGCTATAGTGGTTCCGATGATTTCTAAGCTAATGCGATATTCATTGAGGATGATTTCTGAGCTAATACAATCTTCTTTGAAGATGATGCCATGTGCAAATCCGAAAGTGCTTTTTTAAATGTAAAGATTATTTGTATCAACCAAACATGCTTTGACAATTTTTGGCCATTTCCGTATCTAATTTTTGGAAATTTTCTATAAACCCTGAAACCCCTGAATTGCATTAATCTCTTTGACAGGGAAAGAGATTCCATACTTATGTCTAATGGAAAATACTCGTCGGTTTGATGGAAAACAAAATACGTTTAAGCTTGTAAAAAGTTTCCTCCGAAATCTGGAATCCAAACCCATAATACCCTTCTGTAGGGACATTATAAATGGATTTAATGGCCGCCTCTTCGCTGCATCAACGGGAACTGGTAACATTTTAAGAATTTGTCATTTTTAAGTAATCGTGAACTTGGAAGAGAAATGATTTTACTAAACTGAGGAGGCATGGCGCAACCCTACCTTTCCCAAGACGGTAGCGAGGGTTTTCACATAACAGTCATGCATTTCTTGGTTGGTAGCTTTGCCATCTACGGGGGCATCCATTACAACGATCCAGTGCTCATAGTCACATCCAGGGAACAACGATGCCATCTCCATAGGCAGCCTGTCACTCCAGTTGGGATCACTGTTGGCCAGCAGTGAGTAGGTCGATCCAGAATTTGAGTTTGAGACCCTCCACTGAGCCGATATGTGATTCGAATCATGCGGAAGGATAGAGAGTATTCCATGGCTGACAACTGCAGCTCTGTCAAAAATAGACGATGAGAACAGTGGGTGTCTTGCGGTAGACAGAAATCGAAGGGAAAGCTGACCATATCCTCTGTAATAGCCGCATCGAAACCACCCAATCGCCTTAAAACCTATCACGGATAGTTTCAGGGCTCCAGATTCGATCCATTTCACAGGATTTGCACTGAACGCAATGGAAGAAACCTTCATAACAATGAAACCAAACCATGTTAAAAACCTAAACATGGAAACGACTGGATAGCTGCATAAACCAGTGGACAATACAGAAAACCTATGAACAATGTGCAGCCCGGGAGAAGACACGCGTAAAAACCTATGAACAATGCGTAGCCCAGGAGAAGACACGCGTAAAAATACCACTGGCCAGAGGGACGACGACATCTACAGTGGTTTAGAACAAAAATTCAGAGAAAAATGCCTAACGACGTAACTAGAATAATTAGGATTCACTCTCCCCAAATTGACAAACCATCAGGAGAAAATCCAACACTTCGATTAAACCATTACGGTGGCAAAATACCCAAAGGAAGCGGGAACTCCTGAAAAGTGACCTCATGGCGCCAATCTCTATTACACCTTTGGGTGCATTATGAACAACAGTCTCAGAGACTCCATTCAACCCACATATTCCTTGCGGGTAGCCCTGACAGTTTAGTTTTGGACATACTTCAAGTACCCCCTGGGTATATCTGGAGTCCCCTCGCCTAAGTTAAATTACTCATCTTCTTACATTAATTTAAAATTAACCAAAATACAATTGCACAACATTCATTCCAGCACTTGCAAGCACTCTTGATTGTTTTTTGACTCCATTTTCAAGGCACTGGTCAACTGTTTATTTCTTTTAATCTATATGTGATTGGGTGTCATTTTCGTGCTTACTTGTGATTATTTCATCATGTTATTTGTTGCTTACAATTGTTAAATCGAAACTCCTAAAAAACTTACTCTTTAATACCATCATCATACTAAATCATTTTGCCTTAGTAACTTAATAGGGTCTACCCCCCTTGGCTTCGTTAGGAGTTGAGCCTAAACGGAGGAGTCAAGAACAAGGTGACAGCCTTGACTCGAGACTTGTCCCCAAGGACACACCGAGTGGCTTGAATATTTCTGCCACATAACCCAGGTGTGTGAAAGGCAGCAACAATCTCGATGCATCTAGTTTTGCCAAAGACTCTTCTTTACTTAAGGAGGGGGGAAAACCACTATCAAAGTAAAACATCAGGATTATTGATGTGGTGTTGAGACACATACTTTCTACAAATGGAAAGAGTCACTACAAATACAAGAAAGAGACTCCTCTAGCCAACTTGGCTTTCTCGTCATAGAAAAACAACATCAGTTGAGAGAGCTACCAAAGACCATCATTGGACGTAGGCAAGAGAGAGGAGTTGAATGCAATGGGAAGGAATCCTACATGGGAATGCATACACTTGCCCAAGGGTAAGTTTGTTATTGGGTGCAGATGGGTCTTTAAGATTAAGTCGAGACCTTATGGTACAATGGACAGGTATTGGGCAGGGCTTGTAGCCAAGGGCCATGCACAAGCTATAGTAATACAAGTTAGGTTATGACTATAGCAATACAAGTTAGGTTATGACTAGACCTTTTCACCTGTGGAAAACATGAATCTTATAAGGGTGGTGCTTGCATTGGCTACTCAACATTATTGGCACACTCATCAGTTGAATGTCAAATCAGCAATCCTTAATGGTACATTGGCAAGGGGAAGTCTATATGTGTTGAAAAATGACATATTTGAAGGTTCTCACTCGTATTTTTTATGTTTATGTGATGAGGACTTAGACTTTGTCCTTTGTATATTTATGTAATAAGTGAATGTTATATAAACAAGTAATGTTTTGTACTTTATAGAATGGGTCTCACTTAAGTGATTATTTAATAATTAAATTGAATTAATTATTAAAAGTGAGTGCATTAAATGAATCTCAACCCTAGATTAGGTGGTTAAGATAAGTAGTTACAAAATTTAAAGTATAAAACAAAGAGAGAGGACAAATGAGACACACCATTAATGAAGAGAGAGGAAGAAGAAAAGTGAAGAGAGAGAAGAGATACCCTAGCAGCAGTGGCACAATTAACAAAGAGAAGCAGGACATTTCCCAAGGCAACCTACAGACCGTACAGCAGTACCTGAGCATTAAATGCAGTCACACATGTGGGCATGATTCCCAAGAAAGTGACAGCAGAATTTACTGTAGACTGTAAGAGCCATACACCATTAATTACAGGCACGTGTGGGCACATATCCTGAGGTAGATCGTACAGCAGAAAGGTACAGGCCATAAAACACATGTGCGGGCCATACAACTATTATTTGACACGGAAATCAAGGTATTTTGTTTGCTGCTCCAGTTTGGTGTAATTCTGTCAACAAGGGTTGAAGAAATTATTTCTTGTGTTAATGGAAAATTTCTGAGCACTCTTCTTAATAAAAATTTCTTCTTCTGGGGTTTTCCCCAAAGTTGGGGTTTTGCCTAGTCTTTTGACCAAAAATATGTCTCTCATGTGTTTGATTTATACTTCAGTGTTAAAAAAGATCTTGAAGTGATGGTTTTTATTTTAAATTTACAAGTAAAATTTTAATCAAAACCCTAGATATTCAAGTGTTTGACAGAATGTGTGAATGGAAGTTTTCATATTAATGTCAATTATTTTCTTCAATATGAAACAACCACCTAGTTTTACTAAGAAAGGTACAACCACTTAGTGTGTAGTGCTAAGGAAGGTTCTCTACAATTTAAAGAAGGCTTCTAAAACTTGGTATTCTAGGACATGTGGTTAATTATGTAAAGGTCCATGATTCCAAGAATACTATTATTGCTTTGAATGTTGAAAAAATGATTGTCACTGGGATGATGGATCTATGCACAGTACGTGGACAACATTAAGTTGGGCATGAAGAAGACATTCGAGAACTTTGATATGGATCTTCTTCATTACTTTCTTGGTGTTGGGGTTGAACAGAAACCAAGCAGTCTATTTATTCCCAAAGCAAGAACATTAGGGAAATTTTGTTGCACTTCAGATGCATTCCTCCAAACCATCCCCACTCTTATCGATGCAAGAGTTAAGTTATCAAAAAATAATCATGAGGAACCTGTTGATCCTACCTTATACAGGCAATTGATAGGTGATCTCATTTGCCTAAAACTACACACCTAGACATTTCCTTTGTTGTTATACAATCATGTCTGATCCACGATAGTCACACCGGAAGAGAGACGACAAGATGCTAAGGTACCTAAAGGGCACTGTTGATTACAAAATGGAATTCACTCATAAATCATATTTCAAGTTGATGAGACATATTCTGATTAAGGAGACAATGTTTGATTCTCAAAATTCAATTGGTCGCTATTGATTTAGCCTTGGTTTAGCCTTGCAACTAGAAGCATCATGCAGTTACATTGTCTTCCTTCCACAAATGCAGAGTACAGAGCCACAGTGAAAGTTGTTTGTGATGGTATATGGTGGACCAGGATCCTTATTGGAGCTTCTCAGAGAATTCTACTACAATCATGTGCTGCAATCAAAGTTCTCTAAAGATAGCAAGATATTATGTATTTATTATTTAATGAGCAGACCACATAAAGGTGAATCTACACTTCATCAAGTATCAAATCCTGCTTGATGCGGTGGACTTGTTTATAAGCCTACAGAGGAGTATCTGGTTGGCATATTATGTATTCACTAAGCCGCTTGGTCAAGAAAATTTTAAGAAATTCATAGCATAAATTGGAGTTAGATATTCAATGATGCTCACGAGTCACAATACAAGGGGTGTGCTGGAATAGTATGACTCGCGGCCTAAAATTTCATTTTAATTGTAAAATGTACATTAGTTGTACCTCCCATTAGTTAGTCAACTTTGATCAGTGGTCAAGCCCACCTTGATTAATGGCAGATGTCTTTTTGGAAAACGTGGTCAAAATGATCCTTAGCATAGTCAAGATTGATCCCTTTCCTCTTCCAATAAATATGTATGCACGTCGAACTTTAGTAGTTGATGAGCAAGTTAATTTGTGGATACAAGTAAAGAATAGCATATAGAATACCCAACACAAGCATGTTATTTAATCTCTCTGATTGCTTGATTTTTATTATAGTTCATTGTGTTTTTCTCGGTTATCTTTGCATAGAAAAATTGCACCTATACAGGTGGGCACCCCCAATAATCTTGGATCTTGTGTTGCACAAAACAGGGGATAGCAATAGTTTCTGAAATGGGTACAGGTTTCAAAAGCGACAGTTTCATAATCTCAGAAAATGGAGAAACACAGGTGTATGTGTGTAGAGAGAGAGAGAGAGAGATTTAAGGATAAATTAAAAGAAGTTTGTGTTGATTTCCAACGACTTTTCTTATTATGCTATCGGGTTTAGACTTTAATTATGTAAAAAAACTATCTGGTTTCAACCACAATCTTTACTTTGTCAATACAAAACTTCTATGCATTTCTGTGAAAAAAATAATAAGGCATATGGTCGTTTAAACATCATTAAAATTCATACATGGAAAAACAATTTTTTTCTTCATAAAGAAAATAAATAAAGTAGATTTGGGCCTAGCCCATAAATAAGAAAAGATAGTGGATATCAAGAGCATGACCGAAAACAGTAAGAAAACATTTCTTGACATCATTGGGGTTCTTCCTAGGCCATACGCATTGTTAACAAACTCCCCCCAGCAAAAAGTTTCTTGCAACATACCCTAGCTCTTTTGTTTCCCATTAATGGTGTCCTTTCCTGCTGAACTTAGAGTTGAAAGTGACGCATTTAAATTTTCAATCCCCCAACACAGTTATATCATTTGCCATTCTACCTCCACCTGCTAATGTGCTCTTATCTTTGTTGTTCTGTTGTAAAAAATCGAGTTCTTCTGGCCTTCCTTTGACGATTTTGTTTTTCATTTCAAGTGTTTTGTTTTCACTAGTGGGAATTTTAAGTCCAGTATGGACTTTCTTTTCTTAATTAGTTGGAAAAAACAAATACACAAAAGAAGTTCAAAAACTACTGGCGGCTTCCAAAAGCAACCGAGAAACCAATCGGGAGGTATCCAAAAATGGCTAGAAACGGCCAAAACATATTCAGCGTCTTGGATATATCTCCAGGGTACTGAAACGTGTTCTGCATTTGCAAAAACTGTTTCGAGGACACCGCGTAAATTTGTGATATAAGAATGATGTAATCTTGACAAAGTCGAATTTGAAGTGATCAAAGTGGTGTAGATATTGAAAAGGAGAAGTGTTGAGCTTCATACTAATAGATACCAAAACAATCAACAGGAATTACGGTACAAACTACAACATACAACAACAATGCCTACCATTCAATATGGGAATTGAACGTAAAGGATACTCACCAGTGCACCTTAGCTCGCTTGTGTTGTATCGTATCGGGAACATTAACATGTGGCATTGCCGTTCTAGATGAAGTGGGTGAAGATTCTTTAGGCAGGAACTGAGTATCATAAGCAAAACTACTTATTTCGGCCTCAGTTAAACGTTCTGTGCAATTATATGCATCCCACAGTCGGGCAGGGACTGGTGGGGTATCCAGTTCCATTTCATCGTCCTCGTCCTCGGAACCTGCTTCCCATGTAGTATGAGGCAAAAACTGAAATTGCAATGGAGTATGCCAATAGTCCATAGTCGATATCCCCCGAAGCAAACCATCAGAATACCCTGCAGAATCGAATCGCCCAGAACTATTAACCCCAGAAGCCATATTTCAGAATCCATTCGTGGGTTCACCAATGCGATCCAAACTGCTAGACCCTTCGACACTATTTTCAATTTTGAAGTTATCACAGAGCGCAAAATCGGAATGGGGAGCGCTAACGGGAAAATCAATCGCTGGCTCCACACGATTGCATATATGTTTGTGATGTTCTTTAGTTGAGCGATGGGCATAGTCTATACATGTATAAGCATTTCTAATCTATTGAAAAGTTAAAGGAGATCCTTCTTTTCTTCCAAAAGTGGTGACATCTTGGTTCATCTAAAAATATTTATATGCTACAATATTTG
>LPNX010700061.1:279992-342926 GCA_001517045.1 Pseudotsuga menziesii | reverse complement strand
TATTTAGAAATGGGAATACCTATGCTACTTCAAAAGGAAATATTTTCTATTGTAGTTCTATCACTTCACACATATATTCAACAAGAAGCCACTACCGTACTTCAAAAATCAAATATGCAATTATTATATCTATTACTACAGTGCAAAATCAGATCTACGTTATCACATTTACTTATTGAAAATTGGCGAGAGGAAGAGACAACTGGTCCCATGTTTCTTTCAGGGAAATCATAAGGTAAACCATCATATGCACCAATTGTTCAATAAATCATACACTAGTATACAAACATTTGAAATCTAAACAAAACTTATACCTTTCATTGTGTCTTTCAAAATGAAAGGAAAAGGTTATTCTATATAAAACTTACAGTGCTTCATGCTCCCTCAGGCTAATGCACTTTGTTATTTACATTAGAGACTAATCCTAATCTACCATATATTCTATGTGACCAATAATGCAATCATGCTATCATCAGTTCAGTTCACCTTGAGACATGAGTTGGTGGAGGTGAAGACAAGCTTCCACTTTCACTGTATGAAGCTAAAGTGACAACTTTGTTCACATTTGTCTCAAACATCTTGGTGCCAAAAACTTTTCTTCATGTCAAAAATTCTTCAAGATATATCAAGGGAGAGAAAAACTGTGCAATAAGCACTACATGATCATATGGTCCTTACGAAGAAAATATATTTGCTGCACTTAACTTTTAGTGGAGTTTACATCTTCAAACCTAGGAAATTGGCAGATATACAAGATCTAGAATCCAAACCTCTAAATATTTAGGGTTTTCGAATCCAAGGATAAAAAATTACAAGTTACATGAATAAACTTAGAATTTAAATGTTACAAGAAGACTAGAGAATTCAAGGATATAGGGTTTCATAGTTTTTGGAGATCTAGAATTCCAAAAATCTAAGGTTCTATCGATTTTGGTATATTCCAGGATGTGATTCCATGCCCAAGAAGACCACATCCAAACAAGGGAGATGCCATACTATAATGGAGGAGGTGCATGACAAACAATCTCATCACAAATTATTATTAGGCTCTCGTTGTTATTATTGGATTGAATGGAAATTGATCAAATCATATGATAATTAGCAAGGGAAATGGTCACTGCAGGAGCAGCATGAATGTACACAAAATCCATACTTTGACCAGGAGGGAGTGACTTTAACCACTTATGAAATGAATATGTATTGTTGGCATCTGGTTTGGACAAACCCCATAAAGGACCATACAATCTTTGGATACAGAGGCCAGTAGCTGTCAGTGTCTGGTGTGGAGATCTATTTGTGATAGATGCAACATATTTGTAATAAGTAGTTCCTGACTGACTCCAAGAAGTCATGAGCTTCTGCGAGATAGCCAACCTAACATCTTCTACAGATTGTTAACAATAAAGCAGCATCAGTACTATTTTTGTATTGAATAATCACCAAGTCATTATTATAACAGGAGTTGCATAGATTCATCCCACATTATTGGATGAAAATCAATATTTTCATAGCACAATAAAAAAAATTAGTTCTTTTCTCAAATATTTACAAACAAACATTTTATTTCTGTAAAATGCCACTAAGTGCAAAGAAATTAAGGTAAAACAATAAAACATAAGACCTAGATGAACTAATATGTTATTTTTAATATAGATTTAATTGCAAAATCCAAAACTATCATTGATTTTCCCCTGTTTGTCCAAGATTGAGTTTGTTTATTTATGTGGCACTACATTATTTTTACCCCTAGCTCATTCCTGCTGAAGTTGAATTGTGGTGGCCAAAATTTAAGATTCAGAGGACTTACTCTATGGGGAATTAGGAAGAGAACTTTGTTTAGGTGCAGGAGAGGGCTTTGGATTTGGCTTTGGAACTACAATTGGAGCAGAAGATCCTGAATCTGATCCAGGCTTTGGCACAGTCACTGCAAGAAGAACAACCATTAAAAGCATCACCATCAACATCACTAAAACAAACTGAAACCAAATTAATTTCATCCTATAAAACAATAATACTTGGGAGAAGCTGGTTGTCTCCAGAATTTCCACCTTGAAGTCTAGCTAAAATTCCAACCATTGGGCCATTGTTGTAGGTTACAGGTTCTGTTTGCTCATAGTTGTCTCTTGCATTTGCAAAGTTATCATTGTGATCGGGTCCTCCAACAATAGCACCAACTAAAATATTCGGATCATTTCCTTGGTGGTTGAACCATGTAGCATATCCTCCTTTGCAACTCACAAATGATGAATCCTCTTTGTATGATACAATGGAGGAAGCTCTATGATGGACCTGGCGAGGATAGTTTGGACTATATCCCACCATGTAGCTTGTAGCTCTTGGATTGTCACAGAGTATGTAATCAACCTACAAGAATGTGGTTTTAGCCAAAGGACTAAATAGGAATTAAGGATTTTTAGATCTTGGACTCATTAATCTATCTTCTTGATAAGGAGGTTTTTATCCCATCATGGGATTTACAATTATTATACCTGCAACTTAGCTAATGCCAACAGCTGAGATGGATCTACTTCTCCACTAGGGCATTGCAGTTGCTTGCCAGCAGAAGACAAATAATCAGAGTAGACTGTGAGAAGGAATGAGGCACTCGTCACGAAATGCATGTTGTTCCATTTCTGCCAATACAATAGCCCATCTGAACAGCCAATGATGCACTCATTTAGTCCACTTTATGGCTTGCTATCAAGATAAAATGATGTATGTATTCTGGAAGGTAGATTGATGAAACCAAACCTGGTGTTCGCTGTACACTGTGGTCATTCTTCTGAAGGCACGCACACATGAAATATTCATCTTTTTCTTGATATTGTTGCATTACTTCTTTGTTTTGCCCACCCTTGCCTTGCATGAAGAACTGATCAAAAACCAGATACAATGTCAATTGTTCAATCGATTTCTGTCCAAACTAAATGAGTTGATTGGCAGCCCAATCTGGCCATTGGTATTGAGGCCTGCATTGTAAGTTGATGGAAAATACTACTTATAACTAGGTAAAGTTCACTGGACATATTGAGATTTCAAATCATGATCAATTGTTGCAAAGTCACAATCATTAAAAAATTGGTTGATTTACTAATAACGTAATCTGACCTTGGATGCAAGCACTTGAACCCCTGCATATTTATCATCCCAATTGAATTCGTTCATGGCCATTGTTGTCCCACCAAGTGAACCTGCATTGTCAATCATGTAGTTCAAGTAGTACTGGTCCCTTGTTGCTTCATGAAGCCATGTTGCTGCCCACAGCAGTTCATCCTGCACCAGCCATGCCAAAGTATCCAAAGCCAAGTCAGAGATCTATTTCTTCATTCACCAAATTCACACTAAGTTGCACAGAGTTGAAGACAACTTACAGCATATCCACTAATTGACCCATAATACTTTCTCACAATGGTGATACTACTGTCATACTTTCCTCGGTACTTGTCAGCAAATTCAAAAAGCTGCAAGACTCCCAATCAATTGAATATTAAGATAATACACTAGATTAGAGCATTACCAATTACAATTATTCAACCGGGGAATAATGCACTTGATTTTAAATTCTATGAATTAGAGCAAATTACCTGTTTAGCATGGCCAAGAAGATCATTAGAGTAATCAAGATTACATTGTCTGAATACTATTAAAGTAGTTGCCATTGAAGTAGCGGTTTCTCTTGTAAGATCAGATCCAGGATTGTTAGTGTCAATATTGTAGGCTTGTCTGGGTGTTGTCATATCTTCTGGCCTCTGCCAAGCCATTCATCAATTTCCGCAAAAATACCATTAAAAGAATCGGGTACCGCAGCTGGCCCAGCCACTAAACCGCCATTCTCGTATAGCTTAGAATAATTCAAAACCCTTGAATCAATAGTAGGGTTCCACGGCCTACATTCAGGCTCTCTGACTGATCTGAACATGAAACACGACATTTGGGATGCATCGTCGCTCTGAACCCTGGTCTCCTCTGCAACCATACAAGTGCTCAAAGCCCACCCTGTCCGACAAGAATTCTCATCCGCCATTGCTAGCATTATAAGCCCTCAAACCTCCTTTCAACCGTTACATGGCCATAAATACCCCAACATAGAAATTCTCAGGGTTTTCTGTGAAATATGTATGATCAATTTTCTGGGAATTGAAACCAAAATAGACATAAGCACCATTTACAACCTTTCTACAGTAAACCTCGGTTAGCAAAAACCAACGATAAAATTGGGGAATCGCGCAAGATGAGCGAAAAATACCTCTTTAAAACTAGCAGAGACGATAGCTCCATGCTCCATCTACGATCGGACCACCAAATCGTTAGCTGCTCCTGCTGAATCAGTGGGGAGGAAACCAGAGCTGAGGGAGCTCACGGTAAAAGGAATGAAAACGAAAATGAAATTGAATTGTTGAAGGGTTTCTGTTCCAGACCTGTCCCTTACGTTTGGTTAAACTGGGAGAAGACACCACACAAGCGGATATCTGAGCGACACCACCGGGTCCCTTCCAAACCAGCGGATATCTGAGCGACACTAGCGGATCACGAAGCAGACACGCGGAGAACCAGCAGATCACGAAGAAGACACGCAGAGAAATACGGTTGGTTGAATAGACGACGAAATAAACAATGGTTTCCAAAAGAACTTCAGAGAAAAATGCCTTACAACGTAAATATAAATGAATTAAAATAAATATATATATAATTGAAAATAGATAATTTTAATAATAAAATATTAATAAAAAATTATAATAAAATAAATTAATATAAATTTTTCCTTTAACATTAGAAAATTTATATTATTATTTTTAACTATTTAATATATTAAATTTAAATTTAAAATTAAAATAGATTCCAAATTAATCATAACAATACATAGAACTCTAACTAAGTTAATACTAATTACAACATTATCCATTCAATGAGGCTATCTCTTACGCTATGTTTGAAATTGATTTTCAATCTTCCCTTTTATAGTTATATATGTTTAAAAATATAGAAAATTTTAAATTTTATTTTTTACATTATAAATAGCATATGAGATATAGAGTCGATTATTCAAATTATAAGCTCTGAATTGAACTTATATTAATATATAATTAAATAATTAAATAATTAATAACAATAAATTAAATTATTTTTTTAAATTTTATATGTATACATATATAATAAAAATATAGAATCCATTAAAAATTTTAAATTAAAATTATATTAATATATAATTAATTAATTAATAATACTAAATTAAATTAATTTTTTTTATTATATACATATATATAAAAGAATATAATTACGTTGAAGGCGTTTTCCCTATGGAGACGCAGTCTCAAAGATTCCTCGTCTCCCTGGCCATTCACAGTTCGACGGGTGTAGTGTCGGATTAGCCAATTGATCATGGACAAGTGTTGTGCTTATCAATGAGAATTTTTTTCTTCTCCGCTTTAGTTGGGTTCCGATTCTTCAATCTCGATTCGCGAACTTTTGTCCCGTAGACCGCTGGTGTCCTCTGTGTTACGGTCGTTCCTGCACGTGAATGGATTGATGGATTGATTGGCAGTTGCAGGTCGTTCTTTGGAGTTGGTGTTTAGCTAATGCAATTTATTTGGGTCCCTGATTCTGCCATCTCGATAGGGGGACTTTTGGCCCACAGACCACTACTGTCCTGTGTGTTATGGCCGTTGTTGCAAGTGAATGGATTGATGGATTGGTTGATGGTTTGCGTGTATTATGTACTCTTCCATCTGTTGTCCTAAACCACCGGTTCGGGCGATTTTTTTTAAAGGATTTTACTGTCCTTGCCAGCGGTTCATTTATCTCGATTTGGGAAACTCATTCCCCATGATATTGTGGAGTTTCGCTTCACCATTTTATTTGGGTTTACCAAACGCTATTTTGGACGAGTTTTCTGTCTTTATGCTCACAAATTGGTCGAGCTTTTGTTTTATTGGTGCTTCATTGAATTCAATACAGTTTTTCCATGTCCCTTTATCCACTGGAATTAATGTTTCATCAATGCATTGTTGCTCAATTAATGCAAGAAAGCTTGTCATATGATTCAAACATGGGTCAATATCTTCATCTTTGCTCAGCTTATGGCGATCTTGAAAACCATGTTACAATACTGCATTTGTCACATTTGTTGTTGCACCGCCTTTGCTTTGCGCATATAAACAGACCTTCAGGTAACCACATATTTATTTTGGTGCACTTCATTTACACTTCACAGTTTGCAGTTTCTTTAAATTTGCAGGTATTCCTTTAGTCTGCTTAATCTTTTTGAATATTCATTTAGTCTGATTATAAGATGGTTAAAGCCCCCTGCTTTGTTTGATTATTAGTTATTAATGTATTTTCTTTTGCAGTTTGCAGTTTCTTCAAATTTGCAAGTATTCCTTTAGTCTGCTGAAATTTTTTGAATATTCATTTAGTCTAATTACGAGATGATCCAACACCCTTGCTTTGTTTTGTTGTTATTGTTGCTTTGACTGAAAGAGAATGACATAATCCTTGCTTTGTTTTAGTTCAACCAAATAAAGCATGGGTGTTCCATGAGATGGTCAAACACCCTTGCTTTGTTTTGTTGTTATTCCTTCTTTATCTGATTATTAGTTGTTTATGTATTGCCTCATTTTTTTTTCTCGGCAATACAAAATTCGATACATTTTTTCTTGAAAGGAACTCTGAAGCTGCAAATGGAAAACACCTTTGCTTTATTGCATATAAACACACATGAAGGTAACCACATATTGATTTTGGTGTGCTTCATTTACACTTTATAGTTTTCCTTAAATTTACAGTTATATTACTGATGGAACAGTAGAGAATACCACCGTCCATAGTTATATTACACTATTTTGCAAACGTAGACTGGGCTAAACTGGACTAAATAGTAGACTGGAGTTTTACAAGCACGTTCAAAATAGTTGAATCCTTGCGCTGTCACCGACGATTGATTTTCATATAAATTTCTTTCACAAAAACAGTATTCAATTTTCAGATTTTTGTGTTGTGGCTTGATTTAGGATTTTTATTCTGTGTTTCCGCAGCCCGCAACCCACATTTTGCGGGATTGCGCATTGCTGAAAGGGAAATTGTAGGATGAGGGTGGTGAATGAAATATTTTTTAGTAATCACGTACCCTGCAACCCACACCCATCATCTTGCACTGCAATTGCGGGATGCGGGTTGCGGGATGAGGGTGGTGAATGAAATATTATTTAGTAATCCCGTACCCCACATGCCGCAGCCCGCATTTGCGGGTTGCGGGATAGTGGATTATATATTAATCTATATACTATATTAAGAAGACTAAATGAATACAATTAAGAATCACAATATTTATAGTGAAAGTACATATTTTCTCATAAAGTTTGAAAAAAAAATTACTGCTGATAGTGCTCCTATTAGTTTCAAAATTATTTAAGAATTACAATATTTATAGTGAAAAATTGAAATACGACACAAATTAATCTATTAATGTTTATTGCAAATTTTGAACAACTACCATAGGATCAATCTCCAGAGTGCTTATCTCATGCTCATAGGTAGAAATAAAAAAACATACATCTCGTACACCCCAAATTTCAATATTCCCCCTTCGTGTAAGTTCAACCGGGAAAAAAAAAATTGTGATATCTGCAAGTATTTTTTGTCATTGGATCACATGAATATGTGACATTGCAATTTTTTTTTTGTTCTTGCCCTTTTTCATTTCATAGGAAAAAAAAACTATCACACTATGGAGAGTATGTTAACTAAAGATTCTATATCACTCTTGTTGCATGGTGCTGTCAACATTTTCCCGCTGGTACAAGTCTCCTCGTTAAACCAAGTGAGCTCACTGAACTCATCATCTATTCGGTTCCGAATTTCTATCTCAGGTGGGCTTCACAAGCATGAGATATTACTTCCAACTATATATAGTAGTCTTGTAGAAACTAGACAACTCAAAGAAGGATCTATAATCAAACTTACCAAGTGTACATCGAACATTGTACATAGGGTAACGTGTGTTTAATTTCCATTCTATCTTTGTCCACTTAATCATTTTCACACTGTTCATGCATCCAAGGTTTTTATATCCTATTCGACTCTAACATACTTCTTCTCAGAGGACTATCGCATTGCTTGCACTCGAGGTTGTCACAATGGATGGAGTGATTATTGGAGATCTTGCACCTTGCCACTTACCTGTACCTTCTCCCTCACAGAGTTGTTCCTCTATTCCAGTGAATCCTAGCTCAGTAGATGATAACCCTGCCTTGGCTGCATCAACTATTCCATTCACATCACTAACCTATTCTAGAAAAGTATGGAACATTCAAGGTCGAGTTATTGCCAAGACAAAGCTACACGAATATGGAAACCAATGAGGGTCTGGAAAAATAGATGGATTTGACATTGTTAATGCTTCACACAATGAAATACATATATCTACTTTCAATGAATTGGCACTCTCTTTGTATGAACAAATACATATAGGAATAGTGTACATAGTATCAAATGGCACAATGAAAGCATCCAATCCAATTTTCAACTATTTGAAAATCCATAATGCGATTTTCCTAGGTTCCTCCTCAACCATCCAACCATGCTTAAATGACTACCCCTTAATACCTTTTTTTTTGCTTTAACTTTAAAACTTTTCATGAGATACAAACTATACCTGTCAATTCCATGGTGGCCCTTGTTGGCCTTGCAATTTCAGTTTCTCCATCATCCACAATACGAAAATGAGATGGCGTTGAGACTGTTAGGCACACTATTGGACTCCGTGACATGTTAGGAAATAGTATTGACATAACACTTTGGGGTGACCATTGCCAAATTGAAGGAGCCGAACTTGACAGCCTCCGTGGTTTACCTACGCCTCCAGCTGTAGCAATCAAGGGTGGCCGCGTTACAGAATTTAATGGAAAAACTATTGGAACTATTTCCAACACTATTGTTTTTATAAACCCATATATTGAACAAACTTCAATTCTCCAAAACTGGTTTCATGAAAATGTATTTTGTTCAACATCACCATCACTAAGCTGAAATTTCAATGCCTCTCACTCTGGTTCTCGTAAAGTCACTACCATCAAGGACCTGCAAACTCTTCAATCATCTGAAAAAGCTGTTCGGTACTCTCTTGAAGCAACCATCACAAATGTTAACATGGATGACTTTTTTTTCCTTGCATGCCCTCTTTTTGTTGACGGAATACAATGCATGAAAAAGATTGCTCAGAAAGTTGGAGACATCTAGCATTGTGCTAAATGTGATGGAGATTTTCTTGAATGTGACTACCGATATATACTAAAGCTTGACTTGGAAGATGTTACCGGATCCATTCATGGTGTGATAGCATTTGATGATGCTGCAAACCAACTCATGGGAATTTCTGCAAAATATCTGTGTCTTCTCTCAACTAAAACAACATCACTTGATGAAATAGTGCAGAGGATCTACAACAAAAAATTACTTCTTACTCTGTCAGTTAAAACAGAGACCTTCTGCGGAGTTGCACGCCTAAAAGTTGTTAAATTTTCATATGCTTAGCTAAGACATCAGTATTTCATTTCATATTCATAACAAAAGCATATAAACAGGATCACTGAAAGATAGACAAGCACAACCATACAAAAGGAACACAAGGATTTATCCTAGGAAAACCCAACAAAAGCTTCCTCAATATAGATGCCCCAAAAAGATAAAAGATAAAAGATAAAACCAGCAAGGAGATCAAAGCCTGATCCTCCTCCTTCTCCAACTACTTCTCTTCTCCACTAATGCGCTACACAAGTGAGAGTGTGTGTCCCAAATGAGGAGCACTACACCTCTATTTATATTCATCCGTTCACTTAAGTTAACTCATCTGTCATGCAGGCTCGAGTTAATCATGTAGGCTCGAGTTACACATGTAGGCTCAAGTAACCACACTGGGGTGCTAATGACCCACCTTTACAATTAGAGGGGACTGCCTCGTGACTCTTATTAGTTCTTTCGATTAGAAGCATCGAAGTACAAGATAATACAAGTGGTTCTCCCGGTAGGACCATCGAGGGCCACAAAAGATACATATAGAATATTCTTCGAAGTTACAATATTTCAACACTCCCCCTTAACGAGAAGGGTATTCTACAACAACATCAACAACAACAATAGTAGGAGAGGACATCATCAACATCATCAAGGTAACACATCTATAAATCATTGGAAGCTTTTCAACATCATATAGTCTTTGTCTTCAATATTTGACAACAGCAACTCTTTAATCAACATCAGCATCTTTTGACCTTTTGATCAGCAACATCTTCAACACTTTGATCTTTCGATCAGCAACATCTTCAGCACTTAGACCTTTCGATCAGCAGCAACATCTTCAGCACTTTGACCTTTCGATCAGCAACATCTTCGGCACTTTGACCTTTCGATCAACAACATTTTCAGCAACATCTTCAACACTTTGACCTTTCGATCAACAGCAACATCTTCAGCACTTTGACCTTTCGATCATCACCAATATCTTCAACATTTTGATCAAAAATATCTTCAGCACTTTGATCTTTCGATCAGCAAAGACATCTTTAGCATTTTGACCTTTCGATCGGCAACATCATCACATTCTGATTAGTAACATCGTGATCAGCACCATCATCATACTTCAACTCTTGAACAAAATCATCATCATCATATTCTGATATTTTGATCAATATGTCATCATCATCATCATATTCTGATCTTTTGATCAATATGTCATCATCATCACATACTGATCATCATCATCGTCACACTCTGATCTTTCAATCAGTACATCATCATCATCATACTCTTGATCGTTCGATCAGTACATCATCATCATACTCTGATATTTTGATCAGTACATCATCATCATCATAAAAACATCATTATCATGAAAACATCAACATCATCAAAACATCATTATGATCAAAACATTCAACATCATCAAAACATCAAAATATCATCATCATCACACTCTGATCTTTCGATCAGTACATCATCATCATCATAAAATCATTATCATCAAAACATCAACATCATCAAAACATCAACATCATCATCATCAAAACATCAACATGATCCTTCCTTTCAGAATTATGGGATCAATATGTCTATGGTACTCAGACGATCCTTCCTGTCGAAATTACGGGATTTAGGTCTTTATGGAGTTATTAACGATCCTTCCTTTCAGAATTACGGGATCAACACATTTGTGGAGCTCAGACGATCCTTCCTTTTGGAATTACAGGATCAAGTCTTTACGGAGCTACTAATGATCCTTCCTTTCGAAATTACGGGATTTAGGTCTTTACGGAGTTGCTAACGATCCTTCCTTTCGGAATTACAGGATCAACACATTTGTGGAACTCAGACAATCCTTCCTATTGGAATTACGGGATCAACACATATGTGGAACTCAAACAATCCTTCCTATTGGAATTACGGGATCAAGTCTTTACGGAGCTACCAACGATCCTTCCTTTCGGAATTATGGGATTTAGGTCTTTATGGAGTTACTAACGATCCTTCCTTTCGGAATTACGGGATCAACACATCTGTGGAACTTAGACAATCCTTCCTATTGGAATTACAGGATCAATTCAATGATCCTTCCTTTCGGAATTACGGGATTTAGGTCTTTACGGAGTTACTAACGATCCTTCCTTTTGGAATTACAGGATCAACACAGTTGTGGAACTCAGACAATCCTTCCTGTTGGAATTACGGGATCAAGTCTTTACGAAGCTACCAACGATCCTTCCTTTCGGAATTACGGGATTTAGGTCTTTACGGAGTTACTAACGATCCTTCCTTTTGGAATTACGGGATCAACACATCTGTGGAACTTAGACAATCCTTCCCATTGGAATTACGGGATCAATTAAATGATCCTTCCTTTCGGAATTATGGGATTTAGGTCTTTACGGAGTTACTAACGATCCTTCCTTTCGGAATTACGGGATCAACACAATTGTGGAACTCAGACAATCCTTCCTATTGGAATTACAGGATCAACACATGTTCTCGAGTACCGAAGTCACCGGATCTATTCTGAACCGATGTTCAAGGATGATACAATCCTACTACATTCTCGATGATCGAAGTTCACCAGATCCGTTCTGAACCAAAGTTCAAGGATGATACAATCCTGTCACCTTCTCGATGACTGAAGTTCACTGGATCCGTTCTGAACCGAAGTCCAAGGATGATACAATCCTGCCACCTTCTCGATGACCAAAGTTCACTGGATCCATTCTAAATCAAAGTCCAAGGATGATACAATCCTACCACCTTCTTGATGACCGAAGTTCATCGGATCCATTCTGAACCGAAGTTCAAGGATGATACAATCCTGCTACATTCTCGATGACCGAAGTTCACCGGATCTGTTCTGAACCGAAGTTCAAGGATGATACAATCCTGCTACATTCTCGATGACCAAGGTCACTAGATCACTTCTGGACATATGTCCCAGGATGATACAATCCCTCTTCATTCTCGAAGACCAAGGTCTCCGGATCACTTCTGGACATATGTCCCAGGATGATACAATCCCATTGCAACATCACTACTCCCCCTTTCAAGGAAGGTCTTTCCAAACCACACCAAGCTTGTCTCGAAAGTGTTCGAACTTTACTCAGGACAAAGGCTTCGTCAGCACATCACCATCTAAACCATCATCATCTACATCTTTAGTATGTGAATACTGGACTATCACCATCTATATCTCCAGTATGTGAATATTTAAAGCATCATCTATATCTTCAGTATGGGAATACTGAAACATCATCATCTGCATCTTTATCTTGTATGTAGAAATATCGGATTTCTATGTGTTACGACGGAACACGGGGTTCTCTGTTATCACAACTCTCGTTATCACATAGAATCAATGTAGTATCCATATTCAGGTCAAGGAGACCTGATATCGGTTTCCGGAGCCATATGGCTTCACAAATTAGCAGAGCAATCTGCTATGTATTCTGGTTTTGTTGTTCTAAGAGAAACACTAGACTGTTTCCTACTAAACCATGAACTCATAGTAGACCCCAAACAAAAGCATCTACCTGATGTGCTTTTCCTGTCTGAGATACTTCCAACCCAATCTGCATCTGTATAGCCATACAATCTGTAGTCATGGCTACCATCATAGTATAGACCAAGGTCTATAGTCCCTTTCAGATATCTCATCACATGTTTTACAGCTACCAGGTGAACCCATCTTGGTTGAACAAGATATTGACTTAAGGTGTTCACAGCAAAACAAATGTCTGGTCTGGTATTTGTTAAGTACATCAATGACCCAATGATCTGTCTGTAATGAGTCGCATCTACTAACTCTGATGAGTCATCATCTAACAACTTCAGGTTGGAGTCCATGGGTGTGGCCATGGCTTTGCATTCCAACATATTTAATCTCTTCAATATCTCTACCGCATACTTTCCCTGGTTGAGAAAGATTTCTTTTGAACTTTGCCATACTTCCAGACCTATGAAATAATGCATTAACCCAAGGTCTTTCATCTCAAATTCTTTTGCTATTTTCTTCTTGCTTTCCATGATCTGTTTCTCATTCCCTGTCAAGAATAAGTCATCCACATATAATAACAAGATGACAGGTTCATCTTCTACAACCTTGGGATAAAGGTTAGGATCAGCTCTACTCTTGGTAAAGGCCATAATTGACAGGAAATTGTCTATCCTTCCATACCAAGCTCTAGGAGCTTGCTTCATGCCATAGAGGGCCTTCTTCAACTTACATATATGAGTCCATCTGGCTTCAACTTCAAATCCTTGTGACTATTCAATGTAAAACCCTTCCCCAATCATACCATTAAGGAAGGATTGTCTTTACTTCATCATGGAAGCAACTACCATCATAGTTCTGAAGGAAGTGTACATTGCTTTCTGGAGTAAGTGTCTCTTCATAATTAATTCCCTCTTTCTTATAGAAACTTCTAGCCACAATTATTTCCTTACTTCTATCAGCAACATATTTTATCTTGCAAATCCATTTGTAAGATACCACATTCTTGCTTTCTGGTATGAGTACTATATCCCAAACATCATTCTAGTATTCTTTCATCATAACATCTTCCATGAGTTCGTCTTGTCAGATCATCAACATATCCTAGTCTTCTGCATTCAACTTTGAAGGTTGGAACCCACTTTACCGTGTCGAACTCAGATATCTTCTATAGTCACTTCCCCTGAAGTGGAGTATTATCTTCCTTCTTCATTCTGTACAGGTGATTCTATGCTTGATATATACTGGTCAATAGAGTATGTCATTTCATAGTCTATTCTTTCTGAGGCAAATCACGATTATTGCTTTATACACTTGTTCTTGCAGATCCATTTCCATATGGAAGATACTACGTACTTCCCTTTATGTCTCGAAATCATATCGTATACCTCATTCCCCATAATCAACTGTTATTCATTGATCATATCTTCTTTCATAGCATTCTTTTCTTCATCTTGAGTTATCTCTCATACCCATGGTGGTCTTCATCCTTCAAGGTGGATCTACCACTCTCTGAAGCTCTTTCTTTCGTCATGGTGTCTCTGACCCTGGGAGCTTCAGATTCATGTTTATTGAATTGTCATCACTTGTTCTTCGGAACAAGTCTCATCCTTCTTTTCTTTTAGGAGGTTGTACAGGACCTTTCCTACCATTCAAATGCACCAGTTGCATGGTTAGAACTACATATGCATAACAACAAATTCTTATGCATCATGCAACCATTTATCCAATACAACATTCATCCATATCTCACAGAAACATTCTATATGCCTTCCATCTCTACCATGACATCATTGAGATTGTGCACTAATCCAATATGTCAGCAAATAGGTTTCATTCTAGATAAGTAACAATGGATATTTGTATAGACCCATGAGCTACTTACCCATCACATGCATGCAAACAACACTTCAACTGAATATAATCAAATGCATAACAAAACAATATCATTAAATGACAATTGAATACTTATCTTTTGTTTGTTTCGTGGGTAGACTCCTTCTTGATCAATCTGCTTCATCATCTTCTTCATCCATGAAATCATCATTTCTTGTCCAAATGATAAGATGGATAAGAGGTTCGTCAAGAACTGAATTCTTCATATTCCTCATCGCTTGAGGGATCTTCTTTGAACGATGAGAGCTTGATCTTCAATTTACTCCCATATTTCTTCTTCTCTTCTTATGAGACGAGCTTCTTCTTCTTCCCAAAGTCAACTGAAAGTAATCACTTCCTTTTGGAACACATTCCTCGCATGAATGAATCCCATGATCATGGGAGGCCATTCAAGGTGGCTATCACCACTTCTGCATTCTCTGCTTCTTCTTCTACCACTTCAAGATGTTATGCATTCTGGATCTTCACATTCTTCAACTGTTTTCTCAAATCCATCTTCTGAATTATGTTCTTATCTTCAAATAGCTTGATCAAGGAATCAAGCATCTTCGGTGTCTTTAGGGAAGACACTTGTTGTACAATTTGATTCGTAATTGAATCAACAATGATCTTCTTGGCCTTGATCAAGTTCTTCTTGTGTAAGGCTTTGAGGCTCATCTCCCTCTAGAACTGGAACCTCTCTACTCATGTAGGTGTCCAATTCGTTTTCTTCAGAGAGATCAAATACTTCCATGCTTGGAACTTTATAACTTCACCAAGCTTATCATCAAGCTGATGTGATAGATCACTTTGAAATGAGAACCTCAAATGCAAATAGCAAAAGATTAGATCTTACCGATTTGAGGTGTCCGTCTTGCTTCCGGAGCTGGCTGATCTAGGGTTTGTCAGAGAAACCCTAATTTTAAAAAATTGGAATATTTTAGATATGATTGGATACAAATATAGATCTCTTCAAATGGAGCTGTCCAATGTACTCCTTTTCTGAAAACAGTGGAGGGAAGCTCCCAGAACAGGAAGCCCTAGTTTTCAAATTTCTTCTGCAGAAATGCCTGTTACTGTTTCTATGATATATCCTAAATTAATACTCATCTATGTCGGAAATTTAGTATTGATGTAACCTTGAATGTCCCTGATCCAATGCCATAGGTTTCATTACAATTGGTTTCACCAATTGGGATTTATGATCATTTTCCCAAGGTGACCTGTTACAGGACTGTTCCGAATAGTGAAGTTGTACGGCATGCCACATGCAACTGGTTCATATTCAGGTTCTGAAATTCGGACCAGAGAAAGTAAATCCCATTATTTTTCTGGAACATCTTTAGGAATTCCATTTGGACCTCTGTATCCCACGCTACATCAATTATCCCCAGGTGTCCTGTTTAGGGATGAATTCTGGAAGAGGCTAGAACCCTAACTTGGAGGGATCATATCTCCCAGAATATAGTGAATCTGAGGCTGAATTGTGGATAAAGTGTAAATCCGGATTTTATCTTCAGCCTCTATAGTTTTAAACTCTTGATCCTTTGCCAATATCAGTATCTAGCAAATGTACCAAAACTTAGCAGTTTTAGTATTTAGGGTTTTTCCAGATCGGGGTCAAACTAGGGTTTGACTTTTTCAGAGTTTCACCCAACCAAATTTCTTGATCCAGGTCTATAAACTTTGATTTTGATGAGTAGAACAATCCTATGCTGGGCTCACTAAAAAATTCATGTTCTGTAGAAAGCCCTAATTTTCCGCACCAAAACTGAAAATGCTTGGAATTGAATTCCGCTTCGACAGAAAGATGCGCCCTTCAATGGAGAGTCAGTCTAGCCTTCTTTTGCTAATCGATTGTGGATAGAGACCCAAAAAATAAGAATCCCTAGCTTCTATAGCTGCACAATGTCTTCTTTCAGGGTGGCTCTGATACCATGTTAAATTTTCATATGCTTAGCTAAGACATCAGTATTTCATTTCATATTCATAACAAAAGCATATAAACAGGATCACTGAAAGATAGACAAGAACAACCATACAAAAGGAACACAAGGATTTATCCTGGGAAAACCCTAAAGGGAAAAACCCAGCAAAATCTTCCTCAATATAGATGCCCCAAAAAGATAAAAGATAAAAGATAAAACCAGCAAGGAGATCAAAGCCTGATCCTCCTCCTTCTCCAGCTACTTCTCTTCTCCACTAATGCGCTACACAAGTGAGAGCGTGTGTCCCAAATGAGGAGCACTACACCTCTATTTATATTCATCCATTCACTTAAGTTAACTCATATGTCATGTAGGCTCGAGTTAATCATGGAGGCTCGAGTTACACATGTAGGCTCAAGTAATCACACTGGGGTGCTAATGACCCACCTTTACAATTAGAGGGGACTGCCTCATGACTCTTATTAGTTCTTCCGATTAGAAGCATCGGGGTACAAGATAATACAAGTGGTTCTCCTGGTAGGTCCATCGGGGACCACAAAAGATACATATAGAATATTCTTCGAAGTTACAATATTTCAACAAAAGTTGTATTTGTCATGGTTGAAAACACATAAACAGAAATTTCAGTTGGACACATAAATATATATGTTTTTTCAAGTTGGTACTTAACCATTCTTCATTGTTTATAATGAATGCTTTCAATTCTCAATTTTAACTCGTTGTTTCATTGTTCAACATAGCAGGGTATTTTTTTTACTCTCTTGTAGTACCACTTTCTTGCAGTTTCATACTTCCAATGTACAGGCTATCACCCACCATTTCTTATGCAAATTGGTGAAAAAACCTATATGGTAGTTTTTAAATACAATACTATTTTGCTATCATGTTTTTTATAAAATGCACAACTTTGTTATCTTGTTTCTAGGCACAACTTTTGATTACCCTGTACAGAACAATAATTACAGTAACTTTTTTTTTCATATATACTTTCTCACACTACACTTTGTTCTTCTAAAATTTTGTTTTCTTACAATTATCAAATTACAACTTGAAACACAAAATTTACTCCACTTATATTATTTTAAGCTACATTCTTACTTCCCCCTATGCAATGAATTAACATTTGTTTTTTCTCTTCTGCTTTATATCCATGTAGTTTCCAGTTAATACATGTACAAAATGTGTTTCTGCCAACAATCAAAGCTTCTAGGTGTTTAGCAAGGTTACAATTATCTTGTAGGAATTATGCCAACTCATGACAAGGAACAAGCCAATGCATGAAGAAGAGTTTTATATGCACAAGACAGAGATAAAAACAACAAGAAACAACGTCATCTTTACAGGGCTGCTCATATGCGTGCGGATATGTCTTCTTCAAATTCTCTTGTAGAACCTGTCGACTCAGCTTCACTTCCATCTCCAGTACCAAATCCATTGAACAACCACCTCAATGATGCACATCAACGATTTTGTAAAAATATGGACCAACTAGCTGATATGCATGTCTGCTCGATTTGCAAAGAATGTTACCCTAGTATTGTAACAAAAACTTTCCATGAGGCATACACTTGTTCACATTGTATTCTAGAATGAAAAGGGCATCACTTTTCATTGGATAACAATATACATCCGGGAAAGCAACCACCTGTCCTTGCAGTACTTACACAGGTTGAAGAGATGCTCATTACTCGTGCTAACCCCATATTGCAAGTCACACATGCTCATGGTGGTCAATATAAATACTATGGTCATATTATTTGCTTCCCCCAAGTCATTTCCAACATTGCGACATACCTACCACATTTAGTATCAGAACTTGACATACTCGTTGTTCGAAAATGCAATTCTACAAGCAAACCAAATGAACTATTTGTTAGTCGAACACATGTTCTTGCTTCCCTTCAATTCAAAATGGAAAACGACCCATACTACAAGGATGTACAAATCAACCCAGTTGCATTAGTTTCTTTGCCACTCATTTCAGCAGACATTTCACCTTTGATTCCACATCTTAATAGCAATGCTACATCATCTCATCCGCAAAGCTTATCCTGTACAGATCAACCACCAAATTCATTTGAACCCTATGAATTGCAATCCTCGTCATTTATTTCAACACAAACCAATGCTAGAACTGAGGTTGAAGAAATTAGACAGTTGTTACACATACCAAATATCCCACTACCACCTTCCATAGATTGGTCCCCTGTAGAAATGTCCCCTATCAATGAGTACAACACAGAAGGCCTTCTTTCCATGGCTTTTCCAACTTTGTTTCCCACAGGTACAACAATGTTATTACAACCACGTATTCATCAAGTTGATATGCATGAATATGCACTCCACCTTATCCGCTGTCATGACAACATATTTGCCCAACATCCTCGTTTCCGATACTACATATACAATCAAATTATGCGTCATTGAAGTAATAGTACTGCCTCTGTTTTTGTCAAAAAAAATCTTGAAGATACACTACCTCTGACAGTACATGAGCTTGTCAACCAATTGCAAGACATGCCAAATGATAAAATTGGTGAGCGGGTCGCAAGATTTGGGTCTTCATTACATGGAACACGATCATATTGGAACAAAAGTAGAGCTGAACTAACAAATATGATCAATCAACAAGGTACACCAACATTCTTCTTCACCCTTAGTGCAGCTTACACAAAATGTCCAGATTTGCATGTTCTAATGCCTAGTAAAGCTCCTAATGATTCAGCTCAAGTTTATTAATGGAAGGTTCACAACATCATATCAAATCCACATATTACATCACAATACATGAACAATAGATTCAAAACATTTCTTGTGGAGGTGCTTCAAAAAGGTTTTCATATAACAGATTATTGGTGCAGGTATTATACCATCTATTCCTTTCTATTTCTCTCTATATATTTTTATCTTTATACAATTTATTTCTAATATATGCTTTTTCCTCCCATCTAGATATGAATGTCAACATAGAGGATCTGTTGATGTATTTGTAACTTCGGAATGTATTCTTCTATGTATCTTGTATAATGTAACCCGATGTTTATTCCGGGATGTTTCTATTATGTATTTGAGTCATATTGTCATGCCCCGATGTTTCGATCGGGAGGATTAATAATGTAAACAAGTCTTGTCAAGTCATTGTGGAAGTCCCCACAGTTTTGGGGCACTAGGGTTATTATACACTCATTAAGGTGTAGGCTCTAGTAAGTAATTGTTAAGTTGGGCCGACATGATTAAGTGCACTTCAAGTGAACGGAAGAATATAAATAGAGAGTGAGAGTCTCTCTATTTATCACTTGTACTACACATCACTCACTCACTCAAGTGTGGCGCATTAGTGAGGAAGGAAATACTGGGGCTAGACAGAAGAAGAAGACTACTGCTGTCGGGAGTGCATCTTACTGTTTTTTGGGGTCTTACATCTTGTGGTGATTATATATTTGAGGAACTTGCAGGGTTTTCTCCATTTATGGTTTCCCTGAGGAAAACTCTTTGTGTCTCTTGTCACTTGTGATGTGCTTATGTTTTATTGCTGTGCTTGTTATTCTCTCAGTGAAAAGATCCTAAGATCATAATGCTTGCTTATATGATGAAAAACTAACATGGTATCAGAGCTAACCTGAAAATAAGACATTGTGCAGCTGCAGAATCTAGGGCTTCTTATTTTTTGGGTCTCTCTCCACATATTTTCAGCAAAAGTAAGGTGGAACAACTCTCCTCCTTAGGGCGCATCTTTCTGTCGAAGCGGAATTCGATTCCGAGCATTTTCATCGATGCAGAAATTAGGGCTTTCTACAAAAGAGGAATTTTTGAGTGAGACCAGCATAGGATTATTCTCCTCATCAAAACCGAATTTTATAGACCTGGATCAAGAAATTTGGTTGGGTGAAACTCCGGGAAAGTCAAACCCTAGTTTGACCCCGAGCTGGAAAAACCCTAAATACTAAAACTGATACGTTTTGGTACAGTCGCTATATTCTGAGGTTGGCGAAGTCTCAGAAGCCAAAAATTGCAGGGGCCAAATATAAAATCTTGATGAACACTGTGTCCCAAATTCAGCCTCATATTCTCTATATTCCAGGAGATATGATCTCTCAAAGTTAGGGTTCCAGCCTCTTCCAGAAATCATCCATAAACAGGACACCTAGGGAGAATTGCAATATCTTGGGATACAGAGATCCAAATGAAATTCCTAAAGATGTTCCAGAAAGGGCACGGAATTTACGTTCGTTGGTGCAAATATCAGACTCAGAAGATGAACCAGTGACACGTGGCATGACGTACAACTTCTATGTCCTGAACAGTCCTGTAACAGGCCACCTTGGGAAAAGGATCATAAATCCCAAATGGTGAAACAAATTCTGATGAAACCTGCAGTTTTGGATCAGGGACATGCAAGGTTAACTCAGTAATAAATTTCATACATAGAGGAGCATAAATTTTGGAGATATCACAGAAACAGTAACAGGAATTTATGCAGAAGAAATTGGAAAATTAGGGCTTCATGTTCCCGGAGCTTCCCTCCACTGTTTTCAGAAAAGAAGTACATTGGACAAATCCATTTGAAGAGATATATCTGTCTATCCAATCAAATCTGAAAGATTCCAAGTTTTTAAAATTAGGGTTTCTGTGACAACCCCTAGATCAGCGAGCTCCGGAACCAAGACGGACATCTCAAATCCGTAAGATCTAATCCTTTGCTATTTTCATTTGAGGTTCTCATTTCAAAGTGATCTATCACAATAGCTTGATGATAAGCTTGGTGAAGTTGACAAAGCATAGAAGTATTTGATCTCTCTGAAGAAAATGGATTGGACACCTACATGAGTATAGAGGTTCCAGTTTCAGAGGGAGACGAGGTTAGAAGCCTTTCACAAGAAGAACTTGGTCAAGGCCAAAGAAGACATCATGCTCATGCTGCAAAGGATGATTAACCATCTAGAAAGAGATCCAAATATGAAAGTGAATATTCTTCAAGCGAGGATGAATATGTTTTTATATCAGCTCTCATAGGTAACATTACTCATGGAAGTGATGATTGGCTTATAGACAGTGGGGCTTCCAAACATATGATGGGATTCAAGGAATCCTTTGTAAGACTGTCAGAACATGAATCACCTCACAAGGTGAAACTAGGAGATGACTACCAATATCCAATAAAAGGTAGTGGGGAATCTTCATACAAGCTAGACTCTGGTAAGTCTCTAACAATGAAAGAAGTGTTGTTTGTTCCAGGACTCAAGAAGAACATTCTCTCCATTTCAGCATTGATGCAAAAGGAATGCAAGTTGCATTCATAGATGGTCAAGTCATCATGTGGCCAAAAGGAAAGACTATCGATGATGCGATAGTGATTGGAGAACAAGAAGGAGGCTTGTACAAATTGAAGGGCCATCCAGAACAAGCCTTAATCCATGAAACAGTAGAGCCAAATGAGATTTGGCATAGAAGGCTTGCACATGTGCATTACAAAGCACTACCTATTGCAAGCAAAGCTATTGAAGGTCTTCCAGAATTTCAAGCTATTTGAAGGGAAGAACAAAAATCAGAATATGACCTAAAGAAACCAGTTGAAGAATGTGAAGATCCAGAATGCAGAGACCATGCAGTCATAAGAGTATTTCAAATCAAGAACAACTTGAAGCAATAAAAGAAGAAGTGAATAATGCAGAAGTGGTGATATCCACCTTGAATAGCCTCCCAGGATCGTGGGATTCATTCATGCAAGGAATGTGTGCCAGAAGGAAGTGATTACTTTCAGCAGAATCTAGGAAGAAGAAGAAGCTCGACTCATAAGAAGAGAAGAGAAGATGGGAGCAATTGAAGATCGATTTCTCGCCATCCAAAGAAGATCCCTCAAGCAATGAGGAATACAAAGGACTCTACTCTAGAAGAACCTCTTATCCATACTAACATTTGGATAAGAAACGATGCTATCATGAATGAAGAAGACGATGAAGCCGAAGGCTCAAGAAGCAGTCTACCCATGAAACAAATCATGATAAGTATTCAATTGTCATTTCATGATATTGTTTCGTTAGGCATTTGTTTATATTCAGTTGATGTATCATGCATGATAGGATGTTTGCATTAACGACAGTATACTACTAATATACATGCGATGGGTAAGTAGCTCATGGTGCTATACAACTCTCCATTGCTACTTATCTAGAATGAAACCTATTTGCTGACATATTGGATTAGTGCACAATCTCAATGTTGTCCTGGTAGAGATGGAAGGCATCTAGAAAGTTTCAGTGAGATATGGATGAATGTTGTATTGGCTAAAGTAGTTGCATGATCATATATTTATGCATAAGAACTTGCCAGTATAAATATTCCTTATGAAATGTTTCTAACCATACAAATGCATTTGACTTGTAGGAAAGATCGTATACATAATCACCTACAAGCAAAGAAGAATGAAGACTTATTCTGAAGAACAAGTGACAACAATTCAAAGACAAAGAATAAATATGACGAATGCAGCGACATCATTGATACAGAACCTTTCAGCCATGGAGAAGTCACCAAGAAGAAAGGGAAGACTAGTTCAAGAAGAATGATGTCTAGGATGCAGTATCGACACATAAAGAGAAGTTCGTAGTTCCATCATGCAGTAGATGGAAACATCGTGGGATACAAAGCAAGATTCGTAGCACGAGGCTTCTCACAAATTGAAGGCCTAGACTATGAAGAGACATTTGCAGCCAGTAAGAGTTGAAACACATACATGATGAGATTGATGAAGATCTTAACCTTTGCTACAAGGTTGAAGATGCAAGTCTATACACTAGATGGTCACATAGAATATTAGTAGCATAGGAAGCTACTTACAGAATGTTTTCAGTGCATAGAGCACAGAAGACAGAGGGAGTATGATGCTTCACTTCAGAGGGAGTGACTACGGAAGATCTAAGGTTCGACATGGTACGATAGGATGGGCAGATTACTTATGACTCTAGGCTTTACTAAGAGTAAAGCGGATTCCAACCTTTGCTTCAAGGTTGAAGGCAGAAGACCAGTGATGCTCCTGTTATGTGTCGATGCACTATTGTTCTAGGCATGGAGGTGTGGCAGAGTACAGATGGGATCTTCCTTGGACAAGGGAAGTATGCAGTAGAGATCCTGAAGAGGTTCAAAATGATGGACTGCATGAACACACCTATGGCATCGAACATAAAGCTTTTAAGTGATGCTTCATCAAAGACGGTTGATGCTACGATGTATCGTCAGATGATTGGGTCCTTGATGTACCTGAGACTAGATACTTGCCTTGCTGTGAACACATTGAGACATGTTCACCTGATGGTTGCAAAGCATGCAGGGGTACAATTGATTATGGACTCAAGTACGATGCGAATCAAAAGATTAACCTACAGGGTTACGTTGATTCAGATCGGGCAGGCAGTGCCATCGACAGGAAGAGTACTTCTGGATGTTGCTTCAGTATGGGATCAGGTGTGATCTCTTGGTTTAGCAGGAAGCAATCCTATGTGGCACTGAGTATAGCTGAAGCAAAGTATGTTGCGGCTTGTTCAGCTAGTTGTGAGGCAGTATGGCTACGGAAGCTACTGTCTGATATATTTGATCTCCAGTTGGATGCTACTTGTATACATTGTGACAACCAGAGTTGCGTGAAGTTGTCAGAGAATCCAGTGTTCCATGATAAGTCGAAGCATATCGAGATCAAGTATCACTATATTAGGGATATGGTGCAGAGAGGAGCAGTGAAGCTCCAGTATGTTGCAATGGAGGAACAGATAGCTGATGTATTGATGAAGCCATTAGCTAGGATGAAGTTCGAGTACTTCAGAGAGAGACTTGGTGTTCTCCAGATCGAGGTTCCCTCCAAGAGAAAGTGATGAGACCCATAGCCATTCTGACATGGTGAGAGGATTGGTTCCTTCCATGGTCAGATGTAAGGGCTGAGCCATTCTGTCATGGTGAGAGGATTTGGTTCCTTCCATGTCAGATATGAGTGCTGACTGCCATTCTGGGAATGGAGGCACCTGGTCAGTTACCAGGAACACTCAGTCAGGGACTGAGAGAGCCATTCTGACAAGCAAGTCAGATGTAAGGGCTGAACCATTCTGTTCATGGATAAAGTATTTAGTTCCTTCCATGTCATATGTGAGTGTTGGCCATTCTGTCAAGAAGGACAGATGTAAGGGCAACTGCCACTCTCTAGGAGAGTGGAGGCACCTGGTCCGTTACCAGGTAGCTCAGTCAGGGACTGGGGGCCGTTCTGACGAGGGTGTAGGATTCAGTTCCTACCAGGTCACATGTGAGTGCACAAATATTTCATCACTATGGTAGGATGAGTTCCGGCCTGGGTGAGAGTCGTTCATCATTGTGGTAGGATGTGTTCCGTCCTGGGTGAATGTGTGGAAAGCTTTCATCATTGTGGTAGGATGAGTTCCGGCCTGGGTGAGAGTCATTCATCACTGTGGTAGGATGTGTTCCCGCCTGGATGGATGTGCCATTCTGACAAGTAGGTCAGATATAAGTGCAGATCCATTTCACAGATGTTAGTGATGTGATGTCCTATCATGCTGGTGAATGTGAGTGCTGGGCCTTTCTGATATGATTGTAGTTTACTACATGATCAGATGTGAGTGCTGGGCATGACTTTCTGATGAGTAGGTTAGATTTAAGTGTTGGGCGTGCCTTTCTGATGAGCAGGTCAGATATAAGTGCTGGGCAAAGACCTACCTGGTGGCTAGGCCTACAACCAGCATGAAAAAGGGCTGGCTCTGTAGAACTTCCCATGATAAGATTAGTACACACATGATGATGACCAGAGATGATCCAGATCAAGCTATGTTCCAGATCCAGTTATGATGACTCCGAGAGATCTAGATCGAGTGATGATCTAGATCCAGTAGTGATGATCCAGATCGAGAAATGATCCAGATCCAGATCCAGATCGAGTGATGATCCAGATCCAGTCCAGTGATGATGATCCAGATCGAGTGATGATCCAGATCCAGTGATGACGTTCTATGATGATCCAGATCAAGAGATGATCCAGATCCAATGATGAAGATGACTTGAAGACGAAGATGATCCAGTTGATACAAAGAAGAAAACCAGCGCTGAAAATTGTGTCGAAAGAATACCTTCCTAGTTAAGAGGGAGTGTTGATGTATTTGTAACTTCGGAATGTATTCTTCTATGTATCTTGTATATTGTAACCCGATGTTTATTCTAGGATGTTTCTATTATGTATTTGAGTCATATTGTCATGCCCCGATGTTCCGATCGGGAGGATGAATAATGTAAACAAGTCTTGTCAAGTCATTGTGGAAGTCCCCACAGTTTTGGGGCACTAGGGTTATTATACACTCATTAAGGTGTAGGCTCTAGTAAGTAATTGTTAACTTGGGCCGACATGATTAAGTGCACTTCAAGTGAACGGAAGAATATAAATAGAGAGTGAGAGTCTCTCTATTTATCACTTGTACTACACATCACTCACTCACTCAAGTGTGGCGCATTAGTGAGGAAGGAAATACTGGGGCTAGACAGAAGAAGAAGACTACTGCTATCGGGAGTGCATATTACTATTTTTTCGGGTCTTACATCTTGTGGTGATTCTATCTTTGAGGAAGTTGCAGGTTTTTCTCCATTTATGGTTTCCCCGAGGAAAACTCTTTGTGTCTCTTGTCTCTTGTGATGTGCTTATGTTTTATTGCTATGCTTGTTATTCTCTCAGTGAAAAGATCCTAAGATCATAATGCTTGCTTATATGATGAAAAAATAACAGGATCCACTCACATTCATGGTTTTATTTGGTTGGAAAATGCACCAAATATGGACACGTTAGATTGGGAAGACGATGTTGCAGTTGAAGCTGCAAAAAAAAATTTGACACACCTGTGACAGCTTGGTATCCTCATAATTCCCAGTTGTCCACATCTGAGTCACACCATTCTACTACAAATGATCCATGCAATCTTGCATCACCATCAATATTTGCATCAAAATACTCAGTTGACTATGAAGAACTTGTCAATTTTGTTCAAAGGCACAGCAAATGTTCAGAGTCAACTTGCCTTTGCAAAAAAAGAACATCTCTTCAATGTCGCTATGGTTTTCCATATGAGCTGCAAGTTACTTTTTCGTTATTCATTGATCCAAATGGACATAAAACCTACAATCCTGCAAGAAATGATCCTCTTCTAAATATTCACAACCCTACCATGCTTTCAATATGGAGGGATAATGTTGATTGCCAACCTATTCTTTGTAAACATGTTGTCCTCAAATACATTTCAAAGTATGCATAAAAAGTAGAGCCAAAATCAGAAACCTATCATGCCATTCTGTCTCGACTTGCACATGCTACACCAAGTGAGAGCCCCATTCTTCAGCCAATCAAACAATTTCTTGCACAAATAGTTGCAGAAAGAGACATTAGTGCACAAGAAACGTGTCACATGCTGCAAAAACGTTTTCTTGTTCTTTGTAGCCATCACTTCTTTTCCTAAATGTGAGCCAAACTGTCTTCCGCCGTGTTTCTAATGACACTAATAAAACCCCTGCAACGCCCCCCTTCATTTTTTCTTACATGCAAAGACCCATTGCTCTTGAGCATCTAACTCTACTTGAAGCTGCTCGTTGTTGGTCTTTCTCTCCTAATAGGAAAAAAATCCATGGAAACAAAATTTGTGTGACAAAATTGTTAGAGTCTATCCACATTTCACTTCCATTCCTCCCTCTGATTCTTCATCTCTTGAACCATTTTGTTGGTGTGAACTTCTTCTATACAAACCTTTTCGTTCTATCCCTCGTGACTTTGGAACCACAACTTCTGAAATTATTTCTCATTGGCATCATATTAAAGGCACATATGTTGCGTGGCATATTGAACGTACAGAAGAAGAACCCTCTATACCTCTATCCGATGGTTCAAAATTTGATGCTATTACGTTTATGTTGTCCCATACCATGGATGAATGGGAACTTCTATCTCAAATGAGACTAGGTAATAACATCCAAGTTAATGACCTTGAAATGCTTGGCCATCGTGAATTTGACAAAAATCACAATTGGTCACATAACAATATATGCACCCAATTGCATGAGACATCAACATCATTCATTGAGGTCAAACGCTTGTCCATTCAACTACATGAAGATATCTCGTGCTTCTCCAATTATCCCCATTCCTTGTCTCCCACACAATGCATAGCCTTTGATCTTGTCATGTCCCATTTCAGTAACAGTACATATGCTCAACCGCTAAAACTGGTAATTCAAGGTACTGCAGGAAACAAAAAATCTTACCTCATATCTTGCCTCAACTTTGCACTTCAAACTGCATCTGAACAAAATGCCTGCCCACTTCTTCTCCTTGCTCCAACTGGTGTTGTTGCTTTTAACATACATGCATCTACAATACATTCTACTCTTTGAATACCCATTGGTGAAATGCACCCTCTTGAAGGCCAATCCCTTTAAAAATTTCAAGAAGAACTTCGCCATATTCGCTATATTCTCATAGATGAAATGAGCTTTATTGGTCCAAAAATGTTGACTCAAATTGATGCACGCTTACGTCAAGATTTCCCCTTGCAATATACAATCCCATTTGGTGGTTGTTCCATAATTCTTCTTAGTGACTTTGGACAATTACCTCTTGTAAAAGACATCCCCATGTATGCAGGCTCATCTGTTGGAACTGCTCTTTGGCGTACATTTGATAGGATGGAAATGCAACACCAACTGTTGAATATTGGACACTCCTAATGACAAGAACAACCTCATGCCTTTCATTTGTTGAAAATTCTTCATTTGAACAATCTATCCATTTGTATCCCACAAATAGCTCTGATGCACTATAAAACAACCACATGTTGAAATAGCTTAATATGCCAATTGCACATTGCTTTGCAGAACAACGGAACCAAAATGCCCATCAATCCATTGATGATGAACAACTGCCATTAAAGGTCCTTCTTGTTGTTGGTCAACAAGTCATGTTAACTGCTAATTTATGGGTTCAAGCAGGACTTGTTAACGGCTCACTTGGGAAATTCATTCATATTGTCTACAAGTCAAAAACCTCCTACCTTGCCATCATTTGTTGTTGTCGAATTTGTACATTACAAAGGACCCTTATGGGATTATTCTAATCCTACTTATGTTCCAATATCTCCAATAAAAAGAGGATCCCATAGACAAATACCACTTCGAATGGCATGGGGTTTAACAATTCATAAAGCCCAAGGTATGACCCTAAAAAATGTAACAATAGATATTGGAAACATTGACAGACAAGGGCTTACATTCACTGCAATGTCAAGAGTTACATCTATTTCAGGCCTACGCATTTCTCCACCTTTCTCTTTTTCTAGATACTCTCGAATGCAAGGCAATTGATATGTTGAACATAGAAAACAAGAGGAAAGCTTACTTGCTTCAAAGTCTTTAAAACCACCTTCTACTTGAATCTCCTCATTGTCTGTTGTATAGATGTACTATTTTTATTTGGTCACTTGTTTATGTAAAATATGTATTGTTTTTTTGACTTGATAGTGAATTCAACAATATACATATATACTTCATTACATTTTTTATTATTTATTTATTTCTGGTTTGTAAATAAATTAATTACTGAATCTCAGTTAATCAATGAAAATTAATTAAAAATGAAACAGAATTAAGGCATTCAAGATAACCTGCAAGCGCTCAAGTTAGTTGAAAAACCAACTTATAAGCTTTGAAACTTTTACTGCTAAACCATTCACAAAAATAGATAAAGACAGTTCATAAAATAAATTTCATGAGACTTTATCAATGCATTTAGAAATAACAGAGATAAATCAAAGTTAAAAAAAACACATTAATTGATTGCAAATGAATCACAGTATTATCTGATCATTTGGAACAGAGAGACCAACATCTGTCAAAGAAATTTAATAGATAAGTACAAGAGATATGGAACTGTAACATTGTTTTTATTCAGGAATTCATTCAATAAATTACACAAAACCTTTACAAAGACAGAAGTATTGTTCGATCCCTTGCATCAGTCTCCCCTCTCCAAAAGTTCCAAAGGCCTCATACATTAGAGATCATCACTTAAATAATTATTACAATCAAAGGAATTCCCCCTAAAGGGGATCAAAACTAACAAAGCTAATATCCTAAGAAATCTCTCCAAATCTTCCAAATTCGTAGCAGCTTTTCAATATCGAGGTAATTGGCAGATTCAATGCTAACTTGAGCATTACACCTATGATATTCAAGCCCATTCTTTGCCAATTTATGCCATAATCGGATGAAGATATGAATCTTCCCTTCCATTACGAATGGATGCTTGATCAACCGCTCCAGATCATGTATACTGATGCAATCAAGTCCCTTGATTTTCTCCTCTTCTTCATCCCTGCGTTGTTCAACTTGCTCGATCACCAACCCGGGCGGACAAGATTTTTCAATAAGGACCATGGTAGGAAAAGACAAGTCAATCATGATATTATCAACTGCATACCAACTCTTGCCACAAATAGCTTGTGCTCTTTTAATAGATTCACCTACTGTTTCTTCGAGGTCTTCCCAAGTTCTCATAATAGCTAGGCTTATCTTTCATATATCTTTTCCAATCAACCACTTCATCATAGGCCTTAGAAGCCTGTTTTCTCTTCTCCACCAAGTCTTCTTGAACAACAGACATTTTATCAAACACTGTGTGAGTTTCAAAGATATTATCTAAAGTTTTGAATAACTCACAGACCAAATAATAGTGTTCCCTGTTGATTCTGATAGCAAGTTCTTTGAATTCTTCCTTTGAAAATTTAGAAAATGAGGATGAAGCTACACTTGCAGTTGCATCTTCAATCTCTTTTACCAACAATTTAACCTTCTCAGCCAGAGTGACATTAACAGTCCTTTCCCTTTGCAGTTCTCTGCTGAGGGAAACATTCATCTCTTGAAGTTCATCACACTTGTTCTCATGTTGCCTTTTAAGCTGCACTAGTTCCCCTTTTAGTCTAATAATTTATGCTTTCTACTTATCAAACTCCCGGTTCAAAGTGTTCATAGCATCAAAGTTGGCTCCTGTAAAATCCCCTAAGACAGATGCAGCATCAGTGGAATATGCCTGTGAATCACTTGATCACTAAGTCTACACCACCTTACTTACAACAGACATATCCATATCACCCTGGTCCCGGTCGCTTTTCCTACCTTTCCTCACCACTGATCTATCAGTTTTGTTGTACTGATATTCTCCTAGAGATACCACAAAATCTTCATTGAATTCTTCCCTTACCTCATTAATGGGGGGGTATACTGATGCCAGTGGATATCAGGGAAGTAGTTTGAGTTGTGGTGACATAAGGGATAGTCATAGTAACATGGGAAGTAGATGGAGAACGATTCATATTCTGAGAAGGAATGGCTTCAGGAGCTGAGGGGATGTTAGGAAATGTAGTCTCAACTGATGAAACTTGCATAGTAGAGATATTGGATGGTGATGATGAGACTGCTGAAGTTTCCTCAGCTACCGATAAATACACTGAACTGATTGAAGGCATATGCAATGGAGTCTTGACAACTGTAGATACGTCAGATGTAGGAATAGGTATATCTATAGAAATAGATATCATAGATTCAGGTAGACATCTAGCATCCTTATAAAGTTGATTCATGAAAGGTGTTACATAAGAACCATCGGATAATGCTATTATAGATGAAATAAGTATAGAAGAAGAGGGAGAAGAGTGACTTGAAGGTTGAGATGGAGGAAGAGAGGATGAAAGATTATCATTGCTACCATTGGTGAGATTTTGCAAATCATTACCTGTATCAACAGTAATAGGCACAGGAGAACTTCTTCCCTCCTCTTCCTCTGAATGAGTTAGGTCAATAGTAGGAACATGAATGGATATATTTATCTTCTTAACAAGTTTCCCCTCAACCTGATTCTTTTCAGGTTGAGTCTTTCCAACCACAGTAGCTACCTAGACAGTTTTAGCTACCTGAGATGTTGCAACTTCTTGGGTATCTAGTGTTGAAGTCAACCTATTCAGTGTCTATTTTATCTGCTCTGAAGTCTGCAAATATTCTTTAACCTGTTGTTCCATAGATGTCTGGGGAATTTCTGTCATGGGGGCTTTCACTTTCCAAGCCCGAGCTGGTTTCTACATATGTAGTTTTAGATGCCAGAGCCTCTTTTCAATGCAGCTCGAGCTTCCTTTTCTTCTTTGTATTTTGTCATCCTTTCCAAGATGTCCAATTCCATAGACCTGAAATGTTTTACCTTGTCCCTGATCTCTTTTTGGTACTGCAGAATATGGATTTTCTCTTCTTTGCTTTTCGCCCTTGCTAAAACTTCAGAAAATGTATCCACTCCCTGATAAATAAAATCATCAAGAGTTTCCTCATGAACATAACCGGATTTAAAATGATTTTTCTTTAGGTGTAAACCAACAATGCCTTTAGGATCATGTTGTCTTTTGCATGCAAAACCAAGTTTAAGTGACATGATATGGTCACTTAGCTCCAATGCTCAGGTAGAAGAGGGAACGCTCAAGGATCCAAGTGTAATAGGAAACCTGGGCCAAACTTTTCTCTTTGGTGCAACACATTTCTTGTAGATTCCTTCTGTAACTGTCTGAAATGAGATCTCTTCTAAGACCAACCTATCTGGGATGACTTTAGGCAACATGTGAGCTGCGTTACCACCATAAACCCTGAAGTAGGTGAAAGATTCACCCACATACCAGTCTCCCATTGTGGCTCTGAGAGCTTTTGCTTTTGGTGAGAAAGCAGGGGTTTCTTTGTTGAAAATCAAAAAATATACTCAGCCAAGGAAAATTTCACATATATCATAAAACCTAACCACATAGTTGCCATCCCAAAGCTCAGAATGATAAATATGTACAGGACGGGCTGGCAATTCCCAACTCCATCCCAAATTAGGGTAACAAAAATCAGCACAGAAACATCCACAATGAAGGCAATGAGATAAAAGTTGGGCCCTTTCTTAGCAGTGGCTTTCTAGAACTCTTGAATAGTGTTTTTAAGTTCCGGTGATAGAATTGACACCCAAGGGAAAGCTTCACCTATGGTAATAATGTGATGAGCGATGGGAGCCCATTCCTCTTTGAAGAATGAACAGTTGGGAAGGCCATAAAGCCTGCACAACATCGTGACTAACAGGGAATAAGGTTCTTTGAACCACTTGACATGGTATAATTGGTCTTTCCTCTTGGAAAATTTACGGGGTTCAGTCATCCAAGATTTAAGCATTTGGAAATTGAATTTGGATTTGGCAATGTTAACAAAATCTACATCTACAAGTTGGGTATAAGGTTTAAGAGCATAAATCCTAACAAAAGTTTCTAAGCGGAAATTGGCTAGATGAGACCTGGTACTAGTATTGAAAGAACGGTCTTTCACATTGGCGTGGTCAATAATCCATCGCACAACATTGTTATAAGGTAGGATGGTTGGTCTGGCAGCAATCATATGCAAGCCATAATCTCTAATTCTCTCATAAACCTTTTGGTCACTCTGGAAATCTGAGAGGTCATTGTTACCAAAAATTGAGTAAACCTTGGACCAATCTAAATGATAAGTTTCAGTGACACGGCTGCTAGTATCAGAAAAGACACCGAAGTTCGGGTCTATGGTGAACATATCCTTCTGGAGATTTTTAATCCTGGGGATTCTAGGGGTTTTGGATGTCGCCATGTGTCATTTTTTGAATATTTATACTAGAAGTTAAAAACGGAATTATACAGTAAGCACAGTAATCAATTCAAAATGTGATACAGCAACCTGGTAACCAACCTGAAACTGCAGTAATCACTGTTGGAGTCATGTGGTAAAATCTCGAGGTAAAAATCACAAAGCAGAGCGAATTACAATAGTAAAAATAGTGAAAACTTGTAAATCAAAAGTATCATATTTATAATTCCTGAGAAATAATAGAGACCATCAGATGAGGGTAAAAAGAAAAAGAACGGTCATGATCAGCTTTGCGGGATGTGAGATCAAAAGAAAATTTGCATGTTTATTAATTGTTCTGCAACTCGCATTCTGCAACTTGCAGGTTGCGGGATGTGGGAACAAAAAAAGTACAAACTTTATTCAATTAGCTCCGCAACCCGCATTCCGCATTTTGCGGGATGCTGGTTGCGGGAAAACACAAAGCAAACGGAAATAATAGGAACTCCGCAAACCGCATTCCACACATTGCGGGATGCGGGATGCAGGTTGATTAAAATTAACACATATAAAAACTCTCTCGCACCCCGCATTTGTGGGATGCGGGATGCGGGTTTGAAAAAAAAATATCAAATGAAAGGTTTCTCGCACTCCGCAAGTTGTGGATTTGCGGGATGTTAAAACAATCCAAACAAAAATTCATCTTCTGCATTCAAAATTTGGGCTCCTGTGTCATAATGACATGGGATCTGTTGTACTTACAACAAGACCTCACATAGTCATGTACAGGCCATTTTATTTAAATCATTGCACCAAGTTACCCGTGTCAATTGCTTTAAAATATCCAAGTAACATGTATAACATGAAAATTTGATGTCCCGTGTCTATTATCAAGTCAAAAGACAAACCAAAGGAAAAGAAATCCACCCAAATCCATGTTCACCAGATCAAGAGGTTTGCAGTTCAGTTTGTATATATCTTTTAATTCTCAACGGATTCTAAGCTGGATGAGATCGGTTAAAATGAATCTGTGCTACTTGTGAACTTAGAAAACTACTATGCTAGGTATACTTCATATTATTTCATGATGAGGTATATATATATATTAATTAAAAGTAATTAAATAATAACTAAACTTGAATAATAATAAAATTAGATATAAATATGTGGAAATTTCATAAACTCTTAAAAAAAATCAATCTCATTATTTAGAATACTTTGAAAAAATTATAATGCATGAGCATGTGGGAATTTCATAAACTTTAAAAAATAAATCAATCACATTATTTAGAATAATTAAAAACAATTGAAATGGTTTTATTACAACAGTTTTACTGATATTTGTAATGATATTTTAAAGACAGTCTATGTCACCGGTGATTATGACCTTCCATCTTCCATCCATACACAGTTGAAAGGAAGGGACAAAATCCCGTGAGAGCATGTCATTTAAAACATATAGAATAAAAAATTGAATTGAATAAAAGACTCAGATGGATTTTTATAAATTAACAAATTAACATATGTATTATCGAATTTAATCTGTAATTATTTGCAGAAATAGATACAGATTTTCATAAAATACGCTCTATTAAAAGCTTATCAGTACATGAGTCACTAACAAGGCTATGAATAAATGTACTAATTGATCCCAAAATACTAACCGTAATATTGAATCGTTTGAAACAAGAAAACTCATTATTCATTAAGGAAACTTAATCAAATAAACAAAAAGAGACATGAAAGAATATCATTACTGTATTAAATAGATTTGCACAAAATTATAAAACCTCAATTAAACGGAGGTATTTCCAAAGTCTTGTCCAGATTTTTTCCTTCCAAAACGTCGTTATTACATGTGAAACCCACCCTTTAAATAATTATTACAAAAAGTAGATTTCCATCAAATTCAGATTGACAAATTTAAATAAGACTAATATCCAAGGAAATCCCGCCATCTGCTCCAAATCCCTAGCAATTCCTCAATGTTGGGATAGTTAGTTGATTCAAAACCAAGTTGAACATCACATCTATAATTCTCCATTTCGTTTTTAGCTAACTTATGCCATATGCGGATGTAAATGTGGACCTTGCCCTCAATAGCCAACGGTTGTCTGATTAAGCGATCGACATCCTCAATTGTTATATGATTGATTGAGCCCTTGGATTTTCTCCCTTGCTTCATCTCTCTACCGTTCAACCTGCTCGATCATCAATTTTGGAGGACAGGCATTTTCAATAAGATTTATTGTGGGAACAGGCAAATCCTCCATGATACTGTCAACAGCATACCATCTTCTTCCACACACAGCTTGTGCCTTTTTTATAGTCTCATCGACCATCTCATTAAGATCAAGCCAAGCACGGAGTACTGTTCTGACTTTCTTTAGCTGAAAGCTGCTGAGGATGATAATTTTTTCTGGTTTGTCCTTCCTGTAGCTTTGCCAGTCTACAATCTCATCCAAAGCCTTTGAAGTTTTTTCCCTGTTTTCCACATCATCTTCATGTACAAAGGCCATCTGACCAAAAGAAATATACGTTTCAAAAATATCATTTAAACTGTGAAACAACTCAGTTATTAACTCATAATGGTCCTCATTTATCTTGATAGCCAACTGCTTAAATTCTTCTTGTGAAAAACTGGAGAACAAAGAGGAAGCTGCACTTGTAGTTGCACCTTCACATTTCTTTTCAAGTGAAGCTATCCTCTGTGTAAAGGCAACATTTGAAATCTTCTCATTTTGCAGCCCAACCTGAAGAAAGGCACTTTTGACCTATAGTTCATTGTACTTATCCTCATATGTCTTCATAAGATCAGCAACATGAGCCTCATGTTCCCTTTTACTCTTCTCAAGTTCTTCCTACAACTGGGTTATCTCTTATTTCCTCCTGTCAAACTCCCTATTTAAATTGCTAACAGCATGGATATTGGAACCTATGAATGCACCCAAAGAAGCAGTTGTATCTACTGCATCTACCTGTGGGTCACCGGACTGCTGAGTCCAAAGTATTTGCTCAAAAATAGATACTTCCATCCCACTTTGATCCCTACCCCTCTTTTTTCCCTTTCTGATCATTGATTTATCAGGTTTGCTATAATAATATTCTCCAAGAGAGACAATGATCTCTTCATCTAATTCATCTCTTAGATCAGTGGAGCCAGATGTGCTAATCACTATAGACACCAAAGAGGATGTTTGAGTAATGATAGGAGAGGGCATGGTCATGGTAATGTGAGTACTCAAAGGAGATATGTTTTGAACATGGGTTATTTCAGACATTGAAGACAAGAGTAGTGTTGAATATTTGAAAGATGGAAAATGCAAATTGACAGCTGCAAGTGGTGACGAACACAGTAAATCCTCTTCAGTACTAGATGATGTTGACAAAGTAACTAAGGGTACATGTACAGGAATCTTGAAAATTGGTGCATGCAAATTGCTTTGAACAAGGAATATTTCAAGGATAGAAGAGAGCAGTGCAGTTGAAGATTTCGAAGATGACAAGTGGAGATTGAGAGCTGAAAGTGGTGGAGAAGACACCAACAACTTTTCAGTACTAGATAATGTTGATTGAGTAACTGCTGATATCTCTAGGGGAATCTTCACAATTGGTGCTTCTGAAATGTTTTGAACAGAATCTATTTGAACAATTGAAGACGAGAGTGGGGTTGAAGATTCGGAAGATGGAAAGTGGAGATTGACAGATGAAAGTGGTGAAAAAGACTCCAAAAGATTTTCACTACGAGACAATCTTGACAGAGTAATTGACAGTAGGTGTAAGGGAATCTTGAAATTTGATGCTTCTGAAATAACAGGTAGTGAAATGGAGATTCGCACAATATCAGATGTGACATATTTAGGTGTAGATATCAAATCCTGATACAATTCAGACAGTGCAGGTGATATGTGTCCTCCTGCAGGCAAGGTAGATAAAGTATGGATGGATGAAAGGAGAAATGTTGAATATGAACACATAGACACAGACGAAGATTGTGAAACTGTAGAAATAGGTATAGAATATTTCTTACCGTCACCATCTAACAAATATTTTAATGATTGCAAATATTAATCCACCTCTTTAGTGACAGGTGCAGAGGCTATCACCTCTTCTTCTAAATTTGAATCAACCAAATCGATAATAGGACCTATGGAGGAAGAAGCTTTCACCTTCAATATTTTGAATGGTTTTTTTTCAACTACTTCTTCAGTATCACTTGGTTGATTGACTGTAGCAATCACTGGGATATCGGTAACAGTCACACAAGCTGAAACTGCTTGAGTATTCAGCACAAAGGTCATTATTGCTAGCTTCTATTTCGACTGTGTTGACGTAATTATTAAGGCTTTGACCTACTCCCTAACTGGTACCTCTGGAAGGTCTTCCATTAGACCTTTCCCTTGTCTCCATTGGTAAAAATTGCCACTGATGAATTCTTCATTGCTTCAGCTTCCTTTTGTTCTCTGTCCTTTTTTACTTTCTCCAATACATCAATCTGCAGCGCCCTGTAACACCGAATCCTCTCTTTCAGTTCATTTTGATGCTACAAGATGTGGGCTTCCTCATCCTTGCTTTTGGCTCTCTCCAACACTTCAGAAAATGTACTAACACCCTGATAAATAGATTCGTCGGGAATTTCCTCATGCACATAATTAATTTTGATATGATATTGCTTAAAGTGGGCATTGAGGCATCCCTTGGGATTGTGTTTTCTTTTGGTGGCAAAACCAAGCTTCAAAGATTGTATCTGTTCACCTAATACTCCATCCCAAGTTGAAGTTGGAATAACCAACGATCCAAGGTGCAAAGGGAATTTGGGCCAACCATTTTTCTTAGGGCCAATCAGCTTCCTATAAACCCCATCATTGACAGTTTGGAAAGCCACTTCTTCTAGAACCAACCTATCAGGGACAATTCTGGGAAGCATATGAACAGTGTTGCTACCCCAAATTCTGATGTACAAAAAATTCTCGCCAACATACCAGTCACCCATTGTACCAATCAAACCTGTGACTTCAGGTGAAAATGCAGGAGCTTCCTTCTTGAATATTAAAAAATAGATGGTGCCAAGGAAGTGTTGACATATATCATAGAACCTGGGTGCATAGTTAGTATCCCACAATTCTGAATAATAAATGGGCACCGGAGGAGCCGAAAAACTCCACTTCCATCCCAAATTAGGATATTCGAACTCAGTGCACAATATATCATAAATGAAGGTTGAAAAGAAGAAATTGGGTTTCTTTATAGCAGTGGCCTTCTGGTACTCTTGGATAGAAATTTTGATTTCTAGCAACAACATGGATGCCCACGGGAAAGAATTGCCAGTTGCTAAAACATGATGAGCTACCGGAGCCCATTCAGTCTTGAACACAGAACAATTAGGAAGGCCATACAGTCTGCATAACATAGCTGCGAATAAGGAATAAGGTTCTTTGAACCAGTTAACAGGGTAAAGCTCGTCAGACCTCTTCGAGAATTTACTAACTTGGTGCATCCATGATTTTAACATTTCTTCGAAATTGAACCTACTTTTGGAGGTTTGTGCAAGCTATGTAGTAAGGGGTTGTCCTGCCGGTTTAAGGGCATAAGCCTTCATAAATACCTAGGGACGGAAATTGGCTATCTCTAACCCTCTATTATCGTTCAAACAATGGTATTTCGGGTCCGCATGTTCTACTATCCATTTGACCACGTCATTGTACGAGAGGATAGCAGGTCTAGCAACAAGAGAATGAAGTCTAGAATCCCTAATTCTTTCGTAGGCCAACTGGTTGTCTTGAATATTAGAAAATTTGTCATTGTCAAAAATTTCATAAACCCTAGACCATTCAGGTTTCTGTGATTCTGCCACTAGTATCTGAAAATACCAAAGTTCGGATCCTTGGTGAACATATCCTTTTCCAGGTTTTTGCAACGAGTAGATCTTACCATTGTTGCAAATTGGAAAAACTGTGTTTAAAAGAAAAAACAACGAGAAGCAAAAATTAAAACTAATTCAGGATTGACTACAATAATAAATTGAATGAATAAATGACCAAAATACTAACCTGTAATCGATCTAGACTGTGATAAAATTGCCTGGTAAAATTTACGCAGAGCAATAATTCACACAGATAAAATTCACGTACTGCAGTAATTCGCAACAGTAAAAAAGTGGTAAATAAATTGTAAAAGACCAGGCTATATATATATATTTTTTACACGCGTCAAGTCAGGAAAGCAGGATTAAAACAAATGGATGGTCGAGATTAAACCTGGCGGGATGTGGTTTCATAACGAGATATTGCAAATATTTTTTCATTCTGCATTTCTCGAGTTGCGAATTGTGGCATCTTGCAATTTACCGCGAACACAAAATACATCAGGATCAGCTTTGCGGGATGCGGGATCAAAAAAAAAATTGCAAGTTTATTAATTGTTCCGCAACCCGCATTCCACAACTTGTGGGTTGTGGGATGCAGGAACACAAAATAGTACAAACTTGATTCAATTATCTCCGCAGCCCGCAATTCCGCATTTTGCGGGTTGTGGGTTGCAAGCAGACACAAACCAAATGAAAAGTAATAGGAACTCCGCAACCCGCATTCCGCACATTGTGGGATACGGGATGCAGGTTGATTAAAATTAACACATATAAAAACTCTCCCGCACCCCGCATTTGTGGGATGCAGGTTTGAAAAATGAAATATCAAATGAAAGGTTTGCCCCACTCTGCAAGTTGCGGATTTGCGGGTTGCGGGATGTTAAAACAATCCAAACAAAAATTCATCATTCTGCATTCAAAACAAAGAAATCAAACATAAATTTTTTGAAATTGGGTAAGTTAAGGTATCTCAATAATCAAATAAAATCCTAATAAAACCCTTTAAGATTTACGAAGAGTCTTACCAACTAATCTTTGTATGTAAAATTTGGGCTCCTGTGTCATAATGACATGGGATCTGTTGTACTTACACATTGGTAATTCTAGAACAGACACATTGGTAAGTTTTAAAGTTTTATAACCCCTGCTTGTAACATATTTAATGAACAAACACCTCCATAATAACTACCCACCTAATGATAGTCTTTAAAAAAAAAATGCCAACAGTTGTAATCATTTTTAACTGTTTCATACAACATTAAAAGGGGGTTAAACCTACCACTAATAAAACTTGAAATAATAACCATTCTTCTCTTAATTACTAACAAAAACACGCTAATTAAACAAACAGAGTTTGAAATAATTTCTTAAACGAACTCATTGAGAGTCACTAAGGTTTGGTTCACATAATTGCTTTAAAATATTCTTTCAAAGATTTGGATCGAGAGTCCAAATGATCCTGAATTGTAATTGAATTATTAACAATGTAAAAGGACTCGTAGTTTAACCATAGACTATTAAGATTGCTCTCATAAGCAAGCACTTTTTTCAAATAGATTAACTATAAATTAAGCACAACTATAGAAATAAACAGACCTTAACCAACTGACATTGTTAATAAGATTTTTAATATTAAGCGTTCAAAATCTTCTAAAATATAATAATTATAATGATTTTGCATCTCTGTTAACATAAAATTACAGAAATTTATAGCGTTGACCACTCGTCTGTCTATTGAATCAGTTCATCTGCTCCCCTGGTTGTGTGCAAATGAAAATGGAAGAGCCATTACTAAAACAAATAAAACTTGAAATAATTAAACAAATAGACCTTGAAATAATTTCTTAAACGAATTAATTGAGAGTCACTAAAGTTTGTATCAGAGAATTGCTTTAACAAATGCTTTCATAGCTTGGGTTGTTAGTTAAATTGGTTACATAAAGTAAATTATGATTGTTACAGCAAATTTTACCACACATGGTGGATCACACCTTTATTGCCTTCCCTGTCCCTCTACGGACTCTTTAGACCCCATGGACCATTTTTGTACCTTTGATGTTTCCAAGATCATCCCTAAAAACATGCATTATTTACCATACGCGACTTTTAAACTTATTCTTGCGTATGTACGTGGATATGACCCTAAAACTCATGTACATCGGGATGTGTGCAAAAGGCCAAATAGTTTTGGAGTTTTCCTTGATGTGGATCCGAGTCACTTGTCTCTTGGCCTTCCATATGCCTTGCGATCACTCGGATTTGACCTTTCATTACCCCATTGAAGCACTATATAAAGAACCCTTTGGATAAATTGAAGAGGGAGGAATTGAAGAGCAAGAAAACTATAGTCCATTGTTGTCAAAGCTTATACTTAAGTCTGCATCCCTTTGTCCATTGGAGCACTTTGTGTTCTTCCCAAGCTTGCCTTTTCTTGTGAGCTTGCTATCGAGAGATGGAGGAATGAAGTGGTGGAGGCCCAGGTGGAGGACTCAGTTTCCCTGGTTCGCAGACATGCCAACAGAGGTTGTCACTATTGTAATCTCTGATTTATATTAATACAAATATCTTTTCATGTCCAATAATATGTATTTAAATGAGTATTGAATCCATGGATGCTTTTAAATGCTTATATGTTATTGATTATATATGCTAGAGGAGATCTAACACCATTATATAGCATGCTTGTCTTGTTTGCTGAATGTTGAGAGAGCAAATTGCTAATATAAGCGAGAGTGGAAAAGCTCAATGGGGATCTACATCAACCATCCGAAATAAGGTATATTTCGAGATCCTTTAGTGTTAGATATTTGGTTTCTCTTGCATATGGGAAGGGATTGATTTTTGCGGTTACTCTATCTGTTGTGGTACCCCAAGCCATAGGAAGTTTTCTCTGTAACAGAATTGGCGACCATATTGGGGAGTTCCTAGTCATTTTCTTTGGGGGTTTTATCGGCATTCAATGTTCTTGAATTGCTCTGATTTCTCTGTTTCTGAGTCGGATCTGGGGGCATGTTTTCCTGGTAGTGTCTGATAGGAGTAAATTTTATCTCAGCTTGTCTGTTTACCTTATTTTTATTTCTTTTTCTTCTTGTACGCAAGTTTTGTCTTCACAGTCGCATGTACACCCGATTTTTATTGGGATATCCGCATATATATGTGGGTTTTCTGCACATAGTCGTCTATGCCCTGAATTTTACCTTTTTGGGGAAGATTAAGTGTTGTTGGGTGAGTTTGAATGATTGCTGAGTCTTCTTGGATGCTTCTAGAGTCTGTATACACCTCTGTTTCTAACCAGAGACGCTTTTTAGTTTGAATTTTTTTAGAATGTTCTTGTCATTGCATTTTCTATTTTTTGTTTTGGGATTAGTGCATTAGGTCTCTTTTACCTTAGTGCTCTATTTCGGTGTTGTCTAATAGTGCTTGCAGAGTCTAGGGCTGGTAGAGTCATTATTTTTCTTTATTATCTCATTTTAATTCAAAAAATACAAAAACATTTGCTTTTTGCATCATTATGCATTGTTGCATTTTGCATTTTGCATGGTACTTGCATTAGGCTTGCTTGGAAAAGTATTAGTCAGGTCTTCATATAGGAATGATTGCATCTTCATTTGAAGGAAAATTTTGCACTTCACGTACTAGCATACCCCGTTTTTCATTTGACACAGTGCATTTGCATTGATTGTTAGGTGTGCATTTTACTTCTTGTTGCGTCATAACATCATTAGTTGCACGACCATTTACCCTTTTTTTGTAATAAGCCAATTTAAAATCAACGCATAATAAAATGAATTTCACTCTTTTATTTTATAAGGTGCACCAACAAGATTAGGTTTTAGGGTCTTAGAATAGTTCATTGTGAGTAAATTCTCCAAGACCACTAAACGGAACATTTATGTGTCTGTCCAGGTGAGAGTGTGAAATTCCTTTATATAATTAGTGTTTCTCAGGATCCTCCTCTTACAAGGGAGTTAAGCACGAGGCAGTGTGAGCGGTTATTGACTGGGATGACCTCTGGTCATAACTGAGTAGCACCGGAGATATTTCCAGTTTTGTATTTGTATCTGGGGGCTCTTTCGAGAGATTCGAGCTTTGCTACCCTGCCCATACGGTCAATATTGCATGTGAATGTTCGCGTGAGCATTGATTATATTGAGGTGACCTTAGTTGCCTTACCTAGGTTATCGAGGGGGTACTTCGCAAAGATTATTCTGCAGGTGTCCTGGCTAGGTAGGGGTCGGACAGCACAGTCGCTATATGCGTTGAAGCTGAGGGCCACTATAATTAGTTACGAACCTACGCTTGTTGTGTATGGGAGTCTCAAGCCTCTCCTAGGCCAAACATACCTGCTTCATTCGAGAGCTCATGTATCCTACTCTTGTTTGCTTGTGATTTGGATTTACATTGTATAGGTGTATGCTCTGTGCACGCTAGTTTGCTTAGGGTTTGCGTAATTAGATAGAGTCTTTTTCATTTTTTGAGTCATTGTGGATTTGGGCACAGCACTTCATCGTTCTCGTCGTTTAGCATGACTTCCTCCTTCCACATCTCCTCCTCCTTTGGGAGAGAGAAACAGACAGTTCGGGTGGACTACTTCTCACATTAATTCACACACGATGGCAGATCACGAGGATGAGATTCCTGAGATGTCTTCTCCACCTCACGAGGTTGGGGATGTAGATATATGATCCTTCACCAAATATACCTTCACATTCTATTTATGATCCCTCATTCACAGGTCGTCGGTATTGGTTACCAGGTGACGAGACTCATCATGAACCCACAAGCACTAGTTATATTCGTTATGGCATACCTGATATCCCTACACACGATCTGGCACATCATGCCGAGTCAGAAATTAAACCTAGCACTACACCTGGGGGCACTCCTATTCCTTTCCATGCGGAGATATTTGGGAACACTAGTCACATTGCACCTTCCATCCTGGTGGTGGAAGCTACCTCACATGTCCGTCCTAGACCTAGTGTTAGTAGTCATATACAGATACCAGAACCAAGACGAGTGACCATAGGGAACACCACTTACATCCCTTCACATGTCCCTTCGTCCTTAAGCCCTACTCCTTCGAATGCATTTTTGACAACCCTTCCTTCCCCTCATTCACGTGGTCCTTCGGGCCAGAATGTTGCTACTAGCCATGTTCGTACTGCGACTACTTGCACGGTAGTATCTCAGAGTCAAGTACCTCCTGGTGTCTTGGGAGGTCATATTCCTGTTTCTGGATCATCTCACAGTCCATCACAAGGAGTTCCCCATATCCCTAACTATGGAGATTCTCATGGGACATCCCATGGGACACCTTATGGAGCTTCTCATGGACAACCTTATGGACCGCAGTATGGAAAAAACTATCAACCCTATGGGTATGGGTATCAACAACCCGCTTACTTGTCTAATTATGGCTTTGTAGCGCCGCCTAGTTGAGGTACACCACATCATAATGCTTCCATGCAGCCCTACATGGGTCAAATGGGAGGAGGATATTATGGCCAAGGCCATGGTATTTACAGTAGTCAGCCTTATATGAACCAGAATTATCAAGGAGCGTGGCATAGACCGGCTCAACCTAAGTTCCCTTTCCTCGCAACGTTGAACGTACCTGACTTATCGAGACTTATGAACGATCCGGTATCTCATGACCGGGCTTGGCCGGCTGTCCCTAACAAGATTTCCTCGGACATTCCCAAGTTCGAGGGCAAAGCAGGAGAAGATCCTAGTGAAGATGTCACTACTTTTCACCTTTAGTGCTCTTTTAATTCCTTACATGACGACTCAATCTATTTAAGGCTATTTCAATGCACCCTCGTCGGGCCTGCAGTGAAGTGGTATATAGAGTTACCAAGGGGGGCATTCATTTTGTTCGATGACCTTGCTATGACTTTTCTCAATCACTTCCAGCTACCCATGCGTTAGGATGTTGGTACATAATTCTTGCCGACATTTCGATAAGACAAAGCCACACATATCTCGAATGATATCCAAGAGTGGTGTAGATGGAAGAGGTTGATTAAATCCTTCATACCACTGGAATTTCTCCTTGAGTGGTTCCTCAAGTAATTGTTACCTTACATTGTGAAGGATGTTTCTACATACAGAGTCCAAAATGAGGAACAAGCAATCTTTAGGGCACAGGAGTTGGATTTGATTTATGCTCAATCCAGACTTTTGTATGAGATCATACCCAACACTCCACCTTCTAGTTTCGACCCCAAGACCAAGCCTGGACCACATGTTGATGTCATTGTGGGTTGTACAAGTACCAAACCTACGGATTTGGTTGTGAAACAAGTGAGTCAATTGTCTATTAATCAATCCACGTCGGGACAAGCCACGGCTTCATCTCAACCCACCCAAATGGCGAGTGTACTTTCTGTCCAATCGTCGGACCAGAATGGAAACCAGCAGCCCGGAAGGAATAAGAAAAAGGGTAAAAATAATCGTAATGGTGGGAACAAGAATAAAAATGCCAATTTTAATGACAAGAATGTCTGCAATGCTGGGGGGGACAAGTAGTCTAAACGTAAGGTTAAGTTTCCTTGCAAATTGTGTAAGGATGACCACCTCACTCACTTGTGCCCTCGTATGGAAGATGCCTCGAGGTTCATAGCACAGGGCCCAGCTGTGCTAACCAACCCTTTACCCCACAATCAAAATATGAACTCGAGGACCAATGATCCTCATTGTGCATCGGGCAGAGATCAAAATCCACCAGAAGCCAATACTGGTCATGGTTGCATCAACATGGTACGTGCTACTAAGGTTGTGACTCGTGTGAAAGACTATGGTCCATCACAACCAGACCTTGGAAAATAACCCGCTCCACCCGAGAGCCCTTTGCGTATCGAAAACCCTATGGATAAACCTGAGATTGCACCTCGCATTCCTAAGGGAGTCCTAAAGCGTTCAGGGCACAATCCTAATGCTTGATCCGCCCAAAACTATTCCGTTGTCGAGGATTTGGGCCAAACTCCTTGTGCGATGTCCGCACTTGAAGTACTTCAAAGTTGTCCTCTGCAAAGGAAAGCCTTGCTTTCTGCTCTTGGGATTAATGATGATAGCTCTTCTTCCGTCATCAAATTTGAAACCATGGGACTACAGCCTCACTTGCCTTACTACGTGTCTCTTTTGATTCATGTAGAGTGTCTTAACATGACCGTCAAACGCACTGTGATTGACGAAGGCACTACTGCTTCTATGATGTCTTTTTCGTGCTGGAAGGGTTTGGGTTCTCCCGAGTTGTCTCAATCTACTAACATGTTGACTGCCTTTGATGGTAGATCGTTTCGGCTACATGGGATTCTTCCTTCTCTTAAGATCCAATTGGGAGGGAAGACTGTCGCGATCGAGGTCGAGGTGGTTGATGTGCCCCTTGATTACAATCTTTTACTGGGCCAGAATTGGATGTATAGTATGCAAGTCGTAGCCTCTTCTCTATTTCGAGTAGTATGCTTTCCATTTAATCGGAAGATTGTTATGATTGATCAGACATTGTTCAAAAATCCGAGTGTTAGTGCATCATCAAGAGCTTCTATCTCGATTATCGATCATTCCCAGCTGGCAACTGGGAGTGTGGGTGTATGTATGTATCCATCCCTTATGGGGACCTTTAGTTGTCCTGCGCCCGTTCTTATGATCGGATCTAGTTTCGGTGGGCTTCATCTTCGTTGAATTCGGTGTCTTTTTGCACTACCCATATGGAAGATCCTTAGATTCTTCCTTCACCTAGTCCTTCGAATGGAACTGTCTAAACGGATGTGCCGTTTCCTACAGCAATGATAGCATATCAAGTGAATCTTGATTGTGTTGCAGAGCCTAGTCCTTCCTCTTTGCGGACGGAGGAGGACACCCCGTATGTGCTGCTTGCATGGGCAGTTGAGTCCTCTCATGCACATGATTTACTTGATGATGTTTTTCCATCAGATGAAACCATTATTGAGGCCATGTCTGGGGTTGAGCTACCTTGGGAAGAGTTACATCATAGATCCTATTTTTTCCCGAGCTTGACATATGGAGCGTGAGGACTTTAGGGAGATTCTTAGCGAGAAGATTGGTAGTCCCGTGGTTCCATTGAGCTCTCCTAGTTAGATGGCTGATGGGAACATGGCGAATTTATCACCTACTATTCCTATCAATATCTCTCGCGATCCTGGCAAAGTTGAGAACGTCTACATTGGGGCGGATTGTTCCCCTGATGAGATTAAGGAGTATACCAAGTTATTTAAATAGTTTCATGACATCTTTGCTTGGTCATCCGAGGAAATTCCAGGTATCGACCCTCGTATTGTCAAACATGAAATTAAGACATATCCTAATGCGAAGCCTGTTCAACAACGTTTGCGTGCGGCGAATCCTAGAAAAGCACCCGCTATTAAGGCTGAGATAGAGAAGTTGTTAAAATTCGGTTTTATCTATCCCGTTCCCTTGACGAAGTGGGTTTCAGACCCCATTTCAGTTGATAAGAAGCAGGGAGCGATTCGTATATGCATTGATTTTCCTGATTTAAATCGTGCTTGTCCTAAGGATAATTTTCCCACACCATTTATTGATCAGATTTTGGATGAGTGTGCGGGAAGCGAGGTATTTTCCTTCATGGACGATTTTTTCGGATATAATCATATTCAGATCAAACTCGAGGATCAACATAAAACTGTGTTTATTTGCCCTTGGGGTACGTTTGCATATTGGAAGATGCATTTCGGTCTTAAAAACGTTGGAGCCACATTTCAGCGGGCTATGACCTTAATTTTTCATGATCTCAAAACAATTATCAAAGTGTATTTGGATGATATTGCTACTCATTCTCGCCTGAGAGTGCGTCATCCATACCATTTGAGATTAGTATTCGAAAGATGCCACCATTACCAGGTTAGGGTAAATCCTCATAAGTGCATCTTTTGTGTGACGGTTGGTCGCTTGCTAGGGTTCATTTTTTCCAAGGAGGGTATAAGAGTCAATCCCTTAAAGGTTGAGGCAATACTTCAATTGTCTCCCCCGCGCAATATTAGACAACTTCAATGTTTGCAAGGCATGGCAAATTTCTTGCGGAGATTCGTGGTTAAATTTGTCAGTTTGACTAAAGGCTTTATGCGTCTTTTAATGAAGGACAATACCTTTTGCTGGGATGAGCGAGGCCAGGAATCCTTTGATGCTCTTAAGCGAGCCTTAGCATCGGCCCCCATGCTTAGTCCACCTGACTATAGCTGTGTTTTTTTTATTTATGTGGTCGCGTCCATGGAGACGGTTGGTATGGTTTTGGTTCAGGAGGATGAGGAGCTCCATGAGCATGTCATATATTATTTGAGTTGAAACATTATTGATGCGGAAATCCATTATTCTCATGTGGAGAAACTTTCCTTGGCCACCGTTCATGCGGTTCAGAGACTGAGACATTACATTCTCCTTCGCCATACCTTGGTGGTAGCTCATGTCAATCCATTTCAATTCGTCCTTAATAGAAGGATGATCGGGGGGAAATATTATTAAGTGGATTGTTATTTTGGAAGAATCCGATCTCGAATTTGTTTCATCGAAATCAAAGAAATCGTTAATATTTGCGAAGCTCATTTCTGATTTTCCAAGTGTGGAGGAGGAGGAGGTTTATGAGGATACATTTGTCGATGAGCATATTTTCCTTATCTCAACTTTGGATCCATGGTATGGGGATATCATTATATATTTACAAACGTTGAAGGTCCGTACTCACCTTTCACGGGATGAGTGATGACGATTATGTCATGTATTTGAGAACTACCTTATAGTGAATAACACTTTGTACCATCGTGGGATAGATTCCATTTTACGTCATTATTTAACCCATGATGAGGCTGAGATTGTGCTAAATGATTGCCATAGAGGGGCATGTGGTGGTCATTTATCTGGGCTTTCTACAGCCCATAATATCTTGAGAGAAGGATATTTTTGGTCGTCGATCTTCAAATATTGTGTCAATGCGGTCAAGAAGTGTCACCCTTGCTAGGTGTTTGCACACAATATGCGCTCACATCCTGCTCCGTTACATCCAATTATCACCGCTGGTCCCTTCACCAAGTGGGGACTTGACTTTATGGATTGCAACCCAGCTTCCACTGAGGGGCATCATCACATCATAGTGGCTGTTGATTATTTCACGAAATAGGCTGAGGCTATGCCCACGATTAAATTCGACGGTGAGATAGCCGCCCATTTCGTGTTCAACCAAATTATTACTTAGTTCGGCATTCCGAAAGAGCTTGTCACTGACCATGGTAGGCACTTTCAGAATAGAATGATGGAAGAGTTAGATTCGAAGTTAGGGTATAAGCAGGAGCACTCCTCTTCTTGTTACCCCCAAGCACATGGGCAGGTTGAAGCAGTGAATAAATCACTTAAGTCCATTCTCCAATGAACCATCGTGCAAAGCAAGACGAATTGGCATATCATGTTATATTTTTCTTTGTGGGCCTATAGAACCGCGGTTAAGACTACCACCGGTTTCTCTCCATATCAGCTCGTACATGGAGAGGAGTCTGTCTTGTCGGTTAAATGTGAAATCCCTTCATTGAAGCTATCTATAGAGCTTTTACCAGACACTTCCACATTTGAGGAACATTTGGTCCACTTAGAGCAGCTTGATGAGCAGCGTCGGGATGCCTTAGTGGCTTTAGAAGTAAATAAGCATCGCGTTAAGGTCCAATATGATAAGTCTGTCCGTCCAAGGAGGTTTAGTGAAGGTGATTTGGTCCTTTTATGGGATCAAGCTAAACAACCCTTGGGGGCATGGAAGTTTAATCCCATGTGGCATGGTCCTTACATAGTCAAACGTGTGTTAGAGAAGGGCGCCTGTGAGCTGGTGGATTATGAAGGGACAGCCTTGGTGGAGCCTAGAAATGGGCTCTATCTTAAAAAATACTATGCATGATCTTCAGCAATGGGTGATTATTGTATATTATTGTACAGTTTTTTGCATAGTTAGGTTTTCTTATGGTGATCGAGTTTGTTGATTAGCTTTTGTTTCTTATGGCAGATGTCGATCGAGTCTTCCGCTTACATAGGATTTGCTGATGGTGCTAGCCGCCACACTCAAAACTCAGCTTCTGCTGCTTGGGTGATCTATACTCCTACGGATCAAGTATTATCTTTAGGAGGCGTATGTTTACGGCCTTCTTCGAACAATGTTGTTGAATATAGTGCAGTTATCGAGTTATTGCGGGATGCCATTTCACATGGTATTCTCTCTCTTGAGGTACGTCTAGATTCACAGTTAGTGGTTTCACAGTTTAATGGCTTGTATCGTATTAGGGATCCGACATTATTACAAAGATTCTTACGTGTGAGATTGTTAGAACGGCAATTTGAGAACATAACATACATACATACATGTTTCAAGAATTTTTAATCAAGTTGCTGACTCATATGCTAACTACATGTTAGATTGGCATTTGTTCCATAGACTATAAGCATATCACAAACATACATTTTTACACACATGTAAATATATAAAATCGATCATCACAAAAAAAATTCATTAAACATCCAAAATGTGACGTCATAATACATAAGTGTCATAATACAAAAATGGGACTTCTGAGCCACCAAAATATAATACACAGTAGTACAAAAATGAAACACTCTCAGGTCTCTAAGCCTGAGGAAGAGGAGGGGGGTTCTGATCGTGGTAGCAGACCATGGCTCTAGCTAGTCGTCGGAATAAGCAAACCCATGCACATGGTACACCAACCACGGCCTTAGGCAAGTCCTCGACTTGCGCCATGGGTACCATGTTTGTCAAGCGTACAAAGTTTGTGTGGATGCTTTGGAGTGTCTGCTCCGCATCCACACCCATGATGCCATCTCCTCTTCCCCTCCATCTATGATGAGGGAAACCGTCTAGTCATCGTGGTCCAACATCTGCATACACATGACAGATTGTCAATATGTGTCGTCACACCAAAACATGTTTTTTGAGTCAATATATCAAAAAACACAAAAAATTTAATAATTCAAAAAACTTTAAAAGAGGGTTTGGTATTCGTTACCTATGTCACCGTATACTGCTCCTGGTGGTAGGGGCATGTCTGGGTCTCCCCAGAAATCTATCCTTGCATAGGGATAGTTATCGATGGTAATGATCTGTCGCCGCCACCATGGAAAGAAGTCCGCTAGGTAGGGGTTAGACACCCTACCTCTGCCCATTTTGCGCATAGCATCCGCCCAACGTCATTGGACCGAATCTCGAATCCCATGTGGAGGAATGCCCACTCTAGGGCTTAGCCTTGTTACACGCTCAAAGAAGAACGTGCTCAGTATGCTGCCAAAACCGAAGTTTCTCACCCTTCCCATCTTGTAGTCACTGAGCTGCTGCTTCATGTTAGTCAACAGCGCAGTGATCCAGTTGTACACTGTGGGTCTCATCAACTCCACTGCATAGAACATCAATGGCCGTGAGGCCTGGTGGAGTGAAGCTAGATCGGCTATCCTGTCGAGTGCCAATAGTATGGCCTTCAGTCCCAGTACCTGGATGGATTTTGTCGGGATTTGACTCCCAACCTTTTTCGTGTCCGAAAAATAGTATACTACAATGTACTCATCAATGGTAAGGCCACCTTCGGGCCTGCGAGAGCGTAAGTTCACCACCTCTCCCCATCAGGATAATCCAGTAATAAAATATATGTCCTCAATCTCTATAGTGAGGGACATCTCGTCGATATAAAAAGACTCTAAGTCTTTATCCTAGTAATCTACTAGAATCTGTAGGACTCTTGGTTTGGCCCTCAGGCTGCCAAGACACCAAAACTTATATAGACTACATGCACGTAGAGCTTGTTGAGCCATTAAGTCACCTCGAATAGCCTCTTCTACATCTCCATGTTTCCTCTCCCTCCATTCTAGAACCATCCTACACATAAAAATTGATTTTTGGTCATTATATACCTTAAAAATCCTTTTGCGCGGCCGCATAGGCAACTGTTTGCAAAACAGCCGCGTATATACACTGTTTTGGGAGGTTTTTCTGCGTATGGCCAGCCCTATATGCGGAAAAAACCTTGATATCCGCGTGGGTTGAAACAACCATTTTAGATTGGCCTAAAAATTAAAATTGACCATGGAAATTGAAACAAATTGCATGAAAATGGAAGAGGAGGACATGAGAAGTTACCTGGAACAAACGGTGTCGAATTTCGCCGAACGAAGCTCCCGGAATTCGCGATGGAAGTTTTGAGCTCAAACGGGTAAAAATTTCAAATGATATGAAATTTTTGAATTTTTTACTATTATAGAAAAAAATTTGAAATTTTTGAAATTTTTACCCTATTTTCTATAGTTTTTGGAACGTTTCTGACCATTTTGAGCGTTGTTTTGACCATGGTTTTAACCCGTTTGTGTCGATTTTAAGTATTATGTCTAAACTGGCATATAGGTTAGATTTCATATCCGTTTGCACTTTGCATGACCTTATGACTGTTTCATTATAACCTCAGGTACGAACCCATTCTATCTTGTCACGGAACCTTCTTGTTGCTTTTAGAAGCGACATGATGTGAATGGTAGAGCTTGACTATACATGGGTGCCCTAGTTAGCTCCTTTTTTGCATTTGGTGTCCATGTCGACATTTTTCCTTTAGGGTGTGGGAGTCCTTTGTATAGTATCGCCATGATTTTGGGCAAAATCCTCATACTCCTCTTGATCTTTTTGCTGGCCTTTTTTCCCAGGACTCCCTTATGTCAAGTTGTAATTGCATTATCATGAGTTTTTCCTGCCTTATTGAGCCTTATGTCGGCTTCCCTGACTTTAATTATCAACTATATAGCCCGAGCTTGTCTCATGTCTAGCCACGCAAAGCCATTTTGCATATCATTTGCAGCTTGATTCCCTATTTTTTACCGAGAGGGTACTTTCCCCCGAGTGTCGTTATCCTACACATGTGTCCCTGCATTGATAATAGGTATGTTTCGCTGCTTGGAACTAGTTTGTTTGCCCCTTGACACGCGTCTCCTCCTAGTCTGTAACTATAAAGCACTTTTATTCTTTTTCAAGCTTTTCAAAATATTTGAAAAAGTCCAAAAAAATCAAAAAACCAAAAAGATGGACAAGAAAAGATGTTATCTTTGGTAGCAGTCGAGTCGTGTCACCTTCTAACAGAGCACTATATATCACATCTGTTGGTTGGGTCAATAGTTTGACTTTAGGAGCTGTACTCGTTTCTCTAAGTTTATCTCCACCGACTGGTTAAGCTTCCAGCCCCTATGGAGCCTCTGTCGGTGCCTCATGTGTCACAGAGATATCCCAGTTTTGTATATCGAGTCTATGCTGCCTACATTCAGTCACCATTCGCCTTTATGCTCTTGTTCGAAGGAAGTTGAAACCTGAGTCGGCCATTCCTCAGTTCTCTTGACTTTGCATGTCGGCCATTCTCGGTACTGATACTGGTTTGTGCACATTATGATCGAGTCCTTCCACATTATATATCTTTGTTGAGTACCTTGTGTTGGATGATGGGGGATGCCTTAATGCCATCCTTCTAGTGGATTTCATCCCATCGACTTCAAATCATTTATTCTGGGATAGAAATCTAGAGTCATTTTGAGTGCCTTGAGACTTGTAGTCATCAGTGGCAAGTTCTCTCACCATCAACAGTTTTGGGAATACATCAATGTCCCCTAATCGATGGATCCTTTCAAGTGTTCGACCTCAACACATTTATTCACACTTGTTAGTTTGCACTCTAGTACCTTAATTCCCATTTTCATTATTGGTGGGTGATCTCGCGTCTGTTAACTGTATACATCAATGACCGGTAATCAGACGATGGACTACTATGTTCGACCTCGACACCTCTATTCACATAGTAGGACATGTACTCATAGCGGATTATGTAGAAGACCTTCTAGATTGGTGGCATTTTATATATGCTACCTCCTTGACCGTCCCAGTGTTCATGAGATTTCAGCTCTCGTGACTTGATTCCAATGTATGTCAGATATCTTCAGCCATTATGGAGATCTTGATCCATTGGATATCGTCAGCTTTTATGGAGATCATGATCCTTTGTATATCTTCATCATGGAGATTCTGATCTATCTATATTGTACGTGGTGATCACCACACATGTCATATTTTGTATCATGCCTATTCATGGCCATTGTACTCTTATGTATCCGAGACTGCTATATGTACTTGCAGTTATGTGCAAAGTTTGATTATTGTATTATACTGTTGGATGGCTGGTTCTTCATCACTCCACTTCTGGGATGGACTTGTAATGTATTTCGGCCATCGTATCACCTCTCTGACCTCACACATTAAGGGGCATCTGTTACAGCTGATTTTACCACACATGGTGGATCACACCTTTATGGCCTTCCCTATGCCTCTACAGACTCTTTAAACCCCATGGACCATTTTTCTACCTTTGATGTTTTCAAAATCATCCCTAAAAATATGCATTATTTTCCATACGCGACTTTTAAACCTATTCTCGCGTATGTACGCGGATATGACCCTAAACTCGCGTACATCGGGATGTGTGCAAAAGGCCAAATAGTTTTGGAGTTTTCCTTGATGTGGATCCGAGTCACTTGTCTCTTGGCCTTCCACATTCCTTGAGATCGCTCGGATTTGACCTTCCATTACCCCATTGAAGCACTATATAAGGAACCCTTTGGATACATTGAAGAGGGAGGAATTGAAGAGCAAGAAAACTATAGTCCATTGTTGCCAGAGCTTATACTTGAGTCTACATCCCTTTGTCCCTTGGAGCACTTTATGTTCTTCCCAAGCTTGCCTTTGCTTGTGAGCTTGCTATCAAGAGATGGAGGATTGAAGTGGTGGAGGCCCAGGTGGAGGACTCAGTTTCTTCGGTTCGCAGACGTGCCGACAGAGGCTGTCACTATTGTAATCTCTTATTTATATTAATACAAATATCTTTTCCTGTCCAATAATGTGTATTTAAATGAGTATTGAATCCATGGATGCTTTTAAATGCTTATATGTTATTGATTATATATGCTAGAGTAGATCGAACACCATTATATAGCATGTTTGTCTTGTTTGTTGAATGTTGAGAGAGAAACTTGCTAATACAAGCGAGAGTGGAAAAGCTCAACGGGGATCTACATCAACCATTTGAAATAAGGTATGCTTCGAGATCCTTTAGTGTTAGATATTTGGTTTCTCTTGCATATGGGAAGGGATTTATTTCTGCGGTTACTATGTCTGTTGTGGTACCCCAAGCCATAGGAAGTTTTCTCCGTAACAATGATTTTCTTTACCATTGCCCATTATTGACTACACTATATTAGTCTCGGTCACTTGTTCAAAGTCCAAATGATCCTAGAATGTAGCTGAATTATTTTGATCCCAAGTTTAACCATAAACTATTAATATTGCTATTATAAGCAAGCACTGTTATGGGATAAATTAACCATAAACAAACCTTAACCAACTAATATTATGATATGACTATGGTTTGAAACCCCGAAAAGTTCAAACTCTTGTGAAATATATTAATTATAATGAATTTGCAACTCTATTAGCATAAATTATAGAAAGGTATAGCATTGGATGCATTAAGTACACTGGGCTCAACCACTCGTCTGTCTATTGATTGAGCCACGTGTCATTCCATGCCTGTGTGTTTCGTGCTCAACGGTGCCTTTCTCGATGGTTTCCTACTGCCAAACGAATTTATGTGTTTTTTGTGCTCACCCTTGTCCACAATTCCCCTATGTGCTAGTAACATTGTTTGAGGGCTCTTGGAGACAAGCATTCTTGTTCTCCTTACCTCCCATGAAATAGGCTCTCCAATAGGCAATACAGTGGAGTATGTCCTCAACCTCGTCACCACCTCAGAGAAAATTAGCGAGTGGGAATTATAAATGAGGTGATGAAGACTTCGAACACCCGCCACCCCAGTACGAGCATTCACTCCGACTTCCTGTCGCTGAACATGGCCCCCATGCAGTAGGATTTCGGAAGTCGTGACTTCTTCGAGGATTTCTGGGGACACACTCCAGAGACAAGAAAACCGCCGTATTGTGCAGCTGGAAGTATTCCTATTCGGAAATATTCAAAGTGCGTCACATCCAGGCCCTGATGGTTGGAAATTTCCTGGTGCAAACAACCAGGATGATAAAGGAACATAATTTCATATTCGCCAACCATCAGTACCCCCTGAAAAATGAGATTCTCGAACCATACAACCATTGTTGTCTAAAAGGAAACTCAAGCCCTCACGTAATTGAGCACTTTTGGCCTTTCTCTCAGTGTTCATTCATCCTCGTTTTTCAGCAGCTCCGGACAATGGAAAAATATAGGGTGATCCAGACAAACCAAAAAAAGACCTTACCAGCATAGCTGCACACTTGACAACCGGAAATCATAACAATAGTACAAGTGACAAGTGACGGAGAATCTTCACTCCTTGCGGAAAATTCAGTCAAGTCATCTCCTATGATACTCAATTATCATACTGGCCATGGATAAGACCTTAAGTGTTCTCTCGCGTCGCTGCTCTGGTGGGTCAAGACATTTGGACTTGACCTTCCTTGCCCTTTCACAAATGCTGCAGGTGGGATAAGAACGAATTCGGTTGGCCGCATTTCTTTACTTCATTCAAAGGCAAGATTTATTGTTTCAATATCTAATTTTCATGATGGGTCCTCAAAGTTGGGACAGCAGACGATGTTGGGAACATAATCTTGACCTATAGAATGTTGTGAATGGCGTCTGGGGACTTAATTACTAGTCAGAAAAAAAATATCATACGTGGGAATGTCCTTTCTATACCAGGTTCATCGAGACATTTCGTCCACGCTGAGAGATTTTGTTCATCAGCCGATCTTGAACCACATATATTTCATTTGCTTCTCCAGTTATATTCACCGTGGATCAGCTTCTTATCAATATCTACACAATATCCGCAACCTACCTTCATCTAGACCGCCCGATCGTGGGTACATTTTATATTTCGTCAAGCTGGTCTGATTCAATCCATCGCGCAAATCTCATCTACGGACTACATTCAATCCCTCGATCAAATCTCAAATAACATATATATCGTCCATCGTCATCCCGCTAAACTTTCCTGAAACCCGCCATTAGAGGAATTTTGAGGTCTAAAATGGGCCTCCTAAAGAAAATAATAAAATAATAGTTAAAATAATAAAATAATATTTATTAATTTTGGAGGAAAAAAAGAAAAAAAAACTACTTTTGTGTTCGTATTTTCGACATATCTCCCTGTGTTTTTACTCAAATTTCGATCGAGAGAGCTCGTTGGATGCAGAATTTGATTCTGCATCCAACGAGTACCCACACTGCATACTTTTGGCGGACCCCGCTACCACAAAAACAAGAAATACCTGAAAAAAAACGTTGGATGCGAAATTTGATTCCACATCCAACGAGTACCCACACTGCATACTTTTGACGGACCCCGCTACCCCAAAAACAAGAAATACTTGAAAAAAGCATACTTTTGGCGGACCCCGCTACCCCAAAAACAAGAAATACCTGAAAAAAATGTTTTTTCAAGTATTTCTTGTTTTTTGGGTAGCGAGGTCCGTCAAAAGTATGCAGTGTGGATACTCGTTGGATGCGGAATCAAATTCCGCATCCAGCGAGCTCTCCCGATCAAAATTTGAGTAAAAACACAGGGAGATATGTCGAAAATACGAACAAAAAAAATAGTTTTTTTACGACAAATATGTAAATTCAACCAGTATGGTTGACTCATTTTATTGGAATTCTATTGATTCTTGAATTCCAACTCACAAGAACTTATTGTTGGCACTTTTTCTTATAAGGCCCATTTTAGACCCCAAATTTCCTCTAATGATCCCGCAATTTCCGCATAACGGGTTGCATGAACTTGAACTGTATTATTATTATTCGTAATTTTTGGCATAATCATTGTACGCAATAATTTTAGGTCACTGTCAGTTATTTTTTATTATTTCTTGCACACTTTATAATCCAAAATCGAAACCCCAAAAACACTCAATTATAAATGTCTTAACCTAAAATTTCAAAACTCAGTATTAATATGCACTCTCCCAAAGTAAAAAACAAACGTTGGCTTGCGAAAAGACAAAATATTTTTACCCTCTCAATGTTTTTTTACATCTTTATAATATTTTATAGCTGAAGTTTGAAAACATATTGCAGTGCTTTCAGAACTCCTTTTAATATCTCAATGGCACACATTCAAAGTATAACCACAATAATAATAAAAATAAAATTTGCTTTAGCAGAACCGCACATTGAGAACTACTTTTGTACTTTAAAAGTTAAAGAAATATTATAATGTAAATCCGTATACAAAAGAAATATTATAATGTAAATCCGTATACAAAAGAATATAATGTGACCATCACGACAACACAAGTACAAAATTACTGAGACATCAAATTGATTTCATTACTTAGCCATCTAATCGATTTATCAATGTTTTGTCGGAACAAGGATAATCGAAAAAGATGCAAAACGTGTGTTAAGCATCCTTCTTCATGATCAAAGATCTAGGTTGTTACATCTTAAAAATGGATACATCCACATAGACTTGGAGAAGGGTGTAGCATATGTGTAAACACATAGTGACTTCATTGAAATAGGTAGAACACACAACCTTCACCGTGACCACTCAACCAAATTCATAAAATAACCGCAACAAATTAAAAGATACAGATGCAATATAGCTCTTCAAGCCATGATTTGATTTAAGGCCAAGCCCAAGGCCTATGCCATAGTTGAACAACTAAGTCCATGAGAAAAATGCCACAAAAGACATACACCTAACTTAGCATAAATTCCAAGAAATGCCAACACCTTTACTTTGCGATGTATCTAAAACACCACAGAAGGAACACATACTTACATGGCATCCATATCTCCATGTGGTGTTGACCGGACAAGTCTACCTAGTAAGGATAAAAAGCATTATCTTTCCAAATAAAAAAACAAAAGTAGGCATAGCATTCCAAATAAAAAACAAAAGAAGGCATTGTCAAGACAATGCGTGGGATGACAAGAAATGTATAATGATGAGGTGGTCACATAACATCGGCCACATTTCTCACTTTTACCATGCTTTTATGTGACATTGATACTTACTATGTTGATAGCGATGGATATCCTAGCATTTTAACCAAGCTCTTAAGAAAATAATAACTAATTAATTTGAATGATATAGTTTAGTGATGGAAAATGATTTAGTTGAACAATATTTGAAAAATCAAACACCCATGAATGGCGATAATAACTATGTAGTGGATGGCCATGACTAACGGTTTGACTAACGGACATCCTCTACTCCTTAGTTTGCCAACAGTCAACACTAGTATTGTCTAACAACTAGACCAAATGTGACCTCCTTCCTTAGTTTATTTCCATACCATCTCATGTTGTCATCTTATAAATTTTAAAATTCAACATATTTTACAAGGTTTTATAAAATCACTACATCTAAAACCATAAAAAAGAAATAGATGTGGTATGTGTCTTAGCACATAATTTAACAAAAAATAATATATCTTGTTATTAGCACGCTACATTAATAATTTATTATTTTAAACAATAATGTTTTAAAATAATATTAATAATTAATTTATTTTGGAGCAAATTGTGGACATTCCACTAGTTATAATTGATTTAATAATATATTATTAAATTTTAAATTGATAAATAAAATTATGAATGTTTATTAACAAGAGCCACATGGTAGCAATGTCCATACGTTGTAGGTAAATATGATTTCAAAATAATGCCAATTGTATAAGTTATTGGGTAATTGCAATTTTTAGTAAAAGAATGAGGAAATGTTCAAACGTTGAGGCTCTTTGTTTGCATAAAAATCTATTGAAACGCTATCAATATTTCAATTATACTTACTACAATGTAAAATCTAGATTCCCTATCTCAATTCATCCTCCACCCACATTTACCTCAATCATGACCAATATTAAGCCCTGTAATATTATTAATCCTATAAGCTATTGCAAGAAGTCTAGTGTTGATTTCGTATTAGTTTTTATTTGGCTTTTAAAATTCCTTGCAATGTAAAGTTTTTTAATAGGTTTTACTTTTAGTCAAATAATGTAATTAATTTTATTTATTTGTTTTTGCGCCGAGAGGCGCTCTACAGCCCAGTATGGGGGAGATCTTGTAACGTGATGTAACGTTACTAGCATGTCGGCAAAAAATAATAGTGAAAGTGAATATTATGGGAGAGATCTTGTAACGTGATGTAACGTTACTAACGTATGTAACATGTCGGCCAAAGATAATAGTGAAAGTGGATATTAGTGAATATTATGGGAGAGATCTTGTAACGTGATGTAACGTTAGTAACATTTGTAACATGTTGGCAAAAAATAATAATGATAGTGAATATTATGGGAGAGATATTGTAACATGATGTAACGTTTGTAACATGTCGGCAAAAAATAATACTGATAGTGAATATTATGGGAGAGATCTTGTAACTTGATGTAACATTTGTAACGTTTGTAATATTGAAGTAACTAATGTAAAAAGTAGTAAATATTTTGTCGGCCTAAATATTTTGAAATACACTCGCTATATTAATACACCAAAACAACAAAAATATTATAGAAAAAAAAATTATTCTCAAGCAGTTATTCGAGACGAGGAATCTGATCAAGCAGTTATTCAAGAAGAGGAATCTGATCAAACAACTATTCTCAATCTATCTTCTAAAAACAATGTCGGCTATATATAATATTGACAATTATGAAGTTAAAAACAGCTACTATATAAACATAGTTAATAAAAAAAATACATAAAAAGATTATAAAACACCAATCCTTCTCAGAAGGAAATCTCCCCAAACAATAAGTAATTTATTTTAAATTGATATTTTAATTTTACCATGTGATCTACCTCCTCCTCCTGCTCTCTGAGCGAGCTCCTCCCTTCCAAACGTTTAATATTTTCCAAAATGAGCACTTTTTACCAAATAATGTCCACTATAAGTTCATGTCTAATTCTCATCCAAAACAATATCCAACTTTTGACTATCCTTACAACTCCCACCTTGGATCACTATCGAGCAGCTTACCCCACATGTAATTCGTTCATCAGTTTTATCGTTAGAAATCAAAGAGTTATGGATGCACCCGCAAATGTATGCATGCTTTGATGACACATTTAAATACACAAAATCTTAAATTTGACAAAATAGCATAAGATTGTTACATGAATGACATGATTTTTGTCCAGAAATTGCAAAGAGAAGGACAGAGAACCTTGAAACGAATTCCACTCCACCATGATATGCAGGTTTTGTATCTATTTCAACGATCTCGCATGGTTTCATTCATAGGACGTCGGTATACTCCTCGAGCTTGACTGCCGAGGCCTGTGTAGCATCCTCCCCTCAGCCGCCTGCAGCATCCTCCCGTCGCAGCCTCCTCTCTCCTCTCCCGCCGCCTCCTACTTCCTCTCGTCGCTGCGTGCTGCAGACAAAAATATATATTGAAATATATTAATATATATTTCAATATTGAACTCTGCAAATTCTCGATTATTAGATTATCTCTGCATGTTTTTATATTATAATTCTTTCTGGATGTCCATCATTTTGACCATAACCATTTGGTAGACCACTCTCATAAATCTGAAACAAACTATTACGAAATTTTTGGTGCGGGAACTTTTTTTGGCTTCTCTTTTTTGTCTTAATAGAATTTGCAAATGGCCAAGATTCTAGGCCATTGATGACGATCAATGGTTGCACTACCTATAAAATATTTTTCCAGGCTATCGATGCATCAATCAAAGAGACCTTTGGATGTTTTGGTAATTGTTTTTTACTATACAGAATAATGTGGTGTACAGCACAACCGTTCCATCCTTTTTAATTCTTTGCTTTTGGGCTTTGGTAGCCATTCATATGTATTAATACAAAGCATGTTCCCCATAATATGGAAACTGGGTGCGGACACTGGGTGTATCAAATGGATTTCTCCATTACATTGTTAATTGGTTTATAATATGGTAGAAGGAAAACAGCAGGCTGGAATGTCTCTGAAAATGGCAATCCCCACTTACCTAGCTACATTCTGTGAACGTGCACACTCACGTCCAAAGCCACTACCAACTAGTATTTATATGTAAATGCAAAGACAATAGATTGGTTTGTCCAACTGTTGTCATTATCTGGGAATATCAGTCAACTTTTAAGAGCATTAACCGTATTCCTTTGGGCGTTTGTCGCTATATGGTGTTGTAGTTAAAGTTTCCGGCGACCAAATGTTGTCATCATTTTATTTTTAGATATCTGCAATGAAAAATAATTTCTTAGGGTTTTAGCATGTTTGGAATTGCCCTACATTCTTCAAATTAAAATTTTAAACAATGTAGATTTCAGATTGTGTATATCTATCAATCACCAGATTCCGAAGACGTCGTAATTGTTGCAGAGTCTTCATCATTTTCTTTGCATCCCATGGGAAATAACAGGTTTCGTACTCTGGCTTTAGACAGTTCAGTACTTTATATTAAAGGTGACTCATATATGCTCATATGT